>LPNX010758068.1:157057-213299 GCA_001517045.1 Pseudotsuga menziesii | reverse complement strand
TATAAGATTAACATAACAAAATGACAAGTAATTTTTTTATTTGAGTAAAAATGAACTATTTGAAATTTAGAAAATTTCACTTTTTAAGTGGACACTCCACTTAGTATGAAAAATAAAATTTAATAAATTTATATATATAAGTTTTTTTTAAGATTATATATAGATATAGATAAATGTTGGATCATATCAATAGGATCAAATGGTTAAGAGATAGTTATAAAATGGAAGATAGTTAGGATTTTTTTTTATTCCTCGTATTTTTCTAGTTAAACAGGTTCAAGTGTGAGTTATCCATGTCTAGCTACATGTTATCATGGATATTCTTCGTGTTATCCATTTATCAACTATTCATTTTTTTATATTATTTTTCTTTTTATCTTACATTTTTCTAGCTATTTGCCATGAATTGTTGGTTATCCATTCATGTTATGACGTATCCATGCATTGCTACGAGCTATCTTTTCATGAGCTAGCTACTAGTTATTTTTTATATTCCTTTTTGTTATAATTGTTTATTCCGAATTTTGAACGACTGCCATAGAATCAATCTTGACAGTACACCTGTCTCATCCTCGTCTGTAGATGAAAAAGCATAGGTTGTAGTCCACCCCAAATCTCAAATAAAAATGTCTATAGAAGTAACTAGCACATCCACATAGTCAAGGATGATTTTAAGGAACCCTACTTATTTAAAAGTGTATAAATGTTGGCGAATATTACAAATTCTTAAAACGACAACTATAAAATGATGGGCAATATTTTTCAAAAAATATTTTAATTTCCAAGGATTTTATATCGTTTATATAATAATTTGGCAATTTTCAGGGTGAAATTTTTTTACCCCATCAAAATTGGGCGAAACAGGGCTTCAAAAAATGCAAAATGGTGAATCTTTTTTGGGAGGAAAACAGGGAAAAATAGCCCACTGGGCTAAAATTCGTCCCTAAAATTATCCATGTACATAGTTTGTGGTTGGATCACGTCGATAGGGATCAAATGGTTGAGAGATAGTTATGGAATGGAAGAAAATTTGGAAATATGTTTTAATTCCTCATATTCTTCTAGTTAAATGAGTTCAACTGTATAAAGCTTGCCTGTTGTCACAAGGCAACCTCAGCTTCAATGGAGAACCCAACGCATTTCAACCAATTCCTTAATTGAGTTACAATAAGTTGTGAACTATCTAGGAGATATCTCTTCCGTTTGTAAGAAATTATACATACTTTGATCTTCTCGAAGNTATATATATATATATATATATATATATATATATTACTCGTGCGAGTTAAAAAAAAATGAGTTCAAGTGTGAGTTATCCATGCCTAGCTACATGTTATCACTGACATTCTTCATGTTATCCATTTATCAACTATCAATTTTTTTTATATTCTTTTTCTTTTTATATCACATTCTTTTAGTTATCTTCCATTAACTGTTGGTTATCCATTCATCAGCTATGAGTTATCCATTCATTGCTACCAGTTATCTATTCATCAGCTAACTACGACTTATTTTTTATATTCTTTTTTTTTATATAATTGTTTATTCTGAATTTTGAACGACTGCCATAAAATTAATCTCGATAGTACACTTGTCTCATCCTCATCTGTGGATGAAAAAACATAGGTCGTAGTCCACCCCAAAACTCAAATTAAAACGTATATCGACGCAATTATAAATTTTATTTAAGAAATTATTTTTTATTAAGCTAGTTTTACAATTTGTAAACATTTATATTTGTATATATTAGATGTAGTTTGGATAGTTGAAAAGAATGGTTAACATATATCCTAATAAAAACAAAAAACGGTTAACATATTTCCTAATAAAAACAAAAAACTTTTATATTGTGTTTAAATTAACTAGATTGAAAAAGATGTTCACTTATACTTTTGTATTTTTCTTTCCAACTCCTTTTTATTTAATTAAAGCCATAGATTTTGTTGCCCCAAACACCTTGCATTACTGAAATTCAATAGATATATTGTTTCTCTTTTAAAAACAATTTGTTTCATTCATAATGTTTTTTAATTCCCAAGGATCTCAATCATAAACATTTACTTTTGTTTGATTCATAATGCTTTTCAATTCCTTTGAAAAGAATCTCAATCATAAACATTAAACATTTACTAGGAGTCTTGATTATAAACATTTAGAAGGGATTGGAACCTACCAAGTCCATATTCACATGACAACTTTCAAAAGGTGGGTTGGGAGCATTAGCCATTACTACATTCTTCATGCTTCTTCGACATTGCCTCTAGAGTTTTTCCTTCTATGATTGTCACCTTGTGCTTTATGGCTTTTAACTCCCCTTGAGGTGTTGGACATAATGCTTCAAATAGTATTCACATTGGTCATTAGTGGGTTCCACGTTGTACAACGATATTATTCAATAAAGCTCCATTGAAATTGATTTTTACATATACTTTTGTCAAATCATTTTTTATTTAATTAGAGTTTTGTGAAAGTATTGGACTTTAAACTTACTTTTTATGTCAAGGCCTACCAAAATCAAACATAGATCCATTCATTCATTACATAGGGATTCAACAAGAGCAAACATGTCACTTATAAGAATCGAACCTGAGTGGGGAGGGTAACATTCATTCCTCCCAACCACCCAAGCTATAACTAATGGACAATTAAAGTTGATTTTGAAATTTCACTCAAAAATATTTATGATTTCTTCCAAAATTCTAGAGTGCCACAAATATAAAGGATAATTTAATAGTGTTACCTAAACTAAGGTTGTAGAAATATATTTCATACCAAGTTGATTTCTAGGACCCATGGTCTAAGGAAATGACTAACATTGCTTAAGAAGTGTGGTTGATTCTCTATGATTAGTTTTCGATTTTTTGCACTGAAAATTAAAAGTGAAGAAACATATTGAGCAAAGGTTTATTGTCAATGCATGACCCAATGAATGTTAATTCGTTTGGAAAGAGTTGTAAAATTTGGCCATAATCCATTAGATCTATAGAGTAAAGCACCATGGTCTAAGGAAACGACTAACATTGCTTAAGAAGTATGGTTGATTCTCTATGATTAGTTTTCGATTTTTTGCACTGAAAAATAAAAGTGAAGAAACATATCGAGCAAAGGTTTATTGTCAATGCATGACCCAATGAATGTTAATTTGTTTGGAAAGAGTTGTAAAAGTTGGCCATAATCCATTAGATCTATAGAGTAAAGCACCGTCTAAGTAGTAGGTCTTGATTGAGGAGTATAAATATTTTCTTGATTGAGGAGTGTAAATATTTGATCAATATGAAGATTTGTTTTCGCTTGCTTTTTTGAAATAATGTGCCATAAGGAAGAGGTTGCACCTATGCTCAACACCCTAATGTAAAATTATAACATGAAGGATGATATAAAATCCTTCTAAATGTTGTGATTAACTAAGATGCACATATCTTCTAACAATTGATTAAAGAAGGCTAACCTTTATGGATAGTAAGGGTCCCTCCTTATCTTGTATTTTAACTTCAACATTATAAACTAAATCCATACTCGTTGCCTAAAGAGTGATGGAGAAATTTAAGTTAATAGTAAATATAGACTACAAAGTGATCCATTGAGATATTATTCTAGTTATGGTTTGATTTTTCTTAAAGATGGCAAAACCTGTCATTATTTAGTTGTCAAATAGGTAGTAAAGACAACTATCATTGGCTCCTATTAACAAATGTGAATGGACTCATCACTATTAGTCAAGGAAAACCACTCATAGTTGGTGTTTAGTAAGAGGTCAGACTTCCCCTTGTGTAAAATGCCTTTAGATCTTGGGCCATTAACCTGTTTCCTCTTGTCAAAGGAATATAAACTCTTAACAAATGAGAAGTAATTTAAAATCAAACTCGCTCTGATGCGGGTGCCACATGTCCTGTTGTTGGCAATTATGGCCTTGGGCGGTGGGCTGACAAGGTGGCGAGGATGACACCTCACATTAAGGGCCCTCGTCATCCACCCAGGCTGCAGTTAAGGCGCGCCGATGACAAGGTCGAGGTTATTTGTGCTGGTGAAGAAGGAAGTCTTGGGGATTTACACTCTACATCCAGAGATGGCCCTACGGTCACGTCGAGGGTTGGAAGACCCAGTTTTATGTCACGCCGATGCTGGAAGGGGCATCGTCACCTTAACTTACCATTAATGGCTTTGCGGCTCAATCATGTTATCGACTGGTTTATGTCTCTTGCGAGGGAAGTCCTGGGGCCTCATTTGTTGGTATCGTGTTTGGCTCTGTCTCATATCCTCTCGTCCTGGTTCGGCTTTGATATACCTTGTTGGTCTTTCCCACCATATTGCTCCCACATGTACTACCATCCTCACCCTATATCTCATAGCTATTACTACGTCTCTGGTTCGTCCACGTGGGCTCCTTTGCACACCTGTTTTTGTTTGGCCCATTAGTTGATACAAACGCTGAGAGAAAATCTTGGCCCCAAAGTTAAGCTTCATCACTGTACAACCATGTCCCGACAACATGGCACGCCCCACCGGGCTAGCAGTGGTAAAGGACGCGCTGAACAATGTTCGCATATGATGCAGGAAGATGGCTATGACAGTGGTGTTTCCATGTCGGTGCACACATTAATTGACGAGTGGAAAGCTAGGTTGATCAACGAATACTTGGCCAGAGGTATTGGAGGGGGATGTCTTAATCATTACTATATTGATAAGAACATGATGGGCTCCCTCATGGAAGATATGGTTGGCACTTGGAACTACACTCGAAGTTCGGTTCTCCAAAAAAAACCCAAGTTGATTAAACTCGACACTCAACTTAACAAGTAGGATGCGACTGTAGCGTTGAAACACCTGGCTCTAGGTCTCTGTATGCCAAGCAATAATGAAGGGGGTAGTGGCAGCATCATGGGGGCACCCACAGATTCAGTGGAAAGGAGCTCTGTACCGATTATGCCTCTCTCATCATCTGTTCCATTTCCAATACCTTCCACCATCAGTTAGCTGAGCAATAAATGTGTCTGTGACATTGAGGTACCGGTTTGCAAAACCTCTCCTCTTCCTAACAAGCAGCTTGAAATTACAACTGATGAGGATTTCAAAGGGGGTTGTCCTATCATTGAGGGGAACCCGGACCCTTAAGCTTGGAGCTCATGAAGAACCCACAGCCTGTTTGGCTTACCTTTGTTTTTCTTGCTCATTCTGTTATTTTTGTTTTTCTTTCAGTATATATCCATATTGTTGTTTATATGTCTATGAAACTCATATGTATTTTGAAGTTTAGTATTCGTCCCCCATCTTCTGTATGGGTTATTGTGCCTTAATTTGTAATGGAACTGATTTGCTTACTATTTTGACAAGTTGGGGTGGTAGGTTTAGACCACCCCAACAATATGTCCACGATGCTTTTCTTATGTAAATTTTTTGTTTCGACTGATTAATACAAATGCAGACTTACCAAAAAAAAATCTTACTCTAAAACTAATAATTTAACCTATTTAAATAAAAAATAAGGTAAATTTATTATTATTATTTAATATTTAAAATGAAATATAGTTTCTGTTTACTATTTTAGAATTAAGTGTATTTTTTACCTCACATCCATTTTACTCAATAAAACACTTTAACTTTTAAATAAAATAATCAAACTTTATTTTATTTTAATTTTTTTTAACAAAAACGGGTCATTTTTATTTTTATTTTTATGGTAGGTCATTGGTCTGCTTTGACAAATGCCAAGCAACCAAATATACAATTAGAAGAAAAGCTTCCAGAAAATCAGATTTTGAACGATTTTGAACAATTTTTTACAAATTGAGAATGGATCTCTTAGAATAAGCATTTTGCAGCTAATTAGATTATGAATTACGGGATTGGGTGAAAATGGCTAGATTCCATGGTGATGTAAAGGGTGCCATGAGTTAGAGGGCATGCTTTGTTTGCCAAATCATCTGCAAGAGTATTTAGATCCCGAAGAATATGGAAAGATGCGACCCCTTCGAAATTTTTCCGAATAGTTCAAATTCTAAGTAGAATTTGATTCAGAGCATAATTATTTAATTGATTAGCTGAATTTAAAACTTTGATCAACATCTCAGAATCGCCGGAAATTGGGATTGATTGGTATCCTTTTTCCTTTGCTATCTAACATGCCATGAGGAGGCTGTAACATTCAGATTGGTTATTTGACATGACTCCTAGAACACGGCTAAAACTGGATTCAAACAGTTTATTTGGAGAGAAAATCACACCCCCAGCTTCAGAAATCCCAGGATTTCCATTGGATGCCCCATTAAAGAAAATTGTTGCCTAAGAGGAACCCATCAATTTTTGCTTAAAAGCATCAACAGTACCACGATAACACCAGGGAGTGTTGGCAGGTTTAACGCATACCATTTTTTTTCATTCCTATAGATGAGGGTCCTAGCCAAGTCAAAAATGCAGAGGGCAGAGTTGAAAAAGACGTAAGGCTTCCTACGGATTTGACAATTGCCAATTTGATGCTGTTAGCCATGATCTGCGGGGACGTAATATTATTGCTGAAGGTCCAATTGTTCCTGGCGATCTAGATTTTCCACCATGTGCATTTTGGGATTATAATCCAAAGCTTGAAAAAATTAGAAGATTTCTCAATTTTTTGTGGACAACGCTCAATCTAGGAGAGAAAAAAAGTGATGACAGAGGAAATTCCTGGGGGAGAGATTGAAGAGCCATGGAGACCAATTTCCCAGACCTTTTTAGCAAATACACAGTCTAAAAATAGATGGTTAGTCGAATCAGAAGCTGAATTTCATAAGCAGCAGTGAAAGGGTCCAAAAAATCCATGTTTTTGGAGATTTTCACCTATCAGCACTTTATTGTGCATAAGCAACCATGTGAAATTTTTTACCTTAGGGAGGCAATTAGAGGACCGGACTGATTTCCAAGTAGCAGGGGACATGCTTGATGGAAGTGGAGCTAGTAACTCAAAGAAACCTTTTGCAGATGAGAAATTTTTGGACCCGCCCTAGCCCCATTTGTCTTTAAGGGAGTGATGAACTGGAGCCAAACCTGATAGGAAGTAAAGCAAAGTAATTTTTTGAGAGCTGAGATGAACTGGGAGCTCAGGAAGAGAACATTCTGCCCAATTGCCAGCCCTATCCCATGAGCATATATCCGCCAAACGAAGCAAACCTTTGTTAGTTAACCAATTCTTGATCTCTTCTAGCATCATGACAAAAGAAAGAGGAGGATTTCCTGAGATGTTATCGTCCCAGAGAAGGATCCTCTTACCATTTCCCAGGATTCTGTAGAGTTGTTGATTGAATTTGTCAATTCCTCTTCGACAAGAATTCCAGATAGTTGTTCCTGTGGGGGTGCTAGAAGTTGATAAATTTCTCAAAGAGCCTCCCTTAAGATATTTCATCCTAAAAATCTTGTTGACTGGTGATTTTTATCCACGTAAATCTGCCATATGAGTTTTCCTCCCAAAGTTAGATTATCCAATCCAGGGTCACGAATTTGAAGTCCACCTTCTGAAGTAGGCCTTGTAAGGATATCACAGCTTACCAAATGCATCTTGTTCTGGTTTCTTTTGTCGCCATTCTAGAGAAAGTCTCTCAAAAGTTTAAATATCTGAGATGAAATAGACTTAGGGGCAAGCAATAAAGAGGATTGAAAAATGGGAAAAGTTGAAAGTACCACCTTTATCAAAATCAGTTTTCCTGCCCTGGTTAACCACTGACCACCCCAAGAAGCGATTTTGGGTTTTAACTTAGCTATTACTTCGAGCTAGAGAGAAGGAGGACTCGATCCAAGAGTTAAAGGCAGCCCTAAATATTTTATCTTCTCCCACTTATCAAATCCAAGGAGACCCAAGGAGTTAGCAATTCTAAGTATTGCCAAATTATTTACATTCTAGCCATACACGACACTTTTTTTGTTATTGATTAGGGCTCCAGAAATAAGACAAAACTTTTGAAGGATTTCATTGAAGGCATGGACAATCTTCAAACAGGCCCATCCTAGAAGGAGATAATCGTCAGCAAAAAGGGCATGGTTTATTGGGTCCACACCCCTAGCTATATTTATGCCAGGAATGTAACCAACTTCCTTATCAACTGAAAGTTTCTTGCTGAGGGTTTCAGCCATCAAGAAGTAAAGGAAGAGAGACATCTGGCATCCTTGGTGAAGACCTCTTGAAGCACAAAAAAAGTATGAGGGTCTACCATTGACTAGGGGAGCAATCCAAGGCCTATCTGTGCAGGCTTTAATCAAATTCACAAACTCAGCACTAAATCCAAAAGAAAGAAGAACTTGATAGAGAAAGGGGAGTTTTACTCGGTCAAAGGCATTTTTCATGTCCAATTTGATTATCATTCCTTTCTCCTTCCTTTGGCAGCTTGAGTGAAGGGCTTCTTAGACTTGGATTACATTATCGACTAAATGCCTACTTTTTTCAAAACCTCCCTAAAGAGGAGAGATCAACTTGCCTAGCTAGAGCTTGAATCTGTTGGCGAGCAGTTTGGCTAGAATCTTGTAAGAGGCATTAGAAAGAGAAATAGGACAGAATCTGTCAAAAGAAGAAGGATTTGCTTCCTTAGGAATAAGAGCAAAAAATGTAGAGTTCGTACACCCTCGAACCTTGGCTTTTTTTTGGAAGGTTCTCACCATACGGATCAAATCTGGTTTGATGATATTCCAGCAGACTTTGTAAAATTGGAAGGAAAACCCATCTAGCCCAGGAGCTTTATCCGGCTCCATTGCCCAGATGACATCTAGAATTTCCTTTTCAGAGAAAGGTCTCATGTAATGTCCTCATCTGATTAGGCATTGAAGACCAAAACCACTAACCTATGTGATTCCTGTGGGTTCGAGCGGTTATTGACAGTTAGGGAATCATCTAAAGATTGACGCCATCTATAGAAAATCTAGGGCATCAATATGTTATCACCATTAGGTTAAGAAGGGCCACCGGGGCCAAAGGCCACCGTCATGCATGCCATCTAATCATTATTTAATGATGCATGCACCCATTTGAGTCTCCATTCGCATGCATGCAAGTCAACTGCAAATTAGAAATTAAAGTGACCTAATTAGGTCAAAATTTAGGGTTTTTGCAGTTAAAAGTTATAAAAGGAAGATAAAGTGAAAGGAGACTTACTTTTGATGATTATTGATTTTGGAGCTCTTGAGTAGCAGCACAACGTGCGGCACAACAGTTGGGGTTCTAGCAGGGTTTCAATAGTGAGATATCTGCCCTAGTCTCATCCAGGGTAAGCCATACAGGTTCACCATTCACTCTTCAATTTATTCATAGTTTTCCAATATACAACAGAGATTGTTGTAGGGGCACGTGTGCAGTCGTAAGGGGTTTTTAGTCGGAAAGCCCGAATCATTTGTCGGGTCTTCAGATCTCAGTTTACCTTCGAAACCCAGGCACCATTCTCATCATCGACATCTTACTCTAGTACGCGGTGATTATTAGATCCGATCATGCTCATCCTGAGTAGTTATCATCCATTTCGGGATCAGGGGGGGCGTGAGTAGCTGCACCTCTAGAACAATTCGCTAGCCTACTTAGAGACCTCATAATTTTTGCATGTGCCAGCCATTCTCTCCGACACGGGAAGGCGATCAGTCTTGCAAATCATCAGCTTCATCGGACACCTCCTTCACTGAAAACGTCACCCTTAGCTGATTTGGGGTCCGTACTGCTGGGGTATCACCGGAAGCAGAAGATACCAGTTCATCTCCGTTTCAGCTCTTGATGCAAGCATATTCTCTCAAGAGTAGTCTAGCCAGCTTATCAGTGATAAGTGTCCATTCTATCCTACAAACCCTAACCCTAATTTTTGCTATAAAACAGGGAATTTTGCATGCCCGGTTGTTTCAGTATATTTGCATAGAATTAGAAAATATCAGGATTTGGTATATTACAGTGGTATCAGATCTATCTTCTTGGCTAGCTGTGGGCTTAAGAAATGAGAAATATATGAATACAGAAGGAGACCCTTTTGTAACCTATAGGAAAAGAAGAAGTAGATACACATGGGAATTTGAGGATATCCAACTAGAGGATATCAGCTCAGACATGGAACAAACAGGTATACACTTTGATAAGGGAAAGGGAATGGGAGAAGAGGAGGACAGGATGAGTTTCACAACTTAGTATCTGCATTGCAAGACTTAGCCAAAGGGCAAACATATGTACTCAACATAATCAACAGATTATCTGTGAAACCAGAAATAGGTAACAATAGTACATCTCTCTCACTGATAGATCGAGGATCTACAAGCAGTACTGGAAAGGTTGCGTACACTAATATAAGGAATACACCGCACATATATAGCAGACCTTCCAATAGGCCTACCATGCCTCACTTCTTGGCAGATGCAGTAGGTGGTCCAGTCATGTTGGTAGAACCTAAAGAAACTTTTGGGGCTTATTTGCAGGAATACAGGGACTTAGGGGATGAGTTTCATGTTGCCATGTCTTTTTCATATTTTTGCAACATGAAGAATAGGAACAGGCCCAGGAATTTCAATAAGGGATTCAATCACAACTATGAGCTGCAAAAGACCTTGGGCAGGTTGACCATCCCAAACTTTGATGAGACACGCAGAGGTTCAGTGAGGATATGGGTTCAAAAGTTGGATACCTATTTCCAACTCAATCCCACGACAGAGACAAATGCCATTAAATTGGCTACACTCCACCTGGATGGAGAGTCTCATGAGTGGTGGTACCACGCATTGGTGAGACTGGGTCACAATACCATACACTCCTATGGTGAGTTCACTCAGAAGCTCATGGAGCGGTTTGATTGGAAGGATCTGGAGATACATTTCAGGGAGTTGGCTCAACTCAAACAGACAGGTAGTGCATAAGCCTTCATCTCAAAATTCCAGAGGATAACAGTCATGGTAACAGACGTGTCAGAGAGCAGGTTGACAATGTTATTCACTGAGGCCCTAACAGAGCCACTACGGGGATGGGTGAAAGCCTACAAACCCCCCACTCTGTAGGATGCCAATAACAAAGCCCGAGATCTACAGGATTCAGTTCCAAAGAACAGGTTCCCGCTCAAAACCAACTTCCCTGTTAGGGACAAGGACAAGAAACCTTTCCAGCAGGATGTTCCCAAGAAAACATGGTTAGATGAGGACACTAGAAAAGACTTGATGAGGAAGAAACTATGTTTCACTTGTTAGGAACCATGGGTGCTATGGCACATGTGTGCAGGGAAGGCGAAGGCTCACTACATCAAAGTATATTCGGATAGTGATGAGAATGACTATGAGCAGGAAGCCACAGAAGAACTATGAGCAACTGAGGAAGAATCACTCCAGGGTGATACAACAGAGGGAGTCATTGCTACACTATATGGAGTACCAAGATTCCATACTCTCAGGGTCAGAAGAGTAGTACAGGGTCACATAGTAGAAGTATTGATTGATGGGGGAGCAACCCACAATTTCATTGACTCCACTTGGGTAGCCAAGAGAGGCATTCAGACCGAGAAGTTTGAAGGATTCACTGTTGCAGTAGCCAGGAACTCCAGCATGGAGTGCAACTACTGGATTCCAAAATTGAATGTCACATTAGGTAACTATCAGATGACAGATTCATTCTATGTAGTAGATGTATCATATACTCATGTAGTATTGGGTGTTTAGTGGATTTATTCAATATTGAAATACACTACAGACTATCGAGCAATGGAAATGGAATTCTAGGGGCCAGACAGCAAACGGGTAGTTTTGAGGGGCATGAACACTTATCCCCCAAAACCGGTCTCGTCACAGAGAATGGAGGCAGTACTCTGACACGATGATATAGAATGGGCTGCAAAATGTTTTGTCACCTTTAGGAAACCCCCAAAAACCAACACACAACACCCAAGTGACATTTAGGCCTTGCTACAGAAGCACAAAAAGGTATTTCGGGACCTTCCATCAGGTAGACCACCAGACGGAGGCTTTGAACACATTATTGAGCTAGAGGAGGGGACACAGGCAGTCATCACCACTCCTTATCGGCATCCCAAAAGATACAAGGATGAGCAAGAAAACAATCAAAGAATTACTGGAGCTTGGATACATTCGGCCCAGTTCTAGCCCCTTCGCATCCTCAGTAGTCTGGTCAAGAAGAAGGATGGTACACTACGAATGTGCATCGACTATCGAGCACTCAACAAAAAGACCATTAAGAACAGGTATCCCATCCCTAGAATTGATGAACTCGTGGATGAACTTTGGGGAGTCAAATACTTCTCCAAGATTGATCTTCGCTCTGGGTACCATCAGATTTGAGTAAGGGACCAAGACATCTCCAAAATAGCTTTTCATTGTCGCTATGGTCACTACGAGTTTTTGGTCATGCCTTTTGGACTTACCAATGCTCCAGCCACTTTTCAGTCATGCATGAACCATACCTTCAGAGTTCAACTACGTAAGTTTTTGCTAGTATTATTTGATGACATCCTGATTTACAACAAAACATGGGAGGAGCATCTGAAACACCTGGACGAAGTACTGAGCATTCTAGAAGAACACTCGCTTTACGCAAAAATGTCCAAGTGTGAATTTGGCATGAAGGAAATGTTGTACCTAGGGCACATAATCAAGGAGGAAGGAGTACAGGTTGACACGGAGAAAATCCAAGCTATCAAAGATTGGCCTGTGCAAAAAACAGTCACAAAATTGACAGGTTTCTTAGGTTTGTGCACTTATTACTGACGGTATGTTAAGGGATTCTCCCAATTTGTAGCACCCCTCACAGTTCTCACAAAGAAGGGAGCGTTCACCTGGACAAAATTAGCACAAAAAACTTTCGAGGAGATGAAAGTTATTATGAGTTCTTATCCAGTTTTAGCATTACTGGACTTCTCACAACCATTTGTAGTAGAATGTGATGCCTCAGACGAAGGGTTAGGAGCAGTATTGATGCAAAATCATCACCCTATTGCATTTGAGAGCCATAAACTAAAGAACTACGAGCGCCACTACACCATATACGACAAAGAGATGCTAGCCATCTTACATGCTCTCATGAAGTTCAGACAGTACCTGGTGGGCAGTAAGTTCAAAATCAAAATAGACCATAACAGCCTCAAGTATTTCCTGGAGCAGAAGGAACTGAATGAGCGCCAACATAAATGGGTCAGCAAAGTACAAGCCTATGATTTTGAGACCGAGTATGTAAAAGGTAAGAATAATGTAGTAGCTGATGCATTATCTAGGCATCCCGCATCACTATCTCTCAGGAGTATATCCACATATTGGAGGGCACTTCTCTTAGTAGAATACTCCAAAAATAAATTCGCTTGTGAATGATTGGATGGACAAATTCAGGATGACAGGTACATGATTGTTGATGACATCATCTATTACAAGAATAGGATATACCTCGTCCCATAATCCACTTTGAGGAAAACAATCATACAGGCAGCACATGATTCTCCATGATCAGGACACCAGGGTTTCTTGAAGACCTACAGACAGATACGAGAGAGGTTCTCATGGAAGGGCCTCAAAGGGGAACTTATGCAGCACGTACAAGAATGTAGCATCTGTCAACAAAACAAGATTGAGAACATCCATCCAGCATGGTTGCTTCAGCCACCACCAATTCCAGAACAAAAGTGGGAAATTGTCTCCATGGACTTCATTACAGGATTGCCCAAAGTCCAAGGGCAGGATTGTTTATATGTTGTAGTTGATAGACTGACCAAGTTTGCACATTTCTTTTCTATATCATCAAATTACTATGCAGCTCAAGTAGTTGAGTTATTCTTCAGGGAGGTCTTCAAGTTACATGGGTTACCTAAGACCATTGTCAGTGATCGGGATAGTAGATTCACAGGTGCCTTCTGGCAGGGAAATATTCAGATTAGTGGGGACTGAACTAGCTACCAGCACAAGTTATCATCCCCAGAGCGATGGACAAACATAAATTGTCAACAAGTGGATTGAAGGATATCTGAGGAACTATGTAACAGGGCAGCAACAAACCTGGATCAAATGGCTACACTTAGGGGAGTACTGCTACAATACTACCTATCACATGTTTATTAGGATGACACCTTTTAAGGCATTATATGGCTACGAGGCCTTGGACTATGCATATTTATCATTTGGAAACAGTAGGGCTCCTAAGGCAAAGGATTGGATACAGGACAGTCAAGATATTCTTAAAATCTTGAAGGAAAACTTACAGACAGCCCAGAATCAACAGAAGTTATATGCACACAAACACAAGGTTGAGCAGAGCTTTGAGGTTAGGGGATTTGGTATACTTAAGGCTCCAACATTACAGACAGTCTTCACTTAAGAAGAAAGGAGCAGAAAATTTAAAACCTCACTTCTATGGACCCTACAGAATAATCAGGAAGGTGGGAGAGGTGGCGTATGAACTAGAACTACCGTAGGAAAGTAAAATTCATAATGTATTCCATGTGTCCAACCTAAAAAAGACCCTTGGGCAACACATTGCTCCATCAACAGAATTACCTCCTTTAGATGATGAAGGACTACTGATACTGATTCCTGAACGGATCATACAGACTAGAGAAAGGAAACTCAGGAATAGGGTAATTAGGGAATACTTGGTTCAATGGAAGGAACTACCGCCAGAGGATGCCACATGGGAAGGTGAACAGGTATTGCAGCATCCCAATTTACAGTTGCTTAAGGACAAGCAATATCAAGCGGGGAGGACTGTAATGTCCTCATCTGATTAGGCCTTGAGGACCAAAACCGTTAACCTATGTGATTCCTGTGGGTTCGAGCGGTTACTGATAGTTAGGGAATCATCTAAAGACTGATGCCATCTTTAGAAAATCTAGGGCATCAATATGTTATCACCGTTAGGTCAAGAAGGGCCACCGGGGCCAAAGGCCACCATCATGCATGCCATCTAAGCATTATTTAATGATGCATGCACCCATTTAAGTCTCCATGCGCATGCATGCAAGTCAATTGCAAATTAGAAATTAAAGTGATCTAATTAGGTCAAAAGTTAGGGTTTTCGTAGTTGAAAGTTCTAAAAGGAAGATAAAGTGAAAGGAGACTTACTTTTGATGATTATTGATTTTGGAGCTCTCGAGTAGTAGCACAACGTGCGACACAACAGTTGGGGTTGGAGACGACGTCTTCAACTAGCGGGGTTTTGACAGTGAGATATCTGCCCTAGTCTCATCCAGGGTAAGCCATATAGGTTCACCATTCGCTCTTCAATTTATTCATAGTTTTCCAGTATACAACAGAGATTGTTGTAGGGGCACGTGTGCAGCCGTAAGGGGTTTTCAGCCAGAAAACCCAAATCATTCGCTGGGTCTTCAGATCTCAGTTTACCTTCGAAACCCAGGCACCATTCTCATCATCAACATCTTACTCCAGTACACGGTGATTATCATATCCGATTGTGCTCATCCTGAGCAGTTATCATCCATTTTGGGATTAGGGGGGGCATGAGCAGCTGCACCTCTAGAACAATTCACTAGCTTGCCTAGAGACCTCAGAATTTCCGCATGTGCCAGGCATTCTCTCCGGCACGGGAAGGCTACCAGTCTTGCAAATCATCAGCTTCATCGGACACCTCCTTCACTGAAAATGTCACCCTTAGCTGATTTGGGGTCCGTGCTGTTGGGGTATCACCGGAAGCAGAAGATACCAGTTCATCTCCGATTCAACTCTTGATGCATGCATATTCTCTTAGGAGTAGTCCAGCTAGCTTATCAGTGGTAAGTGTTCATTCTATCCTACAAACCCTAACCCTAATTTTTGCTTTAAAATAGGGAATTTTGCATGGCAGTTTGCATGCCCGTTTGTTTCAGTATATTTGCATATAATTATAAAATATCAGGATTTGGGATATTACATCTCATTAGATCAACTTTATTCTCTGAGCTAACAAGAGTAGGGACATTATCCAAAAATTCTGTAGAGACCGTCCTCCTGAAATAGGAGCTGAAAATGCTCACATGCAGCTTGCTTTAGATGGTGGCGACCTTTAATAATAACCCCCTCCCCAATGGAAGTCTTTGAAATATGATTTCTAGACAGTCTAGCCCTACATTGGCGGTGGAAGAAGGCAGTGTTTTTATCCCCTGCCTGCAACCATAGACTTCTAGATTTCAGACGAAGATACTACTCCTCCTCGCAAAAAGAAAGAGTGGTTTTAGATTGAGCAAAGTGTTCGAGGGCAAGCTGAGACTTGGTAATTCAACCTCTTCCATTCCTAATTGGATATATGAAAGCTCTCGCACTCTCTCTTGTCTTCTATTGGTCGTATTCTGAAGTGGTTTTTTTACCCACCTTTTCAGAGCAATTTTAGTGTTCTTCAATGTTTGCTCCCAAACAAAACCAGGAGATCCAACAACGTACTAAGATCGGGCTTGATTTATAGTATCCCAAAAACCATCTCTCTCAATCCAGAGGGTACTGAAACGAAACGAGATTGGGTCGAGGTCATCTTCTTTTTCAAACTTCAGCGATACAGGGTGATGGTTTGAAGAGAGTTTAGGCATAATATTTGTTGAGATGATGAGTTTCTCGTCCATTAATGAACTTTGAACCAAGAACATGTCAAGATGGGCAACGATGTTAGCAGAGCCCACTTTGTTGTTGGACCAAGTGTATCATCCATTCTTGGGTTTGAAGTCTTTAAGATCATAAACGTGAATCAGCTCTTCCACCGTGGATTGAAAATAATCCTTGTCGCATACCCCACCTTTTTTCTCATTTGGAGATAGAGAGATATTAAGATCTCTTGCGATGATTATATTTGAATGAGAATTGGATGCAATGAAATCTGAAAGCATTTTCCAACATTATTTTTTTCATTGAAATTAACAGTTTCGTAGAGATTAAATCGAGCCAAGGGTATCTTACTGGAGATACGATAGAGATCAGTAAAAATCCAGTGCTAGGTGGCAAACCAACGATTTAACTGAAATTTTTCAACGCTCCAAATAGATGCAAGACCCCTAGATGTGCCTCTCGTACTGACAACTTTGCCAGAATTCAAATTCCATTTGGTTTTACTTAACAAGAGTAAAGCTTCTTCCTCGATCTTAGTCTCTTGAAGCAAGAGAATGTCAGAAGGAACCATTTTCAATAAGTCCGTGACTGCTTTTGCTTTGGTTAGGTTCCCCAACCCCTTGCAGTTCTAAGAAATGGTCTGCATTATTTACCTGAGAGGGAGGGAGTAGAAGCTCCCTTGGAGGGTCAAGTCCTCTTGCTTTTGCCAAACGACATTTCAATGGTGGACTGACTACCCTGCATCTTTAGCCTATCAGCCTCATCTTCTCGAGCCTCCTTCTTAGACTTTCTGCCAGCCTTTTTCGAGAGTTGTTCAATGGAGTCATCATCAGAGGAGCTAGAGCTATCGAGCGACTTCTTTTTAGTTATGTCTGCATAAGGGGGAGAGATATTTTCTCTGATTGGAGAATGGTCTTCTTGCAGAGTTTCACCGACACTAGGTAGGTCTGAGGTAGCTTCTCCAACTTGTACCATAGATCTTGAATTGACTACAGGGACAACATCCCGCTCTTCGAATTGTTGCATCTCCCCTTTTTCAAGAATAGGGACTTCAGGAGGGCTTAAGACTGCAAAGTGATTGGAGGATGCTATGGGATTTTCTACACTCTTCTTTCCAGCAGCAAGGTCTCCTTTCAAATTATATTCTTCTTGACCTTTCTTTCTACCTTTCTGGTTAGTGTTTCCTGATTTCTGAACTTGAGTCCATTGTTCATCTTCCTCCTTTTCAAGCTCCTCTTTTTTGTTGTTGTTGCAATTGCAGGTAAAGTATCCATAATCGTGGCAGAACCGACACTTGAAAGGAATTTGCTCGTTGTCCAACTCTAGGATGTAAGTCCATTCAGCTACAGTTAGATTGATAGCCTCTGGCAATCCAATCTCCAGATCAACTTTAACGCATATTCTAGCACATGAATATTGATCTTTCCGTTCTATCCTGTCTATGTATTTACCAAGCTTGTTCCAGATGGCTTGTAGGGAGTCAGAGTTCCAGTAGTGTAAGGGTAAGTGAGGGAGCCTTACCTAGACAGGAACCGCGGACGAAACATCTTGGGTAGGATCAAAATCAGGGGTCCATTTGTTTAGATAGAGACCCCGAGGGCCCGTGAAGTATGGACCATTTCGAAAGATGAGGTCACAGTCTTCAACTGAGTCAAACACAAAGACGAAGTATCCTCTACCAACAAAGTGGTTTCGAATGCCTTCAGATACTAATGGCCTTTAGTTTCTCTGAACCTAGCCATCGATAGCCTTAGGAGAAGGCCAAAGGCCGGTAAATTGCCCAATCATCCCACGCTCAGCAAGATTTAAAGCTGATCTACAGATCCGATCAGCAAGCAGCTCAACAAAGGGGATGTCCACCTTCTTCACAAATCTTTGCGATGGACCACCTTTCCTCTTACCACAGGTAGCAACCAGACGTTGGAATGCTTCCAATTCATGTGGAATGGGAGGAGGAAGGACCCCACCAGCATCCATTGAAGAGAAGGTTCATCTGGCTAAGATAAGAAAAGAAACAAAATAGAAATACCTGTAGATGCTAGCCCACTAAACTAAAAAAGGAAGATCTCACCAATAGCTAGCAAGATCGATGGCCAAGAGCAACCACCCAACACAGAAGACAAAAGAGTCTCACGCTGCAGAAAAGCCAGATAGATTGACACACAATCCACCAAACACTAGAGCAACTTGCAAAAAGAGCACGGGTCTAACGTGGTGGAGACCAAAGCCAAGGTCTAGGGGTCTTCTTGGAGTAATTTTAAAAAATCCAACAGATGAGAATCCTAGGAAACCTCCAAACATAACCATAACCTTTGCACTCTTGTGAACGAGATCCAAGAGGCCTTCAATAGGAAGAACGAGGCAAGCAGGGATCGAGCCTCCAATGCAAAATTTTAAAAATGGTTCTTGGAGTGAAAAAGCTCTGATGTGTTCACCAGTGCCTAGTTTCACTTTGACCATATGATGTGTCACTCAATTCTGCAACCTTCTCGTTCGTGAATTTCAAAGTTTATTTTATTTAAAAAAATATATTTTATTTAAATAAAAATATTTAAATTTAAATTTGTTTTTAAAAATTTATTTTTAAATATAATATTTAAAAAATCATTAAAATTTTATTTTTAAATATAATATTTAAAAAATTATTCAAATTTTATTTTTTAAATATCATGATTAAACTTTTTAAAAACTTATTCAAATTTCATTCAAAGTTAAAATATTTTGCGAATTTTTAAATTAAATAAAAATAAAAATACACCAACCTAACTATAATAATCATCCTCGACCAAATCACAAACTTTTAAATATAATATTTAAAAAGTTATTCAAATTTTATTTTTAAATATCATATTTAATTTTTTTTAAAACTTACTAAATTCCATTAAAAGGTAAAATATTTTTTTAGAATTTTCGAATAAATAAAAATAAAAAATAAAAAGAAAAATACACCAACCTAATTATAATAATCATCCCCTACCAAACCACAAACAAACGGGAAAATTTAAGATATTAACTCTAATACCAAATTTGTAATATCAGAAAATTAAATTAATAACAAAGAGATTTGTCGTTAATGAAAATTACAGAATTGTTGTTTGAAGCTATCCCAGCCAAATACCAAAGACCACGACCTCTATTTTCTCTACTAAAATAGGAATCCACACCCAAAACTGCTAAAATTAACCGTTCTAGCTAAAATATATCCCGGCCCCACCCGCTAAAATTTACAAATTTTGAATAAATTTGTGCCCTCTTACCAAATTAATATAATAATAATTATTTGACGTGGTTTGAAAAAACCCATTTAAATATCCAGATATCGTGGCGATATCGGACGGCACGCACGAGATAATCCGGCGGCCTATGAATCTGGACCCTGGGATCCGTCGCCCCCCACCTCAGCCGTCCGATGTGGCAAGACAGAAGATCGCGGCCGTCGAATAATATTGAATTCAATTTCAAAAGAAAGGCAGGCAGGAGGGAGAGGAGGAAGAATCTGCGAACACGAGCAGCAGAATTGTATGTACAAGCATTCGAAAAACCTCCAGTATATGAAGAAATCCTTCCATTCATCGAATCCCTGAATTTAATCCTTTTCTGCTCACCAAACTACTGCTTGATTTTTCCACCCTTCTTTGCCGGATTTCAGCTGCTCTGCTCTGCGATTTATAAAGGCTCGGGGACGGATCTTGCAGGCAAAATTTCTGGTTCGGCCATATTTAGGGGTCGGTCGGGTCTATTAATTAGTTTTTACGACAAGAGCTTTGATTGATTGCTCTGGGCATTCGGATTTCTCTCTGTTTTCTTCTTTTTTTCGTTGCGGGCAGATGGGCAGCTAACTAATGAATTATTTAATGGCATTTACAGAAAGAACGATGGTTCTGCAGCAATTGGGGGATTCTTCCGTTCAACAACAGCAGCAGCAAGTGGGGGATGTTCCAGCGAAAAAGCTTGTCAGGCAGCTGGATTTTACATCATTCTATGGAGGTGCCTGCGCCCCGGCCTCGTCTCCGGCTTCTCCAGAGCCCCCATTGCGACCTGCGCAGCCGGTTCTTGTGTATGCATTCGACCATTCGTTTTTAATTTACTTCCCGATTTTGGTCAAACAAAAATTAGCTTCAAAGGGGCAAGTTATTTTCAAATAAATGCGAATTATTTTATTCAGCTGAAAGACCACTTTTTCACCATGACGATAATTGTGCTTTTGATTGCAATAATTTGAACGATTGTTGGTTTCATAAATGAGTTACGGCAGCGGTTAATCAGATTAAAGAATTCTCCGATTTACCCTCAACGAACTAAATTGAATTTGAATTTGTATTCCCTTTTATTCGGTTTTGCAGACGCATCTGCTTTGACTGTAATCACTGTGTCCAGTGAAGTTCTGTACCGTTGATTATGTTTTTTTCAGGATCTTGTCATGTTCGCAACCTTTAAAATGTTACGAATTAAAAAAAAAAACTGTAAAATTTGTAAGGTTGTGAGGTGACATTTAAAATGTCACAAATTTAAACTTTCTTAAGCGAATTAATAACATATTTTAAACTGCCAATGGGGTAGATGATACCAATGTTCATTTCCCCAGAGGCACTAATAAGCGGCTGGGCCGGGGGCAAGGCATGGGTGATTTTGACAGAAAATTACCCTCTGTTCTGACATCTTTTTGGAACAAATTTGCTTATGATTAATGATTCGGGGGCAAGGCATGGGTGATTTTGACAGAAGATTACCCTCTGTTCTGACATCTTTTAGGAACAAATTTGCTTATGATTAATGATTCATAGGCCATCTCACCTCAAAAAATGGACCCATTGTGGTGCCCAATTGTGTTGCTTCTGGATTTGGAAGAAAGCACTTCGTAAAAACAAATTCAAAATATGGAAGATGGAAATAGCCTGGCCTAAGTAATTATCAATATCACATTTAGTAGAGTGAGTTCAGTTCGGGGCATGTTTCCTCTAAAGGCCTTACTTGAGTAGAAATTTTCAACTCTTGCTGTTCCAAATTAATTCTGGACTTCCTGGAGTACACACCATCATAGATAGTGTTATGGAAATGAATTGATTGAATGTTCTGCTTGGCTTGATTGATGAACTGAATCTTAGTAGCCGAAATGCATGCTGCTGTTTTTAAAGTGATTGCAGTCAATGCGACTTGTTTGTAAGCAGCTCCAAGTAACAATTTCCACTTTTTGCTGAAGAACTTACAAAAGCTTTCATCTTTAGTTTAAATTTCAGTTTGGTGAACTTTTCTGTTCTGGAAATCTATTTGATGGACTGAATCTTAGTAGCTGAGATGCATGTGGCTAAACTTAAAGTAATTGTAGTCAACGAGACTTCTTCATAAGCGGTGCCAATTAACAATTTCCAAATTTCAGTTTGATAAGCTTTTCTATTCTCGAAATCAATTGGATTATGGAACAAGGGCCAAAAATAGTTTTTGTTTATTTCTTTTGACTTTTGGTTATAATGCCCTACAGAAGAATTCCTTGAAAGAAGCCTACAGAAGAATTCCTTGAAAGAAGCCTACAGAAAAGAATGTTCAATAAAGGACAAAAGGTGCTAAGAGATTTTAATCAACATCGGAAATTGCAAGTATAAACAAATTGGTACATGGAAAGTTGTACATCCTTTTGCAATGTGAAAAACTGGTTTCCTGACATCATAAAGTCTAACAATTAATTGATGACTCCAATTATCTAAAAATGAAGAGCTTTTTGTGTTTCAAATGGTCACCTGATGGAAATTTTTTAAGCAATTGCTCAAATTATGCTTTTGTATGCAATAAAAATATCTATAGTAAAATTCTATTATTGCAAAGGACAGGGGTCATGTTATAGCAGGTGCTGGTGGAGAAATCCTGGTTCAGTGGCCCATAATCACCTGCCATANCTTTTGTATGCAATAAAAATATCTATAGTAAAATTCTATTATTGCAAAGGACAGGGGTCATGTTATAGCAGGTGCTGGTGGAGAAATCCTGGTTCAGTGGCCCATAATCCCCTGCCATAAAAACTTGTAGGGTTGAACTTTGTTACTTGGCTTGTTACTTCAGGTACACATAATATTGGTTGAGACTCCAGGCATTGAATTTTCCTTACATATCATGAATTAACAATCCCAGCATTTTCTCCTGTTTGTTCAAGTAAGGACAGTACAATGAAGACCTTATGGGCCTTTCCATAATATATGGCATCTTCAACTTTTTTAACCACATCGTAATATATGGCGGGCATTCCCAAAACTTGCCCCCATGCACCCATTCCCAGAATTTGGTTATAAGCTGAAAATGTGTGTTATTTTTGTTATAGGTAGAAAGTATCAAGGCATTGGTGCTATTTGAACTTTTTAAGGACATTGGTGGGCACAATCTAATCGATTCTTTCCAGTTTTGTATCATTAATTTACTGAGTTTGTGCAAATGAACTCTTAAATAATTGTAGATTGAAAGATTATCAGTATTTATGTTTTTGTGACTCTCTTTTGGCAGAAATGAGTAAATGGCTTTAAAACCATTGTAATACCCTAGGTTTCTATCTCTATATGATCTGGTGCACTATTTCTTTTGGATGGCATTTTATGTTCATAACTTTTATTTATTTGATCAGAAAACCAGAATCTCCAAGGGCACCAAGGCCAAGAGCAGTATTTGACTTGAAGGAAGGCACTCCAAAAAAATCAAAACAGTGCAATTGCAAGAACTCACGGTGTCTAAAATTGTGAGTGTTTTTCTGATATTTATTTATTGGTTATTAGAGCAAACAATATGCTTTATAATGGCATCTGTAATCATTTGATTTTTGACTGTTCATTTGTCATGAAAAGTAGATGCCCCTAGCAAACACTTTTGTAAGTAACTAAATGTATAAAAACATCCTTCTTTAATTGGTTTACAATGAGTTTGCTTTATCACGGAGATGTAAGAACATGTTCATTATTAATTCTAACTTGGATATGCTCTGCTTCTCATAGAAGTGAATTTGCTTGATGGTGTCTATGATATTTTTGTCAGGGGACTTTTTATGATTTTTGTCACAGAAAATGAAGATATTTAGGGACCATCTCCATATGGTTTTGCAGTTACAATACCTGAGCATCAGCTTCTTTGAGTGCTATTTATCTCATTCTTTGTTGTTTCTCACCAGGTATTGCGAATGCTTTGCATCTGGAACTTATTGTGATGGTTGCAATTGCGTCAATTGTTGTAATAATGTTGAGAATGATGCTGTGAGACAGGAAGCTGTTGAGGCTACACTAGAGCGAAATCCAAATGCATTTCGGCCTAAAATTGCTAGCAGTCCGAGTGCGCTTCGAGATAATAGGGTATTTACTGCATTGATGGTGCATGTCGATTCTAAGCCATAATTCTGTTCTTAATTTTAATATAATATATAGATTTCAAGTACTTGAGAATGTTTAAACAAGATAATAGGGTCTTGATTGTATTGTTAGGACAGGGCAATTCTAATTCAGCATAGTTTTATTCTTGATTTTTATTTCTTTTTTTCTTTTCTGGAACTGCTGCTAAGAGTAACTTACAGCTGTCCTTTGGCTAAGCTGCTGCACTATGAGGGGCATTTCTATGCTATCAAAATCACCTAGGACTTGAACCTGGCCTCATCCACACCCACTTAGGAGGTTCTAAGCCCGGGTCTCCATGTTAATACAAACCAGATCACTTCGCTGCATGCCACTAGACCACACGCTTGTGCGCATTGTTCTTGATTTAACTCTTTAGATAAATGGGTTCTATGATGTTTGAAATATCTGGCCAGAAGATATCAACTTCAAGCTTTTACACCCAAAGCATAGTTAATGCTCATGTCATACAAATAAATAGTTGTAACCTTAATAAGAGCTAATCTGCAGTTATGATTTTAAAGGAAGAATAGTTGCAGAGTTGAAGCCATCTTGTATCATCTAGTATTTAGGGACGTTTGTTAAGAATTAGAAACTAGATAGAGAAGAGACAGTAACATGTGCAAGGTTAGGGGAAAATGGAGGAAATACAGGAAATAAATATGACATGGTGGGGAAAAAACATATATGGTGGGGTACTATTGAGCACACCTCTAAAAAAACATGTATTCAGTGCTAAGTTTCCTCCTCATTTGCTGGTATCTTTAAGGTCTTCATGAGAAAATTTACATGTATTTATTCATTGCTGAATTGTCTAGGTAATGTTGCCGTTGACGACTGTAAAGGCTAAGCTGCCTTTCAAGTTTCAAATGTGTTGATGACTGTAGCTCGGAAAGGTACTTCTGCATAGGCTAGGTGTTAGGCATGCAGGAGTCCTCCAAATTCCCTCTCTAGTTACTTGCTTGAGAGAGCAAGTGACTTTTGTATCTCTTTCCTAAGTCTAACTTAGGAAAAGCACATTATTAACTTAATGTTGGCTAATGACTAAAAAACGAACTTAAGATTAAGTCAGAACCATTGATCTTAAGTGAGGCTTGAGATCTACTCTCAACCATTGATCACTTTGGAGATCTAGGGTTAGGGTTTTGGTCGTTGAGAAGATATAAAAGGAACCCTAAGGAGAAGATGAGACACACAACAGTCACATAGAGTGAGTGAGACCTCATTGATTGGTTGGAGTTCAACTAAGTGTGTAGGTGCAGTAAGGGAGATAACAACCAACCGACAAGATTGAAGGACTGGTCTTAATGTTTAATAGGCTAGGCTATTTACTATTTTGTAATTACTCAGTGGGCTATTTTCCTAAGCCGGGAGCCAAGGATTTTATCATTAATAAAATCATTGTTTGTTGGTTTTCCAGGGTAAATTTAAGTGTGAAATGTGTGTTTGATTTCTTAATTATTTTCACTGTGTAGTTGTAAAGACCTGAGTGTATTTTTAGTTAATAGTTTTAATTAAATTATTCAAACTCTAAATCAAATTTGTGTTCAGGTAACTTTAACATGGTATTATAGTAGAGGGTTTTGCTATGAGCATGAATAATGATTTGACAGAAATTTACAAGAATATAAAAAAGAGAGTAGCAGCGTACGGTTGTCGTACAGACTGTACGAGTGCTATACAACAATCGATGCATGTTGGCTGCAATGGGGTGATTGATAGATCCGTGAGCTGACAAATAGCATCAGGTTTGGGCTGTGGAGTTGGATCAGGCGGGGTTTTGAGTAGTTGGGATAGTGGCAACAGGGGAGTTGTGGCCAGAGGAGTTACACTTGCAACACATTGATGCGCGAGCTAAAGTGTGGCACCCAACGCGAACAAGGGCCAACGTGGCTGTAGCCACCAAAATAGAATGGAGTGTGGTGGACAAGAGTTCGGTTGTGGGTCGAAGAGTTGGATCTGCAGACAGTCGGGAGCTATGAATGGGTGTTGGCTGATAGAGTGGCAGCTGGGTCGTGTGGTAAGTAAGCGAGGTTTGGGGAGTCTGTGAGTCAACAAAGAGAGTTGTTGGTTTTGCAGAGATCAAGCTCGACGGGCATGAAGAGAGGAGTTTGCAACAATTGTTAGAACATGGAAGGTGTAGTCGTTGTAGCAGCTGCCAGTTGCAACAAGGAGCAGCAGAGTGTCGGAGCTATAGGAAGCACTGATGGGATGCAACACACATGGAGTGTGGGCTATGTGTTGCAGTTAGTAGGTAGGACACAGTAGTAGGTTGTTGGCAAAGGGACAACTGCCAGTAAGCCGCTAGATCGACAGCCACCAGGGAAACCACCATGAGAAATATGGGCAGCCATATAGGCTGTGGGCAGGCCCATGAGACCATTGGGTTGCCACCAAGGCACCCAAGCAGGGTCAGGGTAGGCCACATGTTTCCCAAAAATTTTGGGTAGTCTCGAAAAAGTGTCGGGCAACGATCGAAAAGGATTGGGAAATCTGAGAAGGAGTTCGGGCAGCAGGAAAAAGTTATAGAAAGCCTTGGGCAGCAGTGGGTAGTGGGTCATGGTAGCGCCTAAAAGGACTTGGGCATCCCAAAAAAACAGTCTAGAAGATTGCAGGAGGTCCATGCAGCCCGAGACAAACCCAAGGCAACTGTATAAGGCTACAAGTAGCCTTGAGCAATGGGATTCAAGAAATTTATGTTTTGGTGGCTTGTTGAGCAATGGCAGAAGGCCGAGCTACCAACAAGAAGACCTTGAATAGGTGGTGAAGGACTTTCACCTAAAGAGGCCACAAGAGAGCACATAAGAGCAACGATGGAATTTTACTCATGCGCTTGAGTCATCCACTTAGGAGCAAAGGACTTTTGTTCAAGTGCTTAAGTCACAATGGACTATGACCCAAAGGGATCTTGGCTGGGTGAAGGGATTTCATCCAAAGATTAGGGGATGATAGATCTATTGGAGTTAATGAATCATAGATGGAGCAAAGGACTCTTTTCATAAGATGTGTTCAGTCCAAAGGAGAAGAGAAGCTGACAGGGCAACACCAGGCAGATCTAAGCCATAGGAGGCTACAGGAGTTGGCTACTTTTTTTCTCAGTGGATAGAGAACACGACGAGGACACATGAGATGTTCACCAATTGGTCAAAGATAGACTCAGGTTTGCATGTGGAGCTTGGTACCTATGCCAAGTGTGTTGCGAAGGGAGTAGGGACAGTCAGGCTCCAGTTGGAGTCAGGAGGTTTTTTGGAGGTGGCAAATGTGTTGTATGTCCTAGAGTTGAGGACAAGTGTGTTCTCAGTCTCAGTGATTAAGAAGAAGGGATTTCATGTAGTGTTCTAGGATGGATAGGCGCTGATGAAGCCTAGAGGATCTAGCTTAGACACATTAATGGTTCTTGGAGTTAGAGAGAGCAACTTGTATAGGTTAAAGTGCCAGCTATGTGAACAATGGCAAACAATGGAGAGGGAGCTAGCCTTGACACAACAGTCAACAGTGGTGTCAAAGAAGGTAGGGTATACAGGTTGTAGGGAAAACCTGTATTTGGATCCAAGTGCATCTTGGATCATGGATCGATGTCAGTGACAGAGGTCAAGGAGTAGACGACTACGAAGGGTGAGCATAGTTCACAGACTTCTAGTGTGGAGAGTAAGCCTTCAGAGGGGAAGAGGGAGTTAACCCCTTCAAGTTCTGCTAGGAGACCTAGTTGGTGCGAGATGACATTGATGGATGCTTAGGAGCAGGAGACATCTCCTAGGAGCACAATGAGGGATAGCAGGCCTTTGACAAAGTTTTTCAAACTTCTTGGTATTGATGTGTAGAGTCATCGGTTCCGTGACTTCTAGTGATTAGGGAGCATCTGACCAATAGGGTTGGAGGGATGCTAGTGTGCAGGATGATGTATGTGACAATGTACTAGGGTCAGAGGGAGAACAAGTTCCAGGTGGCGCTTCGAGAAGTACCTTCCTTGCTAAGAGGGAGTATTGATGATTGTAGCTTGTACATGTACTTCTACATAGGCTAGGTGTTAGGCATGCAAGAGTCGTCCAAAGTACCTCTCTAGGTACTTGCTTGAGAGAATGATTGACTTTTGTATCTCCTTCGTAAGTCTAACTTAGGAAAAGCACATTATTAACTTAATGTTGGCTACTGACTAAAACATGAACTTAATATTAAGTCACAACTGTTGATCTTAACTGAGGTTTGAGATCTAATCTTAATCGTTGATCACTTTGGAGATCTAGGGTTAAGGTTTTGGTCACTGAGAAGATATAAAGGAAGCCTAAGGAGAGGATGAGACACAACAATCACACAGAGTGAGTGAGATCTCATTGATTAGTTGGAGAAGGAATTTCAACGAAGTTTGCAGGTGCGGGGGAAGGGTCAGAGGAAAGGTGCAAAGGGACAGTAAAGGAGATAGCAACCAACTAATAAGATCGAAGTATTGATATTGAGGTTTTATAGGATAGGCTATTTAGTGTTTTGTAATTCCTTAGTGGGCTTTTTTCCTAGGACGGGAGCCGAAGGATTTATCATTATTAAAAATCACTAATTGCTGGTTTTGCTTAGCTCAGGGAATTAATATGCATTATTAATTCAATAAAAAACCTCATTTTATAAATATATTATTTCTCTCCAAGAGTAGGATCTTTTCACAGTAGGAAGGATCTTGGAAAATCCCAATTTTGATATCTCTAACACTTTTTACTAAACTTCAGAAATTTTGGTTCAAAATTAGGGTCAATGTTTAGGATTTAGTTGGGTGATGGAAGGAATTGTATTTTTTACCTTGTATATTTGAACTTGTACCATATAATTTTACACATATCATTAACAATTGTGTTTCTTTGTTTATTTGTACGTATCAATTTGACATACTCTAATGGATGAATTTTCTAGAAAATACTTAGACACCCTAAATTGCAACATTGATTTGGTATTAGAACACTTAAAGATTTTCGTAGACCTTAAATTATTAGATGCAATTTAATTTGGCCATTGATTATTTTTACTTGATAATATAGCAAGATATTACTAACTTTATTATACTTCTATTCTTTGAGCTAGTGTTTGAAGATCCACAAAATTGACCCATGAAATCAAAGATACATTGGCTATGAACATGGAAGCTTTATAATTTAGTTGAGAAATAATATTGCTAGATTTTTTCTCTTGATTCCATCTCCATGATATGTTTATTGGAGTTGTAGTAATGTTCAATCCCAATAAGCGAGAGAGTCACTTGTTGAAGGGAGTTCCCAACTTTGTGTCGTGGAAGTTGAGATTCTAGAATCTCTTGGAAATTGCAAATTTGTGGTACCTTGTGGAGAAGGTGGTTGTGTTACCTACCGATCCCAAAGATCCGGTAGAACACAAGAAGGCAATGACAATGACGTGAATCTTGTTGGATTTGGTAACGAAACACTTGATTCCTCATATTATTGAGAAGAAGATTGCCAAAGAGATGTATGATGCCTTTGGAATCTTGTACCGAAGTGTGGAAGTACCTAGGAAGATGTTAAAGAACAAGCTTAGCACTACCTGCATTAGCAAGATAGATACAATGCCAACTTATTTCATAAAGATAACAAAGATGAGAGATCAAATTGCTACAATTGGGCACACAATTGAGGATAATGAGCTAGTTCATGTTTCTTTGAATTGCTTTAGTCCATTGTGGAACAATTTTGTCCAGCTTATTTGTGGTCGGGAGAAGTTACTGACTTTGAGTAGTTGTGGGGTGCCTTAATTGGAGAGAATATGCGACTACAAGTCTCAACTAGTTACAAGGATGAGAATGATGTATTAGACCTAGCCCTCATTAGGAATGTGGTGAGATGAGGTAGGAAAGGACTTGGGAGGGACCATAAAAGAAAGGAGGAAGATTCAAAATTTCCATTTCTCATGGGAAGAAAGTCTAGATTCATAACCAATGCTTCAGCTGCGACAAGTATGGTCACTATGTTTCTCGATGTCTTGAGAGGAAGAAAGGAAAGGGAAAACAAAAATAACCAAGAGTCTGTAGGAGGTGCAATAGCTTCTATTGTGCATGGGTTGACGTCCAAGATTGATATGTAATTCCTTGTTTTTGACCCGAATATGTAATGATGCAATTATGTTTATAATGATAAAATGGCTAGAAGCTGAACATGAATGGTCTAGTGTGACCAAGATGATGTAATCCTGCCCATTTTATGTTTAATATAAAAACTACGACTACTGCAAACTAAGAAGGATGAAGAAGAGATGGGGGGGCTATGATTCCATGAGAGGGAAAAAGGGGGTTTAAGGAGGAGATGACCCTAGTGACTTATAAGTTAAGTCATTATCTTTATTATTCATTTTGTCCTATGTTTTATTAATCCCTTTTATTTAAAGTGTATTAGCCATTACCTTGAGTTAATTATCCTAAGCTTGGGATTAGTTAGGGGGAAAGTGGACTATCCATGTATGCCACTTGTCTAGTTCTCATCATCCACGTATGCTGCTTATCTAGTTCTCAATTTACATACAATTATTGAGGAACTAGTTCATTCAATGATTATGTTATCAATCACTCAATCATCATCATGTTGTCATCATCGAACCATGTTTTCATACCATAGCATAGAGCTGTCTATAGAACATTGGGGGAATTACAAAGCCATAAGTGCATGGTACTCTGGAATATTGGTGTTGGGGAAACTAAGTTCCCTTGTGTGAGAACTTGTCCTATAGCTGAGTTTCCTAGAGTCCCGACACAGAGAGTCCCTAACTGATATGTGGTGGGCAAGGGAATTGGGGAAATATCCCAAGGGAGTGTTAACTCAGAGAAGAGAACCCAAGGGACCGTTAACTCAGAGAAGGAGACCCCATTCCTTGGGTTGTGTAGGATGATGGGGAAGGAGTGCTAGCATATTGGGACAATACTGGTTAAACACCTATGGGTTTGTTGAGGCATTGAGCAGAATTTCCTTCTTGTAGATCGACAGACCCAACTCGGGGGTGGCATTTGTTATAGAGAGAACTAGTATAACAATGTCTACGGTTGGGAGGAATCTCCTTAGTTTGCAGTTTGTTGGAGAATATTTTAAGATAAGTTTCCAATTGTGTATGGAATCCCATGTATTTATTTTTGTTATGCATAATGTTTAATTCACTATAATATGATTATCTAATTCCATGGTCTTCATGGCATTGTATGAATGCATTCATTCTAGAATTGCCTGTTTGATTTTGTATATGCATTTGTTTAATTTGGGTATCAATGGTGAATTTGATAAGTTATTTGAGTACCTCGTGGCCCGAAAGGCATGGTGAGGTTACTGGGTATGTTATAGATTGGTATCAGAGCCATAGGTTGCAACGTTGCGACTACATGGGGAAAATTGAATTCTATAGGTAGAGTTTCAGTTTGCTTAGGAAGTGTTTGCCAAAATTTTTGGAAGAAATTCTTTGATTGAAGAGCTCTGATTTGGCTTTAAGAACTAGCATGGAAGTTGGTAATATACCAAATCATGAATGGAAGATTCAAGTCTCAAAAATCTGGGTAGAATTTTGAATCAACGTCAAATTATTTTAGTTTTGGCATTTGATGAAAATTTACCAGTAAGAGGAAAGAGCCATGAATGCACAGTTTGTTGGTTGATAGAATAATTTCCAGCTTTGGGAATGGCTAGGTGTAAATTCGGGTTGACCATGTGTTTATGGAAAAATGCTAAGTGTCAAAATTTTATAGACACTTATAGAAAAAATCGAATTTTTGAAATTTTTTGTGGACCCCATAAGTGCCACACGAATGATATGACATGGAGGTGTCACGTGGATTCGAGAGGATGTGGACCATCCACATCGGACAAATGCATAGATGATCACAGGTGAGTGAAGGTATAAGGTGTAAGGAGATTAGACCATTGGATGTTTTTAAGATCAACGATTGACATTTATTCTAGCTCTTCGAAGTGTAGGATGGTTAACTTTTATGCCACGAGCTGGAAATTCAAAACCATGGTTTTGACGTGGCACTTGTTGATGCATTTTGGCTTGTAAGGGTGGTTTCTATAAAATACTTTTTCCATGAGTCAAAACCACCATGGGGTGGGGACCCAGTGCACACAACAAAATGAAGCATGTGGAGCTTCTTGCTTATTATTTGAGATTGTTAGTACAAGAAAATGTTGTGACTCTTATTTATTGGAGGGCAAATGATCATGTTGTTGATATCTTTATGAGGCCTCTCTTAGGAGCTAAGTTTGTGGAACTTCGGGCTATGCTTTGGCTTAGGAAGTTGCAATTATGGGGAGTGTATAGAATTAATTTCACTACTTGAAGCCCTTCATCACACCTCTAGATCTTTAGGAGGCAATTAGTCGACACTTGACAATTGAATGTTTGACTAGGCAGTCAACTACAACAATGTAGTTGACTGGTGCAAAGAAAAAGGAAAAAATTAAAGAGTTTGTTATGTGCCCTCACCATTCTATGTGGACCTCATTTTCCTCACTTGGGAGTTGGTTACATCTTGGTGCTATATAAGATGGCCCTAGGGTTAATCTTTAAAATTCATCATGTGTGGACATATGTGAGATATGTATTGTGTATGGAAGTCTTTTGGTTTCTTACCCTGCCATATATGTTGAGTTATGCTTGGTTGTGCTTAAGTGCTGTAACATTGTCTTTAGACACCACTTTCTTTTGGAATACTAGCTCTTCGTTATACGTAATCCTTTGATTCTCCAACAAAGGTTACAGAAGGTTCAGCAGGTAGAGGTGTACATATCAATGAAAAGTAAGAAATGGCATGCTAATGAGGTGTATACTCAATCCGGAGGCTGGTCTAATCTTTCCCACTCAGGCCTTGTCAAATTCCCTAGGTTACAATAGTATTTGTCCAAACATTCAAGGCTGAGGAAGGGAGGAAGCTAGTGATATGCTGGTCCAAACATTGAGTGTTGAACACCCATTGAAATAATACTACTTGTTGATATTGACTTCTCTTATAAGGTCTATTGGGTCTGAGGTATAACGAATATATGATGATTGTTTGATTAACCTTTGGTTTTCCATTCCAGTTAAGATGGAGTTTTCTACTTCTATTGATGGATAGGATGAAAAAGTGGTGTGGCTAGTTGACCCCTTGATATGAAAGCTACACCCTCAAGCGCTACGAGTTCACATCGGTAAAGATAATCTCCCTAATAAAAGGTAGAGGCTGATTTGGATATTGGATGAAGATAGGCAGCAAGTTATGTGAATCCTACAAGAGATAGTGATATCTCCCTCTGGTTGTGTTGTTTGCTGGGCCTTCGAATTTGAAGTGATCCTTAATTTCAGGTTTGAGGGAACATAGCTTGCATATTAAAATCTCTTTCTCCATACTGCCTGTCTCAACTTGAAGCAGGTCTGAGCACACTTGAAGCTTGTCTAATGGGTATCTTATCCCATGTGATATATTGTGCTTGTATAGCCAGGCAGAACAATGCACCCATTAACAGTTTGGAGGTACATTCAGAAATAATGTCCATGTTAAGAAAAAGTGCTCAAGCAGGGGAGATCTAAATATGTTGGTTGAAGAATCAAGAAGGGGATATGTGATTTTCAGTTTTCTTCTCTCTGAAGTCAAATCCAGGAGCATTAATGGAATATCAATTGGAAGGGGTATGTCAATTCTCATGCCAATCCAAGTCTGTAGTTTGTTCCCCTTAGGGTATGAACACCATCTATGTTCCTAAGAGACAAGTGGCATGGAGGATTGGATGCAATGAGAAGGTTATTTGTGTTTTTTGACTTTGATTTATTGTCTTGGCCATATCCCTAATGTGGTGAACAAAAGTAATGAGATACAAAAGGGCACTAACAAGCAATGTTGGTGCCTCAAACTCCACCAGAACAATGTTAAATAACATTGTCTGCTCACTACTGATAAAACAAGAATGAGGAGGATCTTATCCACCACTCTGACTCAAGCTCCACAATCAGCCAATCAAAGGAGGATGGGGAGATACATAGACAACCCCTTATACAAACTGATCAAAATGAAGGAGAAACAAGCTTCATCTTGTTGGCTTGCATTCCATTCTGTTAACAGGATTGGACAGAAGTAGAACATAAATGTCTAGAGATTAATCACAGACTATTGATAATTGTAAGAACTAATGAAGTCTTTGACTTATTCATGAAAACAAACAAATTCCAATTTATTACTGCACACAGAGGCAGAACAGTTAATTCACTAATCATCAATACATCTCCTTAGATTATTCTTCAATGCAAATAGGATATGTTTGTACTGACCTGTTCAACTATAGTTTTCAAATTACTTATCTGCATAAACGGAAAACACAGTTTTTTCCATGGAAAAAAGCGTAATTTTATTATTAAGTAACAAAATTACATTCTGCAGAAGGCCATGTTTCCAAGCCTTTTCAAAGTACTTCTTTTCATCCCATACAATTTTGTCCATATGTGGTCCCAAAATCCCATATACATAGTGTTGTAGATGTATCACCAATTTTTTTTGTAAAACAAAATCCCTCATCCTGGAAAAAACCAAAAACATACTGGGTAGCCCATATGTAGGTCCATACTGAAATAGCTGTAAGAATCCTGATATGTGGAGGTTCCACCAAAAGTATCGCCTCTTCAAAACTGTTGCATGTATTCGTCCCAAGCTGTCTAGAATAGAGGGGCCAATCCATCTATAAATGGTCTGTGATAGAATTCAAAAAATGTTCCATTCTGGTTCTATGTGATCAGTCACTGTCCATGTGGAATGTTCAACCCCTTTTTGGATAGCTGATCTACTTCAGCATTCCTTTCCCTGTAAACATTACGACAGGAGAAGGAATCAAAACCCTTCAGATGTCGCTTAATTTCCTTGATCAAAGCAAGCAGATAAACATTGTGGCATTTTTGTACTTTATTTATCCAATTGATGACATTCATAGAATCACCGAAAATCTCTAGATTTTTGCAATTTTTCTCAGTAGCGAAGAAGAGGAGAAGGTTTAAAGCAGAAAGTTTGGTATGGTTGTTGGTTCTGCTTCCAAGACCCATTTGGATATGAAAGTAATGTGCTTCAGACAGTTGTAGAATTGCTCCACCTCCACACACTTGGTTTTGGGAGGTTCCATAAAAATTGCCCATGCACTGTTTTTGTTTATGAGTTCCACAGTGATATTTCTTGCCACAGGGGTGTCCTTTTGTTTTGGGAAATAAGAGAGGATGTCAATGCCGAGGTTGGATGTAAGCTCAGGGACTGAAGGAATTTCCTGGAAAATACCCTTATTTCTAGCGAGTCAAATGCCCCAGACAGTGAGGAGGGGGAGAGCACGGATATTTGCTGTTTCTGCTGTTGAGACCCAAGTTTTCCAGATCTCCTCCACTGTTGCCCCACTCCATCTTGTTGTAAAATTCAGTCTCCTTTTATGTTCAGCCCAAGTATGAATAGCAAAAGGACAAGAGATAAACACATGTGAAGTGGTTTCATCATCTTGTTTGCATAGTGCACACCATCCTGGGACCTGGACCCTCGACGTTCCTGCTCTTGATCCTCTCCTAGACAGGGATCTTATTTGCCAAAGTGCACCACATGAAAATTTTCGATTTTTGTGGGCATTTGGACTTCCAAATGTTTTTCCACCACCATTTTGGTTCACCCGAAAGGGCAACAATGGCCAATTGTTGATAACCCAATTTTGGCGTGTACTGACCATTTGCAGCCGAAATCCATATAATTTCATCCTGAGAGTCCGTGAGTCAAACATGAGTTGTTTTGAGAGCGTTAAGGAAACCGTTCCAGGCTTCCTCCAGGGCTTCCGGGATGCCCAGATTAACAACAACTTTCCAGCCCTGTTGCCAAATTGTGGAAGAAGCTGGGTCCACAATTTGGTTTAAATGATGTATGCCTTGAAGATGAAGGATCTGGATTAGCTGCAGCGGAAGGATATGCCGATTTTGGCATCCCGGACAAGGATCAATTCCAATTCCATTCCCAATTTTCTAGGCAAGTCCTTCTTCAATAAGGGAGAGAGAGGATAGAACTGCTTCCCAAATAATAGAGATCCCCAGCCTGCCCCTAGATGGACTTCTTATCCATTCCAGAATTGAATCTGGAGCAATGTATTTGTGTTGTACCACTTCTGTCCAAAGGCTGCGAGTGGCGAGAAGTCTCCAACCTGATTTTGTAGCTAAAGCCTTTGCAAAGAGGTGAATGTTTTTTAACCCCCAACCTTCCAGCGATTTTGTCTGTGCTAGTCTTTCCCAGTTCACCCAAGGAGTTACTGAATGATCATTTTTCCCAGACCATAGGAATTTGAAACAAATCTTGCTTGCTTTGTCTAGAATACCCTTTGGTATCCATGCCAGAGACATCCAATACATAGGTATGGTTTCCAAAACTTATTTAACAAGGACCAGTCTGCCAGCTCTAGAAAGCCACATGTGGCACCAATTATTTATCTGTTTTTCTAGCTTTGCTAAGAGCCAATTCTAGTCTTTCGTTTTGTAGCAGTTTGGCTTTAGCATGAATCCTAAATATTTCAGACCATCATTTATAAATTTTAAGCCAAAAGGAAAAAGGGAAGAGTACCTTGTGTAACATTATATAACGTGTTGTTTCCATAAAAAAAAAATAAAAATGCAAATGATGTTGGCTTAAACAAAAATAAATAAATTATATTGGTTTCATCTTAAACTTAGGTATATCAAGTATGGGATCAAATATCTTGAGGTGTAAATTTTTTCTTGATGTGTAAAATGTCTAAGATAAAAAAAATTTGCACTTAAGAAAATGGATCCCTCTCGATGCTTGATAGATCCAGGTTTAAGATGGATCTATGTTGGTTATATATAATAAAAAGATATATGATATATATAATAAAATTTGAAAGATATAATACATAATATATGCTTAAATTATTAATACATATAAAAATGTTATAACCTTTAGACTTTATAAATCATATCTTGCTCATGATATCCTTATGTAAACAAAAAACATAATATATCTTTGTGATCTTACCATAACCCTAAGATACCATTGCTAATGGGAAATGAATACAGGCCGCAAAGGAAAGTAATACACGCTTGAATACATTTAGTTGCGGAAATGTACTCGTAGCCAACCACCACATAAGGAAAGGAACTGCTGCATAAGGAAAGGAATCCAGGTTATGCAACTTTCAGGGTTAATAGGTCGTCCAACGGGAAAGAAATGCACAAGTTAGAGTTAGCAAGCCATGGAGAGGGAAACCGTGTGATGGTGCATGCATGCTCTTGAATACGATCGGAATTGGGAAATCCATGTTAAAATCGATCTGAATTTCTTCAGATTGGAGAGAATTTTTTCAGTGAATTGGAGCAAATTCTTCAACGAATTGAAATGAATTTTATTTTTTGGTTGATATTTGGCAAATTTTGAACTTGTAGGTTAAACTTCGTTGAATCTTGTGACTTAGCCTCTATACATGAAAGGTAAGGGAGGGCCAACAATACATATGTTGTCCAATGCTCTTACAAGCAACCTACTATAATCACATGTAGGTTCATGCAAATGGAGTGATACACTCCAAGGGTACACATGTCAAGCTCCAAGATGATGTAGATAATAAGGGCTCCAAGGTAATGTAGCTACATAAGATGTGTCTACACTACTCCATCGCAAACCCATATGGACTCACTACTAAGCTAGGTACTCCATTGGCTCCACTCTCCTTGCATGGACATTATTGAAACTTGGTGTCATGGAGCCAACTGCTAGCCTCCATATAGGAATCCGAGCTTTCCCATGTTGTCTAGGGCGAAATGAGCTCCTTTAAGATGCAAAACACTTATTTTAGTTAGGGTGTTCTCCAAGCAAGCAATTATGTCCATGTGGCCATCATGAAAGACATCACTTAAATCACCAACATAAAATAACATCCCATTTAACACATTAATAAATTTAAATTGCTAGAAATAATGCGAAGACCAGTGCTAATGGAGTGCTTGCGTGTAAGAGGGTTGCTAGTGATGTCTCAAGAAGTATTGCAATTGTCTCGGTTTGTCAGTTTTAGAATTATTAAGTGAGTTGTTAAGGAGTGGGTAAACTGTTGGTCAATTTTATTACAAGTGGTAATGATCTGATTATTAAGGGAATAGGGGATTCCAAATATACCCGAGGGGTACGAGGAATATGTACGAATTTACTTGGAAGTGGCTCTCCCAGTGACTTGTGGGCTAGATGGAGTCGTGGGGTTGTCTTCAACACTACACCAACAAGGGTGTAGCCTAACGGGGCCCCACGATCACTTTCTAGTAGTTCCCGCTTCACTTGAAGAATTTGCCCACTAACAAGTAATTTCGAATAAGTGTCAGATTTTCACTCTGGGAATTAATTGGAGTGTTAGACTAATTACTAGTCACTCTAATCCCTTTTTGATTGCCCCACTGATCCAACCAATGGCTTGCAGTGTTCATAAGAGCATACGGGAATTGAAGCCTTGTTTATTTTAAGAGTTTTATGCTTAAATGTGAGTTGTTTAAATCACAGTATCGATACTCTCATTTCTGAGAACACGGTCAAATTTGTTAATTTTAATGCAAGGAAGTAAAACAATTAAAAACAAAATTGAAAAAAAAGATGCGAATCCCCTCTAGGGAGATGGGGTACAGGCACTTGGCTGCCAACTTGAGTCTTCTTTTTACAATGATTACAAGAAATCATATTTGTGTTCCTTTGTAGAATAGGAGCGCAAGTTTAGGAGTTTTAAAACTCCTCGAAGAAAAGGTATGAAGAAAGGTGGCTCCTTGATGGTTCAAATCCAAGAAATTTCGCCAGAATGCCTCTCTACCTATTCATTTATGGCTGCAAAACAATCAACAAAGTTATGCTAAGAATGATAGGTTTATCAAATAAAACATAAAAATTTAGCACGAAAATTTAAGTACTTTGAAAGGTAAATTCAAGCAACTTTTAACAAGTACTTGCTTGAAGTTAGATCTATAAAATTAACTTTAAAAATCAGATATGAACTATAAATGAAATTGGTTTGTAATTTATCTTATGGCACTAGCTTGATCAACATTACTAAGTAATCGGAAATATTAAAATTTTATGTGATAGAAAATGTGAGAAAGAAAGCCTTGAAATCTTGGAAACTTGGGCGCAATGGAGTCCTCAAGTGGAGAGTAAAGAGACTTGTTAAACTAGCAACAACAAGGAATGTCTTCCTGCATGCATGTGTTCTTGGATGCAGGAGACTTAAATTAGAAAACTAGTTGTATTAAATTTGGCGCAATGGAGTCCTCAAGTGGAGAGTAAAGAGACTTGTTAAACTAGCAACAACAAGGAATGTCTTCCTGCATGCATGTGTTCTTGGATGCAGGAGACTTAAATTAGAAAACTAGTTGTATTAAATTTACTTTTCCTAAGTTTACTTTGGAAAATAAATTAAAGTGATCTAAATTAACTTTAGTGAAACACTAGTTAAAGTGAAAATGAAATTAGGGTTTTTTGCTTTACCACTAGTTAAAGTGAAAGTGAAATGAGGGTTTTTTGCTTTACCACTAGTTAAAGCGAAAGTGAAATAAGGGTTTTCGCTTTACCTAAAGTTATAAAAGAGATATCAATTGGTGGAGAGGACACACACATTTGTATTCCGACAGAGATAGGATACAGACAGGGAGAGAAAGTCAGACAGAAGATTTAGCTGAGAAGACGGAGGAGTGAGCAACAAGATCACCGAGCTTCGTACAGCTAGGTTGTACACTCACACAGGAGGGTGTTGAGGTTTAGCTGGGATTTTCCCAGCGATTTTGCTGAGTACTGCATTCACCAGGATTGGGTGAATTTGCAGTGATTGTAAAAGTTCCATATTTTCTCATAATAAAATCTATATTTGACTGCTCCATCGGTTTTTCCATCTTGGGTTTTTCCGGGGGTTTCCATACCCAAAATAATTGTCATTATTGTGATGTGATGTTGTGATTTATTTCTCAGTTTTATATTCCGCTGCATACTATAAAAGATATTCATGTGTGGTTGTCAGTAGAGATCTTGCATGCATTGCTAGCCCTAGTTTGAATATTAAAGGAAAATTTACATGGTATTAGAGCTCTGGTGAGCTAAAGTTGAGAGATTTGCAGCAACAATGATAGATCAGGGGCAGATCTATTGAAGATACAAACTTAGATTAGAGATCTAGGGCTTGACAGGTACACTTCACTATGGCCATGCAGTTGAGACTTGAGGATAGACTCCAGGGTACTCAGAACTTTCCTACATGGAAAGAAAGGATCATAAGGATCCTTGACGTCAGTGATGCAGAGGAGCACATTGAATCCATTAAGGTTGCACCCACAGATCCGACAGATCTAGTAGCTTGGAAGAAGATTGATTCCAGAGCCATGCTGATTATCATGGATGGAGTGAAGGACCATATAGTCCCTCACCTTTATGGTAAGAAGACCGCAACAGAGATGTGGAAGGATTTGGAGAGTCTGTACCAAAGCAAGAACGAGAACGCAAGATGGTATTGCAAGAGAGGATGCGCAACACCAAGATGGCCAAGGGAGAAGAAGTGGTGCCTTATCTCACGAGGCTCACATAGATCAGGGATGAGCTTGGAGCTGTTGGCTCTAAGACAGTGGATGAGGAACTAGTTCGGATAGCCCTCAATGGCTTCTCTAAGCCATGGGACACCTTTGTCAAAGGTGTTGTGGCTAGGGAGAAGCTCCCTGATTGGCAGAGACTATGGGATGACTTTGTGCAGGAGACCCGCATGGGTCAAGGATCAGGCTCATCCAGTATTGCCCCACAGATTGTGGATGGGGAGGCTCTAGTCCTTATAGGGAAGAGCAAGGGGAAGGCAAAGAGGAAGAAGGATGGTAAGAAGAACCTTGACAGTGTTTTATCTGCCATAAGCAGGGACACTTTGCCTCCCAGTGCCCAGACAGGAAGAAGAAGAGTAACACTTAGATGGCTGGATATGCAGAGGTGGATGAGTTCAGCAGGAACTTCAATGAGGAGTTTTGCTTGATAGCTTGCATGGCAAGCACCACAAGGAGCAACATATGGTACATCGATAGTGGAGCATCTAGTCACATGACTGGACAAAAGAGATTCTTCAGAGACTTGCAGGAGGGTGGAATAGGGATCCACGTTGAACTGGGTGATGACGCGTGGTATCAGGCGCAGGGAGCTGGCACTGTTTCATTTGAGAGGGAGTCTGGCAAATCCCTCAGTTTTGCTGATGTGTTGTATGTTCCAGGACTGACCAAGAACCTAATATCAATCTCTATTTTGGAGGACAAGGGACATCAAGTGAAGTTTCGTGACCATAGAGTGTATATCAGGCCCAAGGGGTCAGATAGGAGCTTGGATTAGGTGATTGGCAGAAGGAGCGGGAAAGTGTACAGATTACACTTTGAGCTTGCAAAGGCTCTGTTGCCTGCCGAATGTGCACATCGTTAGTCGAGAATCTTTCGAACGACTTTCTCTCGGCAGAAGGGAGAGGTGCGACCCTTGGGGGCGAGCAAAGAGTCAGGTGTTGTCACCTGATCTCGACTTCTTTGTTTAGGCAAACTCCTAACGAAGCCAAGGGGGGTAGTCCCTAAAGAGTTTCTAAGGCTCAAGTAACTTTTTTAAGATGTTTCTTAAGTGTATGATGCAGATGGGTGTTGTTTAGGAGTTTTTATAAACACTTACAAGAAACGGAACCAAATAAGCACTTGCGAGTAAAAATGGTATTGAATAATCACTTGACAATTACACAACTAAAACAAAGCATTCATGATATGGATAAATAGATAATTTGAACAGTGCAACGCTTTAGACAGATGATAAGCAAATTAAACAGAAGACCAGTGCCAAATAGGGTGCACGATATTGTTTTGCGAGTGCTTCTTGGTAAGTTTTAATGTAAGTTTTTAAAGGTGAGTTTATTATTACAGCGAAAGGGGATCTCCAAGATATAACTTGCGGTACTAGAGATATGTCCGGAATTTAGGCTTTGGTGGCTTCATACAAGGACATGTTGGCTACCAAAGTTCCAAGGGCGTGTTAAACACTACACCAACCAGGGATGTAGCCTAACGGTGCCCCCAAGATCTAAGTACAGTGGTTCCAACGTCCCCAGGCAGAATTTGCCCACACAAAATCTAATCGAAGTGCCGGATTTTCACTTATCTTTGTTGGGTGGTTACTTTTATTAGGGTGACTTGGATTAAAATATGAGAATTGGAAAAGTCTACGGCTGCTTCAGGGTATCCCAACTGGGTAGAGCATACACAATGTAGAACAAATGTTTATTCCAATTTTAATTAGATGTGAAGATTGTAACAACCCTCTGACAAAGAGCACTCTTGATCCGCCTTAAGGCAAGGTTCAAGAGATTTATATGAAAGTTAAAACAATACAATTAAGCTAAAACAAGAAAGAAAAGACTTTTCGAAAGAGAGCGCTCTTGACTTGCTTTTCAACAAAGTTCAAGAGTCTCTGGGTTCATTTTATTAAACAAGTTAGGAAACGAGAGAAATAAAATACTACTAATGCAAGAAATATGTTGGCCAAACTTATGCGTCACTTTTCTGATCAACTTCCACTAGTTGGCAAAGCCTTTAGGTAGAAGTGAGAGCATAATTCGTGGCGACGAAGAATGGTTTTATCTCTAAGTTACGTTTGCAAAAATAAAACAATGGATTAAACAATGAAATGTGAAATAAGTATACACCCTGCACTAAAAAGAGTGTGTGAAGTGGTTGGTGGGGTTAGAAAAATCAATCTCACGAAAAATGACACAAGATGTAAATCCCCTAGGGCGGATGGGATGTGGGTGCTGGTTACCCCACTGCTCTCGTTTAAATTTTTATGACGAAGATGGATGCCTTCTTAGTCCAATAAACTTGGATCTAAGAGCTTACAATGGTGGATTAAGAAATTATATCAAAATGGGGGTCCACCGGCTTGTTCTGAGGCCTCCTTGATGGTCTTGGTCACTCCAAAACTCCACTTTTGTGCGCAGCCCTGCTAAAAACCAGCGAACAGGAAATGTTAGAAAACGATGGGAAAGACAATGAAAAGGTAAAAAAATTGAAAAATTTTACACAGATTTTTTCAAAATTTGAAGTAAAAGCACGATTTTTCCAAGCTTAGATCTAATTAATTGATGTAGTTCTTTGAAGACAAATCAGATCTAAATACTTAAAGAAATATAGATTCCAAAAATAAGCATGCAATGGCAGATCTATTTCTTAAGCATAATAGAAAAGGTAACCAGGAGAGAGAGAGAGATTTTGAGTTTTTTATTGAAAGAAGCGGTAACAACTACTCCAACTTGAATCTTTTGGAAAACTTGGAAGTTTGAATGTGAGACCACAAGTGTTTTGCTCTAGATCCAAGAAAATGAGATGCAACTGAGCTCAGCCTTTTACTCGGAATTGTGATCTACAAACAAAGCTATTACGTTTGCAACAAACATATTAGATTTGGTACTATTCACGGTTAGAAACTAAAAAAAGCATGAACTATAACTTAATAAAACATGCCTTCTTAAATCGCTAAGAGTAAAGAGTAAGTAAATAAATTGACAACTGCAAATATTTACTTTACGTGTTCTAAGATAACCTTCTAAGCCATATTAATTATGAAAGAACAAAGCATGACAAAAATGAAACCATATCACCTCATCCACTAAAAGTATGCACCCATAGAATCACATTCATAAGCCTCCAAAGCCTTCAACTTTATTCAAATAGTAACAACGTAGTACATGAGCAGAGGTTCATTGCTTTCGTCTGGAATGAGGAAGAAGGCCTCATATTTATACAAAAGGGAGAAAGATAGGGCTTAAAACCCTAGCGCATGGATCAAGGAGAGATTGAGGGGTGCAAACCTAACTGGCTAAAGCTTCAACAGTTGATTTGGAGTTAAACTGAGCTTCCGGAGTTATGGCGGGGGGTGAGGTGGCCTCCACCTAGGCAAGGCGCCCACCCTCTTTCTTATTTGCATCACCTGTCCAATGGAAACGTGCCAAAGAAGGAAAAACGTCCATGCATGGAGAGGGGCACAAATCCCAAGGTGAAGTTCACTGTAGCACTTCGATATTGACTCAGATCAGTTAGGACTTGGTTGGAATCTTCCCAGATGCTTTTTACCGAGTTAATTAGCCCTTTATTTTATTCAATTTGGTCTTTTTTGGAGATATTTTGATGTTATCCATTAAATAAAATAATGATTATTTTAATTAAATATTCCTCATTTATTGATTTTAAGGAAATATTTAATTAAGAGAAAAATAATCATCCAAAACTTAGGATAAGTGTGTCTAGGGGTTAAATGAGTGTTTTGGCTAAGGAAACAAGTCTTTATTTGCCAAAATCCACCCCCAGACCTCTTAATTATTGCAATTTGAAAATTTTCAATTAAACCATATGAAAAATGGTTTAATTAATTGAAAAATTTAATTATTTCTCTCTAGTCAAAAATAAAAAATAAAAAAATCCAAGGACGTCTGAGAATTTTTTTTGGACAATGTTTTAATGTATTCCGAGACCTAGGAAATGACCATAGAACATACAAATAGTGTCTAGTAGGTTCATATTTTAATGTTGGACTCTAATAACCCCCCAAGGCCTAACCGCCAAATTTGGTCATTCCAGCTTTGGAGGTAGCAGGAGAAAAACTCATCGATTATAACTCGGCTAAAGGCAAAGTAATAATCGACAAGGGAAAACACTCCTTGGAATACGCTATTTGTTTGTTAAGTCTAAGGGAATCGAGCCATTCAAGACCCCCTTACTAGCACACTTTATTACAACCCCAAGGGGCATGGTCATTTTAACAAAAATTTAAAAAAGGCTAGCCAAAATTGGCTAACTGAAACACACTAAACTTTTGAACTTTGGAGATGAACATTCATCATGCTCAATAACCGCCGGCTCAATAGAAATCCACTAAGTGCAGAATTAGTGGATAACAGGCTCTAGTCAGTAGCAGCAGCAGCAGTCAAGGTAAGTTGTGGCATAGGAGGATGTCACACTTACACCATGGAGCACTGAAGCATTTGAGACAGGCAATTATTGGAGTTCCTCAGGTACAAGAGGAAAAACATAACCATTGCAAGGGTTGTGCTTTGGGGAAGAACATCAGGAAGCCTTTCCCATAGAGTGAGAACAAGTCTAAGGAACCCTTGGACTTGGTGCATTCGGATGTATGCGCACCTATGAATATACATTCGTTTAGTGGTTACAGTTACTGCGTAACCTTCATTGATGACTATTCCAGGAAAACATGGATCTATTTCCTGAAGGCCAAGACAGAGGTCTTTGAGAGGTTCTAAGAGTGCAATACTGTTGTAGAGAACCAAATAGGAAAGAAGATTCGGGTGTTGAGAACAAACAACGGGGGTGAGTACACCTCCAATGAGTTCATGGAGTATTGTTTGGCAGAGGGGATCAAGAAGGAGAACACTGTGTCCCATACCCCACAACAAAATGGAGTTGCAGAGTAGAAGAACAAGACTATGGTTAGAGCAGCCAAGGCCATGCTATTTGATTAGGGATTACCACTATTCCTCTTGGCCGAGGCATACATGACTGCAGTATACATTTCAGAACAGGTGTCCCCACACAACTTTGGAAAGGAAGACACCAGAGGACGTCTTCACAGGCAGTAGGCCAGATGTTAGTCACATTCGCATATTCGACAGTGTTTGCTATTGCCATGTTCATGCTGACAATAGGAAGAAGCTGGGCCCTTTTGGAGAGAAGGGGTTACTTGTTGGTTACAACGAGATTTTGAAGGCATATAGAGTTTACATTCCTGCTTGCAAGAGGATCATTGTGAGCAGGGATGTCCAGTTCGATGAGGACAGGGCCTTGTAGAGATCTTTGGACTTACCAGCAGAGCAGCAACCAACACAGGAGTCGGGAGTCAAGTTGGAGGAGCCAGATGTACAAGTATAGGTACAGACACAGAGCACAGGTTCTAGTGGTCAGAGAGAGTCATGTGGACAGGATCCTATTGTAATTGAGGATGAACTGCAACAGGAGACAGATATCCAACAGCCGCAACAGGTTGACACTAGGCCAAGGCCTAAGTGGTTTAGGTCCATAGTACAGGATTCCAGGCAGGTTGATTCTCCACAGAGATCTTTTAGACGGAGTGTATCACTAGAGAGGCTTAGTTACATGGCATTGATGACATATTTGATTAAATCTGAACCTTCCAGCTTCGGGGAGGCTGCACAACATGATGTGTGGCAGGAGGCTATGGTTGAGGAGTATGACTCCATTATGAAAAACTAGGTATGGGAGGTTGTGCTGAGGCCATAAGGGGAAAAGGTGGTGGGATCTAGATGGATCTACAAGGTGAAGCATGCAGCAGACGAAAGCGTGGAGAAGTACAAGGCGCGCTTCGTGGCGAAAGGGTTTTCACAAAAGGAGGGTATTGATTATGAGGAGACCTTCGCCCCTGTTGCCAGGTATTCTTCCATTCAGACCATTATCTCACTAGCAGTTGAGATGGGTTGGTGTGTCCATCAGATAGATGTCAAGACTGCCTTCCTCAACGAAATGATAAAGGAGGAGGTGTATATTGAGCAGCCAGAGGGGTTTAATGTGGAGAACCGGGAGACACATGTTTGCAGACTGCATCGAGCTCTTTACGGGCTCAAGCAGGCTCCTTGAGCATGGTACTCGAGGATTGACAACTATCTACAGAAGATGGGATTTCAACGGAGTGAGGCTGACCACAACCTGTACTTCTTGACAGGTGAGGTGCCTCTCATGCTAGTCCTATATGTGGATGATCTCTTTTTGACAGGAGATGAGAGGCTGATTGGAGACTGCAAGTCCAACCTTGCAGTGGAGTTTGAGATGAAGAACCTTGGGCTGATGCATTACGTTTTGGGCTTGGAGGTTTTCGTAGAGAGATGGATGCTTCTTCATTGGACAGGGGAATATGTAGTAGAGATATTGAAGAGATTCATGATGGAGGATTGCAAGCCTATGGCCATACCTCTAGTTTTCAACTGGAGGAAGATTGATGCATCAGGGTCAGACAGATTTGATCGTACCTTGTATTGTCAGCTTATCGGATCGCTTATGTATCTGGTCAACACTCGACCAGACATCAACTTTGCAGTCAACTCTTTGAGTCAGTTCATGGTGGACCGTTGAAGAGTGCATTGGACGGTTGCGAAGCACATATTTTGCTACATCAGAGGTATAGTGGAGTATGGATTGGTTTATGAGGGCAAGGGAGGTGTACAATTAGCAGGTTTTATAGATGCTGACTGGGAAGGATGTGTAGAGGACCGAAAGAGTACTTCAAGGTGCTGCTTCAACATTGGGTCAGGGGTTGTCTCTTTGGTTCAGCAGGAAGCAGAAGTCAGTTGTATTGAGCTCGACAGAGACTGAGTACATGGCAGCCAACATGGTTGCTTGTGAGGGTATGTGGCTGAGGAAGTTACTTTCAGGGTTGTTCGAGTGTGACTAGAGGCTACAGTATTTAACTGTGACAATCGGAGTGGCATCAGGCTATCTGAGAATCCAGTGTTCCATGATCGGAGCAAACACATAGACATCAGGTACCACTTCTTGAGAGATTGTGTTTAGAGAGGAACCATTCGATTCGAGTACATACAGACAGATGAGTAGGTGGTGGACATTTTCACCACGACACTTTGTAGACAGAGTTTTGTGAAGTTCAGGGATAAGTTGGGGTTGCTATCGAATCCCTTCCTCGTTGGGAGGGAGTGTTAAACTAGCAACAACAAGGAAGGTCTTCCTACATGCATGTGTTCTTGCATGCAAAAGACTTAAATTAGGAAACCAATTGTATTTAATTTACTTTTCTTAAGTTTAATTTGGAAAATAAATTAAAGTGATCTAAATTAACTTTAGTGAAATACTAGTTAAAGTGAAAGTGAAATTAGGGTTTTTTGCTTTACCACTAGTTAAAGTGAAAATGAAATTACGGTTTTCGCTTTACCTAAAGTTATAAAAGAGATATCAATTGGTGGAGAGGACACACACTTGTATTTCGATAGAGACAGGAGACAGATAGGGAGAGAAAGTCAGACAAAGGATTTAGCTGAGAAGACAGAGGAGCGAGCAACAAGATCACCAAGCTTCGTACAACTGGGCCGTACACTCACACAGGAGGGTGTTGAGGTTTAGCTGGGATTTGCCCAGTGTTTTGCTGGGTACTGCATTCACCAGGTTTGGGTGAATTTGCAGTGATTGTAAAAGTTCCATATTTTCTCATTATAAAATCTATATCTGACTGCTACACCGGTTTTCCCATCTTTTGTTTTTCCGGGGGTTTGCATACCCAAAATAATTGTGTCATTGTTGTGATGTGATGTTGTGATTTATTTCTCAGTTTTATATTCCGCTGCATACTGTAAAAGATATTCATGTGTGGTTATTAATAGAGATCTTGCATGCACTGTTAGCCCTAGTTTGAATATTAAAGGAAAAATTATAGGATTTAGATCTTCCAAAAAAAAACACAAAGACGTGGGAGAGTCGAGCAAGATCCACCACCTCTTCGAGCAAGATCTACCTGCACAGCTTGAACTAAACTTGGAGCTAAATGTTATATCCGGTATTTCTCACACAAGATATTAGAAAAATATGCATACAGGCAAGTAAAACATACAATTTCTTGATCTCTACGCCTAATACAATAAAATAATTAAACAAGTAAGCAAGCTTGATTATTCTTTCCTATTGATTAGCATAAATCCTACCAAAGACGGTCATAACATTTAATGAAACGAAGCACGAAATTGATACAACTATACTTTATAAAGCACAAAAGATCATCCACACACTGATGCCTGACACAAGTATGCATCCAAAGCCTTTATTTCATTCAACAAATGATCAAGCAAACCATTACAAAAGATACAGGAGTAGAGGTTCTACACACTTTTGTTGAAAAACAAGGAATGGGTGCTTGCTTAAATAGATGAAGCCACAAGGTAGAGGGGGTGCACTTGCTCAAGGATGTGCTAGGTTGGGATGAGATGGAATTGAGGTGGATCAAGGGTGGAATAGGGTGTAAGTAATGGCGACATCGCATTGTAGAGATATCACTTGCTAAAACCAAAACATTTTTCCAAAATCAAATGCTTTTCCATCCTAACCTGCGCCCCCACTTGGAGAGATGTGCCCCTCTTGCTTGAGGAAATTTCCAAAGCTCGAAACTCTTCGAAACGACAACATTTGACTTTCCAGAATTGCTCGGGTACATGCCACTTTACTTTGCCAAGTCATAGAAACTAATTTCGGTAAGTTTTGTTTATTTTTTTAGTTGCTGATTTTTTTATTTAACTCATTTTTTTGGTCTTTTTTGGGTTTTTCGAGTACTATTTAATTTTGGAGATAAATAACTACTTGAAAACTTATGAAAGTGGGTTTAGGGGTTAAGTGGGTGCTCTAAGTTAGAAAATGAGCACCCCCAAGGCAACAATAACCTCATAGCCCCACTTTTATGACTTTTTGAACTTTAACAATTGATTTATTAAAAATAAGCCTGTAAAAACTAAAAAAATCATTTCTTTTCTTCTGGAATTTAAAAAAAACCTATGGGGGACTTAGTACACGTTCATAATGACTCAAAATAATGATTACATGGTAATATACATCGACACTTAGGTTTTAATAACCTCCCAAGGCCTAACCACCAAGGCAATTATTCCACAACTTTGGAGGCTCGAGTGAAAACCTTGAAAATTATTTATCATTTAAAAATGATAGATAATTAACAAGGAAAAAATTCCCTGGAATATTGCATTGATGATTAAGTGCTAGGTAACCAAACCTTTTACATAAAGTCATTTTATTACAATTCCCCATGGGGTATGAACATGTTAATTTTTTTTAAAAAAGGCCTAGGAAGGCCTGCATGGTCTTCTGAACTTGAAACTTGAACAATTAATTGTTCATCTTTGGCTGCTCACTTAAAAATCCAATTGAGTGCAACTCAGGTGATAACATCTGGCATCTACTACAAGACGCGTGCTTGATCTTGTCTTTAGGCAAGGAGAGCATGCGAGAACCATAGAATCTCTGGTTTCAATAATCTATAGAAACATCGCAACTTGACAAGCCAACATTAGTAGCACAAAAGTTTGTAAGAAGCCAACAAACCATTTAGTTGCTTTATTAGAAAGTAAATGAAAAAATCGAAACTTTAACTAAATAAAAAGATTATTATTCCCAAGTACAGAAAAAAAACGTAGAAAGTAAATGCTCACTTTAAGGAGCTTATTTTCCTACTCTAAGCATAACATAATCAAAATGTTAAGTGAAATGATAAATCCAAGGCAACCACATTAACATTTTATAAAAAATTAAATTTTTTCCCTTGTCTTTGGTTACCACCCAAAGCAAGGACATAGTTAGAAAGTGCAAACCTGCGCGGATATTTAGGATGGGTGGGTTGGATTGGAAATCATAGGCATGTAGAACTTCATCAAACTGCTTCCCAAACTGGCATGTGCTTCCATAGGCTTCTTCTATCAAAGCTTGGGTAGGGATAATGTACATATCTGTCTGATGAAGTAAATTGAAAGCTCCATCATATATATCAAAAGGGCTTGTTGGATGATAACACTCTGTGTAAACTCCAGGTTGTTCCAAATCATAAGGAACCTCTGAATGCAAAGATGCATGCTCAGGTTGATTGTCCATCAGCCGTATCAAATTTGACTCTTCGATGCATTGCCTCTCAAAGTATTCATTGCTAATACTTGTGTGTGATTCCGGATGATATGGCTCTGAATGATCATATGAAAACTTTGCATGCTCCTCTTCTATACCAAGAACTTCAAAGGTCTCTAAATCAACACTCCCTTCTTTTGATACATAAAAAATTGGCTTCTCAATGTATGTCCAATAGTTATCATCCAGATCTTTGTCAAATATGGGGGAGTCTTCATTAGTATACTCCTTGTTATACATGTCTTCCTCATATTCATCATACTCATCCGCATAAAGCTTGGTTCATGGAGGGGTGTCGTCATACACCGCATAGGCTTCATCATAATCCTCTTTGGAATTTTCTGTGATGGTTTCGTCCCAAGGTAAATCTGGAGAAAAGTTGTGATCATCATCACTGAAATACTTATGAGAACACCCCAAATATTCAATATTTTCTGTTAATGTGACATGAGGTGGATATTCAATGTGTTCTTTAATCAAAGGCCCTTCAAATGTTTCTTCAATGGGGTCATCTAGGACATGTTGCTCAATAGTGGAAGAAGTGGGTCCCTCTGGCCTTACCAAATCTTCAGGATGGACACAAGTTTCCACATGTTGCTCTTCCTGAATTTCTTCTTATCTAGAGTTAGGTTGTGCTTTAGGGAGGAGGGCATTATATTTTTTAGCAAGCTGTTTAATCTCTTCCTCTTTTCGAAACTTCATACCACCGCAAGAGGAAACACTTGAAAAATTTAGCCATGGAGGCCATGGATTTGTCATAAAGGCTACAAAGCCAATTCCTTGCATCCCCCTCCAAGGTCCAAGCAAATGTGGTCATCAGATCATCCTCATGATAAATATTAAACTCAACCACCAATTTGAAGAAAGACACAATATGATGTGTGGCCGAATCACCATTTTTCCACAGAACTCTGGAGCAGCATCAAATAGCTTTTCATGGTCATAGCAATGATTAGGAAAACCATGGATATTTGAATAATCTAATTGGGTGACTTGATCTATAAACCCTAGATCTTTAATATAGATAGCGAGAGAAGTTTAGGGAAAGGGATAAGGTCTGAAAAGTAATAATAATGATCTCGAATAGTTGTTTTCTCATTGCTTTAATTAATTATGAAGATCTAGATTGCAGGTGCTAGTTGTATGATGGTTAAGCCAAGACCTCGAGGGGATTGATATGCGTAAATTGAATGCCCCAAGATATAAGATGGACTACAAATTAAAGGATATTAACACCTTAGAGAAATTGCTTGATAAGGGATATGATAGTGCCTGAAACCACAAGCAAATAAAAGGATCACAAAAATCGGAAAAATGACAGAAACCCTAAGAAGGCGAATTGTCTATAGATCAATGCCTTAAATACTAAACAAATTGAGTCCCCAATGATGATGTCCTAGAGAACCCTTTAGCTTTTGGGGAAAGAAAGATAACCCAACAAAGTTTTGCCAAAATTCAAAGAAATGTAATCTCGAGAAATTTTAAAAATTACTACAAAGAAGATTTTAATCGAGTGACAAATGGAATGGAAATCAAAACTATAGAAAATATTTAAGAACTTACCTGGAAGTTTGGTGAATGCCAAGATTATGACACTCTTACGAAGTAATGCCCACTTGATGAAGATCTGGTGAATATCTCGTCTTTAAGCAAAACGCCCCTCTCCTGCACAAACAATCAATCGATATCAATTTTTCATACATGAAGGAAATGTGATTATGACAAGGTAAGGAAGCATATCAATTGACAAAATGCACAATAAAAAACTCCTTGAAGAAACCTTGAAGAGAGAGAAGAGCTATGCCTTGCACAATAGCGCCCCCCTTCAAATTGCTAACCCTGTCGTAAAATAATCACAACGAATATATGCCAATAATATCCACAATAAATTCACAAGAGTTCACAGTGTAAAATAATGCATTCACAAATCAAGAACATTCCACACAGAAAATCTCAAGTATTTGCTGAAAATGAATTTTCTCTATACCAATAGCCAAGAGCCAAAAGTCCCCTTTACAATGGTGGAGGCATCTTTATTAAATAGATTGAGAGTGATGTCCACATTCTAAACAACTTGATCCGACGGTTGAGATTATAACATCATCAATGCTGGAGATCTTTTAATTTTACATTACATGGATCACTCACAATGGGGAGGGGGGAGGGCGCACTTTTTCCCAAGGATGCCTTAGGAAAGACAAATACATCACAATGAAGTAATATAACAATGTGGTACATGATGAGGGTCACCTTAGGGGCTTAAATAACACTAGGAACCAACATTAATACATAACATCAAGATATAACATGATAATACATCAAATGCCAAGGTGAGGGGTGCCCCTCATGGAGACATCTTCCCTTGATGAACCAAAATAATAAGTGTGGACCCCATGCTGAGAAACAATGATGAAGAATGATCCATAGAGCCTCAAGAATCCATGAATTAACCAAATCGATTTCCTTGGAGTAGCCATAGTCACTTGATCATTTATAATTAATTGCCAGAAATGCTTCATAAAATATTTAATATGCCCATAATTCCATTTTCCACTGCTCGAAATAACAATTTGACTACAAAAATTTCAAAAAACATCAACATGGTAATACTTGTTACTCATACCCCAAAAACGCTTTTGGTAGAACGTCCTCAAATATTTTTTTCAAAAATAATAAAAATTGGTGCATTTCATTAGAAATTCACCTAGTGATTGTATTAAACCAATTTTTGCATTTTTGGAGCACTGGAATGGTATGAATGGCCTCTAGAGGCATCAAAACATGACATTAGAATTTAGAATAATTGTAAGCATAACCATCTCGAGACCTGTGTTGACCAAGTCAAAATAACGAATTTGAAGACTAAATTGCAATTTGATCAATCCAATGTGCATAAGGGGTAAAATATAACTCTCTTATTCATATTATTAGCTAACAAAAACAATAGTAACTTGATAATGGCTATAAATCCATAAATCCAATAAAAATAAGACTTGTATTAGAGTAAATAAATGATTTTTTTAATGAAGTCCTTTATACATGCTCACTTACAAACTTAACCAAATTGCTATGATGGGTGAGGTGAATGAGGCAAGGCTAAGATAAGGGGAATGACTTGTTAACCTCGACACAGTGATCTCTCAGAGCAAAAGGGAAATAGGGATTCACTTAGATATATGTAGGACGGAGAACGATATAGGAAGGTGGTGTCTCACAAATGGAATAAGTTGATTGAGAATTGTCTAGTCAACTCTAACAAGTGTCTACAAACTCACATCCAAGCTTGACTCAAGCTCCATGAGGGTCTTTTTTAGGATCCTTGTGATACGTACACAAGCAATTGTAGTATTGAGATCTTAGGGGACACTTAGAATTAGTTGTATCTTACTCCATCTCACATCAAAACTTGTGGGCTTCGTGATGAAATAATCATTACATTTCGAAATATCATAGCTAACAGTCATTTAAATATAGCATTTGTTCCACATCTTTTTTTTGGGCCCATTTGCATTTCATTTCACAACCCTCTTACAGTTTCAGATGCGCTTAAAAGCACATCTATTTGCGGCTTTCACCACGGGCTTGCATTTCATAATATGTATATATCATAAAACACATAAATGCATGTACTGATGGTAGTACAACTTGCTTCAAGTCTCGCTGACATAACTTGGGCAACTAGCCAACCTTAGCTCATGTCACAACACCAACGGGTACTCCTGTCCCAAAAGTGAATCACGGGTTCAATTGGCAGGAATCATCTACAATCAGGACCAAACATCGACGGCAACCGACTAGAAGGGTCAAGGCCTCAAAATCCCAACTCACCTAGGCTCAATACCCAACAACAACACGTTCTCCTAGCCTAGAACGGTGAATGCTTTTGGTAAATTCTGTCGTACAACTCAGAGCCTAGACACATGACAACATGGAGTCTATCAAACATAGAGATCCAAGTTGGGGAAGGTCTTCAATGTCACTAATTAACGTCCAAGTCAAGGGTCAATCTCAATATGGAAGAAATAGATGGGCGAAAGAAAGTGAAAAGGTGGTGCCAACATAGCAAGGGAAGGGTAAGTCTGCATAGGCAATACTAGTGAGCATATAAAAAGGTCTTAACATTCAAGATCATATATCCACTCATTATAACAAGTCTATGAGAGCAATGCAATATAAAAATCACCAATATCTGTTACCATGTTAAGTTAAAAGCTAATAAGATGAGCAAGACAGTTTTAATAGCATCCTCATACACCTATATACTTGTCCGGTCATTCACCTATCTTTGATAAAACCAACTCCAACTATATGGGAAATGAAAATATATCAGCTGCCTGCTTTACTAAGTGAACCATGGCTACAACAAGTCCTTCTCAATGGATCATCCAAGGCTAAGTCCTGTCATGGGATATTGTTGCTGATAAAAAGACACGGCTCTAGTTAGCTGTACCACTGATGATCGTTGGAAAAATATGCTCAACACATTTGGGACTGGCACTGATTAGATGAAAAATAGTTTGTTGCATCATGGTAGCTCCATCTACAATGTGTTATAACAAAACCTGGAAAGTATATTTGGTGGTGGGCATGTGGTTGAATGGCCCAACAACATCGTGTTTAAATTATATATAGATAGTTCTGGATATATGATGTACTGTCTTTTATTCTTATTGTCTATATTTAGAGTCTTTGATTCTTAGATTAGCTAAGCGGAATCTATGCATCTTCGACTTTGTTTTGGGGTTTGTATCTATGATAGGTACCTGATAAATTGATAAATACTAACGCAAGTTTTGATTTCTTTGACACATATTTTCCATGGGTAATTTTATGTATTTTTTCCCTTGGTAAAAAATCATCATTTCTTTAGTAATCAATGAAATTATGTTCTGAAGATGCCTAAAGGCATTCAAAATTTTCCCTCTATTACTCATGTAAACAAAGTTCTGTATCTTCCCATCAAGACCATTTACATCATCCCATTGAAAGTAACAACTAACAAGCTATCGACAACTATCATGTAGTGGATATATCATCTGAGTTAGCATGAAAGCTGAAATTATGGAAGTCCAAAACATCACATTCAAATTCCAAGAAGTTGTATCATCATAAAATATCATTGTAGTCTTCTTTGTAATTAAGAACAACATTATATTAACAATAAAGAGAGTTACAAATCTTCCAAAACAACTTCATTGCAGAGGGCCAGTGAGCGATAGCTTCCAAAATATCCCACAATTTAGCATAACTATTCTTCAAACTTCCAAAGCTTCCTATTACGAAGCATAAATTAGTACAGACTAACCTGTTTACCCATCCAGACCACTTAGCATGATTAAACCCACTTCCCCTCATTATGACTACAAACACCAGAAAAACCTCATTCTTAAACATAATCAAATTTGCAGAAAAAACCCTGGACTTGAACAACAACAGAACCCTGAGACCAGCCTCAAAACCCAAAATGTCCAGCTAAATGTTGCACGAAATCACCATCAGGAGCCAGTGATGCACCACCTGTCCGCCCAGCTAGGGGAGTTGGCGGTCAAATCCTGAGGGCCTCCAGAACTGCGTCCATTTTTGAATTCAGGTTGCTAGTCTTTGCGTGGTGCTCCTTCCAGCATTGGATCGGGGTATCGTCCCCCTCCTTCTGCATGCGCTCCCATAAGACATGGCCCATAAGATTCTTCATCACCCTG
>LPNX010758068.1:131312-153610 GCA_001517045.1 Pseudotsuga menziesii | reverse complement strand
ACTGTGGTGACAGTGGTCCCCAGCTCTCGCTTGCCCCCAAGGACACACATAGCAGGTTGTGACTTTCCTGCGCCTTAAAGTGTGAATTAGGCGGCAACACACCCAAAATAAGGAAACTGTCCTTTCATGAAGCCCAAGTCGGGCCGCATTGTTACCAGGGTCCATGCCCATTCCTCAATCCCTTTAACTTCCGACTTGAGCTTCTCCTCATCCAACTGTTCCCATAGACGAGCTTCCATTCATTCAATGCGGTCTTGGACCGCCGACGACAAATTCAGTTGAAAATACCTAGCTTCCCACACAACCTTCTTTTGAGCGCGCGTGAAATGTCTGCGAGCGACTGGGGAACGATCATCTCGAGCCTTTCGAGCCGAATTACCCTTGCTTCCTCCAGCCATGGACTTGCCCATTTCCATATCCCCATCTTCTCACAAGAAAATGCCTCTTATAAGCCACCACCTTTGCACCAAATACAGGGAAAGTTTACCACGATGCTGCATGGAGGCGAGGCTACAGGTAATATATGACAACTTCCCACTTTTCATAATGATTGCAGGCATACAATGAATGAGCTCAACCGTCCTATTCTCAGTCTCGACCATAATTTTTTTTCATAAGTGCCGAGATCCTCCACCTCTCGAATTGAAATCCCACCTTACGGAAAGACTCGCTGCAGAGATTCCACACATACGCATATTCATTAGTTTTAAAGGGATTGGTTCAATCCAATCTGTTCCTTTGTTCTTTGTACATCTCTTGCGAATAACACTTGGCCTACCCTTGGTCTCGCTACTGCTCCCGCGTGTCATGGGCATTATAGTTTGCTTTTTCATGAGCCACCTGTGTTGTGCACATAGTTCCAAGTGTCTCGTTTGTTAAATCCTCCCACGCATTACCAACTATCATTTGTCGGGTCTCCGTACCCGCATTAGCAATGCTATCCGCCACCTTATTCCCTTCTCGCCTCACGTGGCTGAAGGATATGCCATTTTCCCTCTAGATAAGCTCTTCTAGCCGTTCCAACCTGTACTCTAGACGCCAACTTAGCGAGACTTTGGAACTAAGGCTAACCGCTTTTGCAACTATGCAATCCCATGTGCATGAATTAGGCCCTCTAGTTCTGCTGCATGATTGGTGTCATGGCCAATTCGGCTGTAAAAGAAAGCCTTCATTTCCACAATATGATCCCGAATAATCCCACCGAAACCGACAGCCCTAGGGTTAACCTTGGAGGCCTTGTCGAAGTTCAACTTATAGAAACTAGGTGGAGGGACCTCCCAACGACATTGGATAGTCCCACCCAGGGGTTGGTTCTTGGGTAGACTTTGACACTGTAACAGGCAGTCAATCTCCCAATTTCTCAAGATTCGATTCTCCGCCCCTTGAGCATGCCAATCCGCCTCTTCCCAGGATCCGAGACGAATAGTTTCCAGAATTTTAGACTGAATGGTTTCCCATGCTCTATCTCCGGTCAACGAGGTGCCCCTAAATTTCCGCTTGTTGCGTTCTGTCCTGGTTTGCCATACTACGAAGCTCGAGAAAATCTGCCAAATTTGATTGACAATGGTTTTTTTGAAGGTTTCCTTTGGTCAATTCCTTAGCGTGAGGTCCAGTGTACCTTGACTTCTGTTGGAATGGCGAAAGGCAGACATAGCTTTGTCCCAGAGCTCGTTGGAGAATGGGCACTAGTCCAGTAGATGATCAATTGTTTTGCCAACTTGTTTGCATGAGCAGCATCGGTAAGGCCCATAAATCCCTCTTTTTTCCAAGTTGTCTCCAGTTAAGATATGCTTTCTCAGAAGTAACCAATCAAAAGTTGAAATTTTTGGCCATAAGTTCGCCTCCCATAAGTTTTTCCAGACTTGATCGTCTGGTTCCCGGTTGAGATCAACCTCATCGCTGTAGCCTTCTTGGATAGAGAAACACGTCTGGGGGTCATGCCCCATCTCAATTTATCTTTGCCATTATTTATGCGGATATACCGGTCATTCAAAGCATCCACCACCTTCGAGATCTCATCATCAGGTCCGAGCTGCTTCCACCCATTCCTTTGAATCCAACTCCAAAAACCCATTGAATCCTCTCCTCTCTCCTAGAAGTTCTTGACTCTGTTTAGCTGTCGCTCTTTGCACAACTGGTGGAGGCGAGGTGTATTGAGACTACAACCAACATCAGGAGCTGTTGCCACACATCCTCCTAGAAGAGCGCAAACTCTCCATCCCTGACTTCCCAAAAATTGTTGTCTTGAATCAAGCTCCTGTTGTTTCGTGTCGAATTCCAAATATGGGAACCACGCCTTTCTTTAGCAAAGAAAATGAACTCGTGCTTGTCCGAACCCCTTGCATACTTGCAGTACCATAACTTGGCCCATGGCTCCTCTTCATGCATCACCCATCGCCACCAGATTTTGGCCCCACTGACCAAATTCATCCTGAATGGGTCGGGTAGACCTAGCCCCCCATGATTCTTCGGTTGGCAGATAGTGTCACACTTAACACAAGCCCACTTCCTCTAGTTAGTGCCCCTGCTCTAGAGAAATCTTCGTTGGATATTACAGGTTTCCTTCAGAATGGGCATAGGAGTTGCCATGTTGAAAAACAAGAATATAGGCATTGCTTGGAGGATGGATTTTACTAAAACCAGTCTGCTTACTAGGTTTAAATGACGATATGTCCAACTGGCCAAACACTTTCTCATCTTGTCCAGTAACTCAAAGCATGACCCCTTCCTAACATAAGAGTCCACAAAAGGAGCTTCGAAATTTTTGGATGGAAGAGAGCTCTCCTGAAATCCTAGGATTTTGCAAATGTTGAGCTTGGTAATTCGAGGGGTGTTAAAGTAAAAAATCTGAGACTTTTGATCATTGACCTTCAGGCGAGAGGCCTCGCTGAATTCTTGCAGACATTTTTTAATAGTTCTGGCTTCTTGCGTTGATGGATGCCCCATCAACATCGTATCATCCACAAATTACTGATGAGTAAGAACCTCCACCCTAGGGTGCACCTTAATACCATAGATCCCCTGCTTAGCATGAGAGGCTTTGATGAATCTCCCCAAGCCCTCAGCCATAATAATGAAAAGAAAAGGGGAAAGAGGATCTCCTTGTCTCATTCCTCTTGAGGGCTTGATGAGGCCAGCTAGGATCCCATTGAGAAGAATTGAAAAGAATGCCGTGGAGACGAGCTTCATTATCCATTATATCCAATCAATCTAAAACCCAAAGGACCTAAGAACCTCCCTCATATACTGCCAATTCAGTTTGTCATAGGCTTTTGCAATATCCAACTTTAGCATCATTCCGGGAGTTTTGGTGGTTTTAAGGGAGTGAAGAATCTCATGAGTTAGGATGATCCCATCCATAATCTTAGGCCCCTCCACAAACCCTGATTGTTCAGGGGAGATTATGAAAGGGAGGATCGGTTTCACGCGATTGCTGATGACTTTAGTTATAATCTTGTAAATGAAATTACATAAGGCAACAGGTCTGAATTGCCCAGGCGAATCAACGTCCTTAGTCTTAGGAATGAGGGAGAAAAAGGTCGCATTAAAAGATGGAAGGATGTGTTGAATCTTCTTGGAATCCTCCACAATTTGCCACACTTCTTCCTTAACCATATCCTAAAAGAAATAGAAAAAGTTAACAGTGAAACCATCAGGACTAGGGGGAGTACCGACAGACATTTGTCCCACGGCTTCTTCCACTTCTTTCATAAGAATTGCCTCATTAACATATAATTCTGTGCTTCCGTCACTAGGTGAGGGATGTTCCTAGTAATTTGATTGGTTTCCTCATGCATATTCGGGTTGGGTTCCTCCAGGATATTTTGGAGGAAGTGGGTGAGTTCCCCCTCTATTTCTTCCCTTTTTTTCATCCTAATCGCCATCATACTTTCAAAGCCTTAGAATATGGTTTTGAGTCTGTGCTGCGTCGCAGTCGGATGGAAATTGTTCGTGTTCCTTTACCCCTCCTGGAGCCATTTTACCCTCAAATTTTGTTTCCAAAGAAGCTCATGTTTTTCCCTTTCATCCAGCTAGCCCAAGAGCCTCCCATGATCCCCTATTTTTGAAGGTGAGCCAGTTTTCCTTCCAGGAAGGCTTTATCTTTGATGATATTACCAAATTCTTCTTTGTTCCATTTCTTTATTTTTCCTTTGATAGGTTTGTGCTTTTTCTGGAACCGATACATACTCTGCCCCTCAACCTCTCCAGTGAAGAAATTTGACTTAGAAAATGAAACTGTTCATTCATGCATTCTGTCAAACATTTTGCAGACACTAGGGTTTTAACTTTAAAAATTCTGAAAGTAAAACCACACTGTTGAAAATGAACTTCAACTTTTTTGTCAACTACTGAAACATTTTAAGCAAATGGACACAATGAATTTTGGTCAAAAGACTGGGCAAAACCCCACTGCTTGGGGAAAACCTAGAAAGAGATTTTTCATTAAAGAAGACAAACTCATAAATTTTTCTACAACTCAGATTTTTTTTTCCTTCTCAACCCTATTGGCAATATTTCCAAAAACACCTTCTATAGCAAAATACCTTGAAAAACGTACTTGTTGTACCTTCACACGTGCGGGTACGGTCTGTACTTTTCTGTCACACGTGTGGCTGTATGGATCTGTCAGTTATGTACTTTTTTGTTGCCTCAAAATTTGTGCCACTGCTTGCAATTAATGCTGTACGGCTTGTCAGTCTTTCTGTACTTTTTTGCCTCGAGAAATGTGTCCACACGTGGCTGTACGGATTGCTTCAGACTGTCATTAATGCTGCTGCAATTCAGCATTTAATGTTGTTACTTGCGTTGGAATTCGTGCCAAGGTTCTTCTCTTTCTTCTTTGGTCTTCAATCTCTTTCTCTCTATCTTTGGTGAGTTCTCTCTCATTTGCCCTCTCTAATGTTTTATACTTAGATTTTGTAACCTTCTTCAATAACTACCTAATCTAGGGTTGAAGATCTTTTTACAAAATCAAGGGTCCACAACTTATCTCACTTTTAATAATTAAACACTTTAATTATTAAATACATTTTTAAGTGAGACCCATTTTTTTAAAGTATAAAAACATAATCACTTTGTTTACATAAACGTCACTTTGTTACATAAATACATAAGGACAAAATTTCTCAAGTCCTCTCATCACACCCACACCAAAAACATGGGAGGACCTTCAGAGATACAATTTCAACATCCAACCTCCTCTCACCATAGACAAACTTTGTCATTGAAGTTGGGGTGTCTCAACCAAAACTGCTCAAACCTAAAGGTTTTTTTGAATTGAGACCATAGGACACTGCACCATAGACTACCAACCAATGGTTTGATCCTGTCGATGGAAGCACCAGGGAAGACAACTCACTTTCTCGATCCAGAATAGATTTGGAGATTAAAAACTTGTCCAGGTGAGAGGCAATGTGTCTCTCCCCTCCTCTTCTATTATTAACGTATAGACTTTTTCTCTAGAGATAATAACCACCATTCCCATGTTTTCGATGGTTTCCCTGAAGAGCACACTTTCCCGATCCATTCTTCTCCTTCCTCCTTTCTTATCCTCCAAAGCTGTGATCATGTTGAAATCCCCTACCAGGATCAAATGCCTCCGCTCTGTTAAAGATAGTGCAGTTGCGAGACCCATTCTCAGGGAGGATGGTACCCTAATCAATTTACTAGGACATAGTAAGACCCTAGAAGGTACCCTAGGGCCCCCAGTAGTCTCCAGGGGTTCTTGGTCTGGGACGAAGCAGGTTGATGCCATGGAAAAGCCCCTAACATATGGTTAGGGCCCCTATATGTCTCTAGGATATTTTGGTATGGGACCAGATAGTTTCTTAGACATGATGTCTAAGCAGATCCTGCAGGTTGAGACAAAGACTTCTTGCTCTGGGACTAGGCAGATTTTTGGTTTGGGACCAAGTAGTTCCTGCAGGTACATTCCTAGTCAGTTAACAAGGTGGATCTTGGTCAAGTTGACCAAGATGATGATGTGTGATGTCCTCTCTCCTAATCGATTATTGCTATATTGTTTCTCGAGGGACTGGCCACCCGTTGATGATGTCACTAGCACCTAATGCTTAGCAGCAGTATCGAGGACCAGAGGATCACATCATCAGTTTGGATCTTCTCCTTATATAGTGGTGATAAAAATATATACGGAACACATGTGACAATATACCTTGAGAGAGAAAAGATTAAAATCCTTGGTCTTGTTGCTCCTATGGGTAAAAGGGGTTTTTTGCCCACCTCTATGGTACACCTTGGTCTTGTGGGTATGAGGGTTGTCTTTGTCGGACACAGAAGGCACACAGAGAGGGGGGGTGAATCTGTGTGTGCAGTTTTTATTACTTTTTCAACTTTAACAATCAACAACTTATTCAATATTATGCATTATCACATTATCATTATATCATCATCAACATTGTTATCCTCATCATATCATCATCATCACATAGAAAGCATAGCAACACAGTACACAAGATTTTTATGTGGAAACCCAAGTCCTGGGGGGGAAACCACAGAAGCCTTTTTAAAATAGTTTTCCAGAAATAACTGGAAGGAGGCAACAACCCCCCCTTATTATAAAGACTTCAATTTTCCAGCTGCAACTAGAAGGAGGCTCCCACCCCCTAATTTATAGGCTGCAACCTGAAGGAAGCTATAACTCCCTAGTTTTTCGGCTTCAACCGGAAGGAGGCCACGACCTCCTTTCCTTGCCCTGTTTTGCCACCCAGATAAGAAGATAGACACCGAACTACTGAACCAGAACTGCACTGATCCCGCAGACCTGCTAATCAACACCTGCACTACATTGCACAATCTGTACCACACTGCATAACCGCTGCCACTACTAAACACTGCTCATCAATTGATCACTACTCTTCAACTGATCACTATTTGTTGTGTCACACTGCTCATCAACTAATCATTGTCTGTTGTATCACACTGCTCATCATCTGATCATTATTCATCAACTCATCACTTGCTCATCACTGCACTAGAATTGAACCAGTAACCTGTCCAATTATGTTGTACCAACAATCATCTGACTCAGTCAATCAGAGTCTGCACGCCAAACTCAATCCACCTAAGTCAAGTCAAACCAACTACTTATACAATTTAGCCAATCTGAGTCAGACCATCTGCACATAAGAGAACCTATTCCAATCCTGCTCAACCAAACTTGGAATTTTATTTTGATCTAATCTTCTGGTTTGTAGTTGATGATATACCTATGCTCAAGCATTGGATCCCTTCAATAAATAATTTGCAGATTTTGGATGTCTTAAGGGATCAGTCTATGCTACTGAAGGTAACCCGAAATCAGAGAGAAGACTCTGTAAAACTTGGACTGTGCTAAAAGCCAGACTGTTTACTCAGGAAACTCGGGTTTGTTGCAAGGTAAGAAGGCAGCAACAATACAAGAACTTGGACTGTTTTGACTCTTGACTTAACCCCAAAAAGAAATAGTCTGCAAACAAAATTCGGGTTTGCAATTCTGGTGCTCTGCCACAGTCTGCCAAAATCATCAGACAAATCTTAGTTCATACTCTAAAAAATGGTCTCTGATAAGCTGAAAAACTTGGAATTGTTCAGGAGGCAAGAACACATCAGCAAACTTAGCTTAATTCTCAAAAAAATCGCAAAAGATGGACTGTAAAATGACTGTGAAAATTCGGGTCTTTGCTGCCTTCGAATTTTTCCTCAGACCTGCAAATTAGCTCAGTAGCCTCAAAAAATCAGAGCAACTTTTCCAAATTTCTGTTTTTAAAAAATGAGGGCGTTTATGGCCTACTTATATAGAATTTGATCCAAAAAAAATAATTTTTTAATTTTTGTGGAGCCGACTTGTAAAAATTATATATGTGTTGTTTATCTTAATGTTCAAGCCGACTTGATGGAGAAGATGGTTTACATTTTATTGATTAAAAGTTTTAATTTTAATATTACATTAAAACATGTCTTAATGTAAGAGATCTTTTATTAATGTTTAAAGATTTTTTTTTTAACTTTAAAAGTACTTCAATGTTGAGGATGAAGGTTTTTAACATATTAAATTCAATTTTTAATATTATTTTGATTATGTTTTAATACTTGTTACTTGTTTCAAGTTAGGGCATCTTTGCACAAGTTGGGGACTAAGTGTTTCAAGGCATAGGGTAATATTTAGGTTTAGGGTTTTAGGAACTTTAGTTAGGTCACCAAGGTTGCCAAATACTTTATAAACACGACCATCAGGGTGTGGGGGTGCCTAGGCTTCTCCTAGGGTATCATGACCTCTATAACACACAAATGACCACTGAAAGGGTCATTCAAACTCTTGCAACTTCTTCAACCCACCAAGAACACATTCTAGGGTAATAGGGCATGGTTGTGGTGCTGGGGAACCAAGGACACAACTGGGGAACCATCGAACCAACTTAGGGGTACTTAACCACTCTATAGGGTGTTCAGGGCTTTTTCCATTGTCCCAAGGGCTGCAAGGGCTTCAGACTTGGGCTTGGACAAAGTCAAAAAGTCTCCTTTGACATTGACAACTACTTAATTCTCAGGGGATCCTCAAGGGGCACCAAGACACACTTGTTGGCATCAATGACCATGCGGTGTTGGCATCAATGACAACTTAATCAACAGTCTTATCTTCTTTTGACCGCTTTGGTTGACTTATGGTCCTTTATCTTACTTGGTCCTAACACTTTTATTATGTGCACCTTTAGCATGACTTTTGTTTTATGGTTTTTATTTTTGGACCATTGGTACCCTATCCTAAGTCAACTTAACTTTATGGTTTTTATTTGGTAAGACCATTCGACCATTGGTACCCTATGCTTAAGTCAACTTAACTTTAGGTTTTTTATTTTGTAAGACCATTGGACCATTGGTACCCTATCCTAAGTCAACTTAACCTTATGGTTTTTATTTGGTAAGACCTTCGGACCATTGGTACCCTATCCTAAGTTTACTTATCTTTATTTTATGTTTGACCATCCTAAAACCTAGGTTTTCCTAAGTGACCTTTCTACAAGGCTTGTTAAGATTATTAATTATGTCCACTCCATTCCAAAAGTGTGCCTTGATAGAGAGAAGTTTAGATTTGATTCTTTACTCTAAGGTACACTGCTGTTGGTTTGTGCTGAGGCTTGCTTCTGCTTGATATCTTGGGGTTCTTGTTAGGAGAGATGGTCCAGATGTTAGGAGAGATGGTCCTGATGTTATTTTGCGCTTCCTCCAATCGGCCTTGGATGTTAGGAGAGATGGTCCTGATGTAGCTTGATAGACATACACCACTTGTTTCACATGCCCTAGCTCTACTATCCTTGTACATATCTCTCCTAGATTGGCTCTCCATATTTGGAGTTCGATATTTAAGTTTTAGTCATACTTTCTTTCTACTTTTCATTTTTATAGGTGCCGCCTTAATGCTCCCACTTTGTATTGATATTGTTGTCACCTAATCTGCACCTCTAAGTGAGAAAAACCTCAACTCACTGGGTGAAGCTCTGGGAGCAAGCCTCGAGTCGAGAACTGTCACCTTGACATTTGACTCCTCCATTTAGGCCAACTCGTAAATGAAGCCAAGGGCAGTAGTCCCCAATAAAATAATCAAAGGCTTGAAAGCAAGAAATATTACTTAGGAGTTAACGAAAATAAATACTAGATACCAGATATTAATACAAAAGCAAATCGTAAATAACATATATATAATAAGACCAATGCCTTGAACTAAAGTGAAACAAATGAGACAAGTGAACTACATAAATGATATCATGTAAATCAAACTTGCAAGTGAGGAAACTTTAAAACAAAATATGATATATCACTAAAAAACTTGCTTAGATTTCCTCCAAATTTAGAATGTGACTCAATTACTATAAGAGAATAAAACTTGAACAACAAAAATTGAAAGTAAACTAGGGAGCCCTGTGGGATGGCACTATTGTCAACTGAAGTAAATATGATCTAATTACTAAGGATTAACCAACAAAACCAAATGATATCTAATCATTAGAAAGTTGTAATTAGTTTTTAGAACTAAGCAAGTTAGAATTTGTCAGTATCTAATCTAGGAAATATAAATGCAAATAACCAAGAAAATCAAACCAACTAAAGGGCATAAAGATACTATTGCCGGTTGGGCAAGACTAAGCGCTGTCAATGCCTGGGAGTCATTAGCCCAAGGTTCGGATAAAACTCAGAGATCTCAGATACTATGTTATGCCTCCACTGCAATGAGGGTGTAGATCTTAGTTTCACTATTAATTTTAATTAAGATTGTGGTTAATTTTAGATTGTTAGGGGTTTATTCACAAAAATCCTTAATCTATGTAGTGAATAGTCTGTCTATTGTTGAAGTGTCGGATATAACTAATCTATAATAAAAGGAAAAGAGCTTGTTCTATATGCAAATAAAACAATTCTAATCTAATTGCATGAAAAGAAAACCAAGAAAGTAAACTACTAAGTATGCAAATTGACATCGGGAGAAAGGAGGTGTGAGGAATGGTGGCCTAGGCCACTACTCCCTTGCTTTGACAATTGTACCCATGGACCTTTAGATTTCATGCTGATCCTTTATAACTTAGGAATGATCCACATTATAATCAATGGAAATAATTGGTCAAAATGAAACGAAACATCATATGTGCTTATTGGAGGACAAAATAACTGCAAAGTTTGAGGAGGCCAAAATAATTGCAAAGATAGAGGAGGCTAAAATAATTGCCTATAGTGAAACATTACATGTACTTAGAGGAGGTCAAAATAATTGCAAAGCTATATCACCATACAAGAAGAAAGATATGTGAGAAAGTGGTGTTGCCGCCTTTCACACACCTGGGTCACGTGGCAGAAATCTTCAAGCCACTCGGTGTGTCCTTGGGGGCAAGTCTCGAGTCAAGGCTGTCACCTTGTTCTTGACTCCTTCGTTTAGGCTCAACTCCTAACGAAGCCAAGGGGGGTAGACCCTATTAAGTTACTAAGGATGATTTCTTAGTGTGATGATGTTAAACTGAATCAGTTACTTAGGAGTTTGAATATTTTAGCTGTAGACAATTAAAGATGACGAGATACGAAAATAAACACACGAAAGCACAAAGCTGATACACAATATATATATGAAGCAAAAATGACCAGTGCCTTAAAATGGAGTCAAATCAATAAGATCAATGTGCTTGCATGTGCTTGGAGTGAATGTTTTGCGATTGCATCTTGGTATGTTTTAAGTTAAAATTGAAGTATGAGTTGATTAAATTAGTCAAAAGGGGGACTCCAGATATACTCGAGAGTACTTGGAGTATGTCCAAAACTAAACCTTTACGACTACCCGCAAGGAATATGTGGGCCCAAATGGAGTCTCTGGGGCTATTGTTTGTAACGCACCCGTTAGGGTGTGACAGAGATCGGTGCCCCGAGGTCACTTTTCAGAAGTTCCCGCTTCCTTTGGGTATTTTGCCACCATAGAGGTTTGATCTAGGTGTTGGATTTTCACCTGATGGTTTGTCAGTTGGCGAGAGTGAGTTCTAATTATACTAGTCACCCAAGTGCTTTTGATATAGCTTGACTGATCGGACGAACCGCAGCCAAATGTAGAGCATACACACTGGAGTCTTGTCAATTTTAGTAAGTTTTAAACTGGATGTTCTTGTTTAAAAGAAAAGCCTCCAAGAACCTCTTTCGATCCAATTGGATCTCAATAGGGGAATCGAGGAGGGGTTAATTTTAAAGTTGCTAATAAACAAATGATAGAAAAAAGGAAACAGATACACAGTTCTAGTTTTTTAATTAATCCTACCACGAATCTCTTTTCCCTTTCGGGTCAATCGGGAAATCGTGGGGTAAGTATTACGATTACTTTGAAATGTAAGATATGGAGTATGGAATTAATAACAAAATCAAGTATACTACCCTGCAAATTAGATCAATGCCAGTAAAAAAGAAATAAACAGAAATCGACGAAAAAGGCACCGACGCAAATCCCCCCAAGGAGGATGGGGAATGGGCTCGAAAGAGCCTATTCCAAAAATGATTTTATTTATTAATGGTTACAGTATCAGAGGACTGATATATCAGAGAATTCTTGGTCCTTATACAGGCTGAAACCAAGATTTTACAGCTTTGGAAAAATTTTGAGTTTTTTGGTGAAAAGGGAGACCCCTGGGGGGATTTGAACGCTCCAAAAGCCACTTCGGACAGCAGCTTCCTTTCTTTTCTGTCAGACCTGCTAAAAGACGGCGAGAAATTTAGAATAACAAATGCCCAAAAGCACTTTAAGAGTACCTTTGGATCAGCCTACCTTATCGCAGAAAAAATGAAGTTAAGACTAGCTAAAACAAACAAAAAGGAACAAGGAAAGCAAGCTTTCCTTGGGATCTTGGCTTGCTGTTTGTGCAGCCAATGAAAGTGCACTGATATTGCATAATATTAAATTTTATAACAGCGAAAGGAAATCTAATGCATGTGATCTACAAGTTTTCTTTAAAATTCATGCAAAAAAAAAGACGATTTCCCTACAGCTAGATCTAGGATGCTTATGAAACTTTTTTAAGTGCAATATCTAGGATATGAGCTATGAAATATTAGATCTATGTATATTTTACTTTGATGAAACAGATCCAAATGAAATCACAACGATGAACTGAACCAAGTAACCGGGTAAAGTGTTGATTTTGAGGGAGGAAGAAGAGGAGAAAAGTGCTGGTTTCCTTGAAGATCCGCTGTAGAGCTTTCAGGTGGAATGTCGAGGGACTATGCCTTTGAAATGTTTTGAGGAGAATGAAGAAGCAAACTAGATCAGCATCCTCTCCAAAGTATGAACCTGCAACTTAGCTGAAATCAAAGAACTTGCCAAGAAACTTGTGAAATTCGATTAGTACATACAAAGAGATTCAAGATAACATGCATATAAGCTTATAGGACATGCTAAATCTAGATCTCTAAACATGCATCCAAGGAGAGTGACAGTCAATAAACTTATTGAACAACACCTTTCCTATCAAGATTGTAATAAGCTAATTACCAATCTTAACCACAGATCTATAAGAAATTAACAAAAAATGACCACAGATACAGGTTACGTCAGTAAAATAATGGCAATAATCATCCACACATGTAATGGCACCACACCGTATTGCCTCCAAAGCTTTTTTTTATTTCAAATGAAGAATTACATAGTTACAATAGCAGCAACACCTCAATCCCAGTTCTAACTCTCTTGGAAGAGGAGGCTGTGCCTGGATATATACAAAATACAGGACATCCAGCCCAGGGGGGGCGCAAATCCCAAGGAGACACATCAAATCAGCTGAAGGAGAGTCCATCAATGCCTGATCTGTGTCTAGCTGAGCCAGATCTGAGTCTCACTGAGTGCAACTGTCAATGGGGGGCTAATCTGACTGACACCTCAACCTGTTGATTGAAGAATCCACCAAAACTCATCCAGATGAGCCAAAAACGTGTGGAGGAGAGAGGGAGGGCGAAATTCCCCATAAAGGATGCTCAAGATCAACTCTAGATCTGATTTGATCACCTCCTTTAGTCAAGGATTTGTTAGATCCAGTAAATCTGCTTCAGATCTGACTGATTTCAATCAAATCGGCTGAGAATCCACTGATCTATGATTTTGGATTTGCTCCTTTATTCATCAATTTATTAATTAAAATCATTAATAATTGATTTTTGGGGCTTTCTGACTTGAGTGATGGAAAATCACTCAAAATTAGGAAACAGTGGGTCCATGGGTTTACATGGTGCTCTTAGCTTGAAAATGAGCACCTACATGACTGAAACCGATTATTTGGCCCACTTTTATTACAAAATCAATTTTTCCAATTAAACTATTAAAAAATAGCCTAAGTTTTGGAAAAATTAAATTTTAATAAAAAACACTGAAAAAACTAAAAAATTGAAAAATTGAAAAACACCTAGGGGGACTTAGACATGTTCATATGACTCAAAAAAGATGTCTATCATGCTTATACATTGACACAAAGACTCTAATAACCTTAATAGGCCTAAATGCCAAGCCGACCACCCCAACTTTGGAGGTATGGAGTGAAAAACTCAGAAATTATCAGTCGTTTGTTCAACAACCAATAATAACCAAGGGAAAAAACACCCTGGGCTGATTGGATTGACAAATGAAGTCTAAGAGACCGAGTCTTTTACAGACACTATCATGCGAGAACATTTATTACAATTCCCCCATGGGGTATGAACATGTGATATGATACAACAAGCACTTCCCAGAAGTACTTCCAAAGGTCTTTTTGAAGTCCGAACAAGTTAACCCTGTCCGGTTCCCCAGGCTCACTTGATAACAAACCACTAAGTACAACTTAGGTGGTAACAAGTGGAAATTGAACTAAACTCAAAAAATATGAACAAAAATGAGGGGACAAAGCTTACTGGAACTTGGAAACCACTCCTCCACACTCTTTGAAACAATAGATCCAGTAATGCTAAACGGGCCGACGTAATGAAGGAAAACAAGGGTTAACTATATTTATGGGTAAGCTTGCTCCATTAACAGCCTTGAGCCTTTATCTCTTCTGAATATGGTTCCATAGTGGGGTCCAACATAGATCCACTCCTCCTTATAACAAGAAAAGGTTTTCGGATGAGCTTTGACTTCTCCAGAAATTGGCTAGTCCTTCGGGGTTGCTAAAAAGCTACAAAAACTAAAGTTAGGACAATGAGTAAATTACTCATGCAAGGCTGCGACCTAGCTGCTACATAGGCCATAATGAGGTATTTGTCTTGCCTTGAAAAATAACCACTTAAACCAATGGCTAAAGAAACTAATTGCACGTGAAAAATAAGATGTAAATGAAGTTTAAAAATACATTTACACGTTCAGACATCTGACAGTGAACTATTTTACCCAAATCTTTAAATAATTACAATCTATACTTCAAAAAAATACTAGTACAAAGTGCAAATGATGTCTTGTTAGATCTACACTTAGAAACTAACAATTTAGTAGATCTACTTGAGAATATAACTTAAATACAAAGTAGATCTAGATGCTGTAACCAATTGAGATTTCACTTTTTGAGAAGGTTCAATGGAGAGAAATTGGATTGCCTTCAAGTGGGCAATGGAGATCCAAAGTGGTGTGCTGAGGGACTAATTCGTTGAAGCCACCAAGTATGAGGGGGTTGTGCTCGACTTATATCCTGCTTCTGGATGGATGAAATCTTCCTTCCTAGTACATCTGGGTGTAGCCTACAAGAGAGGATTAAAACATATACCTATACAACTATAAGAATATAGCCCTCTCAAGCAATCTACAATAAATTTTAGGTAGAAAACTATCTAAATTAAAACTTATTCTACTAGGTGATAACACCCATTCAAAGGCCTAGGGAAGCAAGTAAAAACATGCATATAAACAAACACAGTTACCTGATACATATAAGAACACAACAATGGCATCCACACAATTGTTGCACAACACCTCTTTGTCCTCCAAGGTCTTCTTACTTTATTCCAAAATCGTACAAGTATACAAAGCTTGAGCACAAACTCCAATAAGAACCAACATAGAAAAGAGAGGGGAGAGCTTGTTTAAATAGAAAATAGGAAGAAGGTGTCAAATTTCATGAATTGGAGTGAACTAGAGTGTTATATGACACCTTATGGAGTTAACTAGAGTATAATTTGACACACCATAATGTTAACTTGAGCTTAAGGGATCCTCATGAGCCACCTTGGAGACAAGGAGCAGACAAATAAGGATTGATTGAGATTGAATCCAATAAAAAAAGACACTTCACTCAAGGGGGGCAAATTAGGGAATACTCCCTTTCACCAACCTCCTAAACTCAATTTTGTCTCCAATATCCAAAATTCATGGGATTTTGGCTCCAAGGGGTGTGCTTTGCTAAATGAGGGGGTCTAAAGTGGTTAAAAGGGTTTATTAATACATTTGACATCCCCTTGACCACCTATTACAACATTATGACATATTTACCCCCTCGAGGGACCCAAAAAGGTCATATTTTTCAATTAAAACATGGTGACACACTTAATACATGACAACAAACCTAAAGACTCAAACACTACCTGTTGAAGTTTAAGGGTTAGAGGAGTTTTTAATTTAAGTAGTAAACTTTAATGCATTAACATATCAAATCAGATTCAGAATAATACTGCTCTATTAAAGTTTGAACTGCAATAAAAATCATAGTTTTCATCTCTTTCAACTTAACGCTCCATTAGTCATTGCTTTAAAGTTGGTCATCGAGAATCATCAAATGCCTTGTACAATAACAACATGATTGTTGAAATTTACCTAGGAATTGTTCCCCTAAGTGATTTTTGCCCAAGTCACTAGGCAAAAGGGGTTTGAGTCTCTTGGACTTTATATTAATGACTTGAGATGAACATTCATTGCACTTTAGGGAAAAAGTGCACTTTAGGTGAAATATTTAAAAAGTGAGTGAAATTAATTATTTTGTGGAGAAAAGTGATTTTAATCACAACCACTCATCTAGACAAATCTGAGCCCTAGGATTAGACGGCTTTTCATTCACCCTAATTTTTTCACCAAAAAGAAAGTTTCCAAGTGAAGATGCACTTTTGCATTAGAGAGAGAAGAGAGAGCCATTTCTGAGAAAGAGGAGAAAAATAGCAGCAACAACAATTTTCTCTCGGCACACATTTCAAGGAGAGAAGGTACAATAAGAAGGCACACAAATCGAGGCAAGGTACAACATTTATTGCTGGTCTGTATGGTACGGATTCTGTACAACAGTACAAATCTTGAGGCAGAAAGTGCAACACAGTTTTTGAGGCAGATTTTTGGGCATGATTTTTAAGAATTTCTTGTCCTGAGCATGAATCTCGAGGCAGTTTGCAGGCACGGATTTCGAGGTCCATACAGACAGTCCGTACAGTCGGCACAACGACACATAAATCGAGGTAGAAAACAGAAAAATTTATGGGTTTGCATTTTTTCTGTTTGGCACGAAAAATGAGGCAAAATATTTTTCATCCAGTTGAGATAAGTTTGTCTGAAATTTTTTTCTGTCCATTGTTGTAAATTTTTCTTGAAAATAAAAATCTCTCTTAGAGGTTTTCCCTGGAGGTTTGGGTTTTTCCTGGGTCATTTGACAAAAAATATTGTCTGAAATTTATCTTTGAATGTGGTTTATTTGCTGTTAGTGAAAATATAGTAGAAACTTTTCTTGTGTTTCAGTCCTATATTTGTTATGAGAAAAATCTAATTTGCAGCAGTAAAACAAATTGGGTTGGGCGTTAAACAATGTGTTAAAACCGAGTTTGAAATCGGGTAGGGAAAGTGCAGAAAATTCTACATGGTATCAGAGCTTTGTTAAAGAAAGGGCAGATTTATACAAAATGAAAAATTTCAGACTTTAGTGATTTCTTTTGTCAGTGGGCAACAACTTGTTGAAACCTGAACTTTGCAGAGATAATGGCAACTGGACTTAAGATGGAGGATAGGCTTGATGGGGCTGGGAATTTTGTCCCATGGAAAGCTAGGATAGTGCTTGTGTTGGAGGAAAATGAGTTATGGGATGAGGTAGTAAAAAACACTACAACTCATCCTATTGTTGTTCACGATGCTACCATCGATCCAGTTGGACTGACAGCCTTCAATATGATGCAGTTAAACCCGTGCATATTTGATGTGGGATGCTTTGGCCAGCTTGTTTAGAGCTCAAATGAGAATCGTAAGATGGTTTTGAGAGAGAAGTTGAAATGTGTTAAGATGGCCAAAGCTGAGAGTATGACTTCATACCTTACTAGGATCTCTCAGGTGAGAGATGAGCTTGCAGCAGTGGGGGAGGTTGTTCCTGGACCGGAGCTAGTGTGGACAACTTTGAATGGGGTTGCAAAGACTTGGGCTATTTTTGTGGAGGCCATAGTAGTCAGGGAGAACTTACCTTCATGGGACATGATTTCAGATGATTTTGTTCAGGAGGAGACCGAGAGAGGTCTTGTGCAAGGTAGTGCTCTTACTAGTAGGGAGGATGAGGAGAATGTGGCTTTGATAGCAAAGGAGAAGAAGAAGTTCGAAAAGGGCCCCAAGAAGGGAGTACAACTGTTTATCTTCAGAACAGGAATCCCCATCGTGCCATGGGGAAAAATACACCTAAGGAGAGTTTCACATGCAAGAAGCTCGAGGTGAGTCATTTTAGGATATTTGGTCTCCTGACTTACTCACATGTCCCCTTTGAGAAGAGGACAAAGTTTGAACCCACAGCAGAGAGAGGCATCTTTGTGGGGTATGATGAGACTTTGAAGGCCTTCCACATTTATCTTCCTTCTCAGAGGAAGGTCGTTGTGAGGAGGGAAGTGAGATTTGAGGAGGAGCAGGCCTTTAGGAAGTCTAGAGAGTTAGAGCAGGGAGAGCAGCAGGTTCCCACACCTCAGGTAGTTTCACAGGTATCGTTATTACAACAAACAGGTTCACAGGTTTTCGAGGTTACTTGACCACACAGTATGGGCACAAGTTCTCCAGTTTCAGTGGTTCAGCCAGTAGGATCTTCGGGGATAGGTTTTGGGTCTCAGGTTACAGGATCATCGTACAAAGCTTCATGATCACAGGGTTCAGCAGTTGTTGGTACACCAACTTCTGGTTCACAGGTTACTAGGGTTTCTACCTCGGGTAGTTCATCAGATGAGGACATACCAATGTGGGAGCAGTCTTCAGGGAAGAAGAAGTCTAAGTGGCTCTGGGACACCTTGAAGGAAGCATAGGAGTTTGGGACTCCCAAAGAGCCAGTCAGGGCTATTTAGATGCCAGACAGATTGGGTATGGCATTAGTGGCTAGTCTTCGTGATTCAAAACCTTCTACATTTGAGGAGGCCTCTCAACGTCATGTTTGGAGAGATCCCATGATGAAAGATACCATTCCATCATGAAGAACAATGTTTGGGAGACAGTTCCGAGACCTGAGGGGAAGTCAGTGGTAACTTCTCGTTGGCTTTACAAGCTATAACATGTTGCAGATGGTAGTGTGGAGAAGTACAAGGCTCGGTTTTGTGGCGCGGGGGTTCTCACAGGTTGAGGGAGTTGATTATGATGAGACGTTTGCACCGGTTGTTCGTTATACCTCGATCAGTGCATTGTTTTCCATTGTCGCGAAAATGGGTTGGAAGATCCATTAGATGGATGTGAAGATCGCATTTCTCAATGGAATCATACAGGAGGAGGTTTATGTTGAACAACCTCAGGGTTTTGAGATTCATGGGAGAGAGTCTCATGTCTCCAGGCTGAAGAAAGCCTTGTATGGGCTGAAGCAAACTCCTAGAGCTTGGTACTCCAAGATTGACTCTTACTTGCAGCAGATGGGTTTTCAAAAGAGTGAAGCAGATCCAAATCTCTATTTCATCATGGTTGGAGATGATCCGCTCATTCTTCTGTTTTATGTGGATAGTTTATTTATCACATGGGGGAGAGAGACCTATTGCAGCTTGCACGAAAGATCTTGCTTTAGAGTATGAGATGACGGAGATTGGGTTGATGCACTATTTTTTGGGATTGGCAGTTTGGCAGGAGCTTGGTGATATTTTCCTGGGACAGGGAAAGTATGCAGTTGACATTCTGAGGAGATTTCAGATGGAGGATTGCAGTCCTATGTCTACATTGATGGTCACCAGCTGGAAGAAGCTTCATGGTTTTGAGGGAGAGTTGGTGGATCCTATACTATATCGTCAGCTCATTGGTTCTTTGATGTATCTGGTTAACTCCAGGTCAGATTTGTGTTTTGCGGTGAACACTCTCAGTTAGTTCATGGTGAGCCTAGGAGGGTGCACTGGGTAGCCGCAAAACATGTGTTGGGATACCTTGCAGGGACAGTGGAGTATGGTATGGACTACAGGAGGTCGGATGGGATCAGATTGATTCGCTTCACAGATTTAGATTGGGAAGGCGGTGTGGAAGATCGGAAGAGCACTTTCGGATGTTGTTTCAGTTTGGGTTCAGCAGCAGTGTCGTGGTTCATTTGGAAGCAAAAGTCTGTTGCTTTGAGTTCTGTAGAGGCCGAGTATATGGCATCCAGTTAGGCCAGTTGTGAGGCGCTGTGGCTTCGCAAGTTGGCGGTGGATTTATTTGATCAGGAGCTAAGGCCTACATTGATGTACTGTGACAATCAGAGTTGCATCCAGCTCTCTGAGAATCCATTATTTCATGACCGATCAAAGCATATTGAGATCAAGTATCATTTCATTCGTGATTATGTTCAGAGAGGAGCAGTGACATTGCAATATATTTTTACTAACGAGCAAGTTGCATGTATCTCGACGAAGTCTCTTGGAAGAGGCAATTTTATTCACTTCAGAGACAAGTTGGGTGTGGTGAAGAACAACTTCCTTGGAAAGAGGGAGTGTTGAAATTTACTTAGGAATTGTTTCCCTAAGTGACTTTTTCCCAAGTCACTAGGAAAAGGGATTTGAGTTACTTGGAATTTATATTAATGACTTGAGATGAGCATTAATTGCACTTTAGGGAAAAGTAGCTCTTTAAGTGAAATATTTAAAAAGTGAGTGAAATTAATTATTTTCTAGAGAAAAGTGATTTTAATCACAACCACTCATTTAGACAAATATGAGCCCTAGGATTAGATAGCTTTACATTCACCCTAATTTTTTCACCAAAAAGAAAGTTTCCAAGTGAAGAGGCACTTTTGCATTAGAGAGAGAAGAGAGAGCCATTTTTGAGAAAGAGGAGAAAAATAGCAGCAAGACCAATTTTCTCTTGGCAAGTATTTCGAGGAGAGGTGCAGTAAGATGGCTCGAAAATCGAGACAAGGTACATCAACATTTATTGCTAGTCCCTACAGTTTGTACGATACTGATTTCGTACAACAGTACGGATCTTGAGGCAGAAAGTACAACACAGTTTTCGGGGCAAATTTTTGGGCACGATTTTCGTGAATATTTTTTTCCTTGTGCATGAATCCCGAGGCAGTTTGCATGCACAGATTTCGATGTACGTATAGACAGTCCGTTTTGTCTGTACATACAGTGGCACAAAAATCGAGGCAGAAAACTTTTTTTTTTGAGTTTGCATTTTTTTGTTTGGCACGGAAAACGAGGCAGAATATTGTTCATTGGGTTGAGATAAGTTGGTCTGAATTTTTTTTTTCTGTCCATTGGTGTAAATTTTTCCTGAAAATATAAATTTCTCTCATAGGTTTTCCCTGGAGGTTGGGGTTTTTCTTGGGTCATTTGACCAAAAATATTGTCTGAAATTTATCTTTGAATGTGGTTTATTTGTTGTTAGTTAAAATGCAGTAGAAATATTTCTTGTGTTTCAGTCCTATATTTGTTTATGAGAAAATTCTAATTTGCAGCAGTAAAACAAATTAGGTTGGGCATTAAACAATGTGTTTAAACAAAGTTGGAAACTGGGTTGGGAATGTGCAGAAAATTCTACAATAGTAAAATAATGTACAGTAGATATCAACAGTAAAGAATCATAACCAGATTTGATTTTGTCACCAAACGGACATGTCAATCTAGGCAAACAATTTACGTACCTTGAGAGAGATCCTAAGAGGGTTAAAGCAGAAGCATACTGGCGCGGACTTCTTAGTCAACAAGCACAATCATACCCAGTACAGTCATGTTGACAAAGGGCACACGGTCATGCTGGGTAAGGATGTAGTCACATAGTGCAGGGACGCACAGTCATACTTTGCACAATCATGCTTGAAAAACCACAGTCCATCCATAGAGTGAAACTCACTGTCATGCTAGAGAAGACCCCACAGTCCTCGGAAGAAAACAAATTCACGGTCATGCTGGGGAAGGACCCACAGTCCACCCAAGAAAACAGATCACGGTCGTGCTGGGGAGGGACCCACAGCCCACCGAAGTAAACAGATCACGGTCACGCTGGTGAAGAACCCATAGTCCACCAAGAAATAGACTCACAGTTATGCTGTGGAAGAACCCACAGTCTACCAAGGAACAAGCCACGATCACGCTGTGGAAGAACCCACAGTCCACCAAGGAATAGGCCACGGTCACGATGTGGCAGAACCCACAGTCCACCAAGGAACATGGCACGGTCACGCTGTGGAAGAACCCACAGTCCACCCAAAAAATAGGCCACGGTCAGGCTGGAAAAGGACCCAGAGTCCAACAGACTCACGGTCATGCTAGCGCAAAGTGACCATGTTGGTGGTGTAACATGGAAAGGCTAGTCACGAGGGCAAAGTAAACCACGTCGGTGGTGCAACAAGCGATCACATGGAGCAGCAACAAAGATCACGCGCAGAGCAGCGGAGAAGTCACGCGCGGAGCAGAGGAGCAACCACTGGAGAGCAGTGTTG
>LPNX010758068.1:88122-130701 GCA_001517045.1 Pseudotsuga menziesii | reverse complement strand
TTAGGAAGCGCGATTCCATGCAAGCTTCCGGGAAGAACCCGCTCGGAGCGAGGTTCCGGGGTTGGAACCGTGGGGGGGGGGGACGCTTCGGCAACTCTGCTGGAGAGTCATGCGCTGAACAGAGGAACACGCGCGTAGCAGGGGAGCAACCACGGGAGAGTCATGCGCTGAACAGAGGAACACGCGCGTAGCAGGGGAGCAACCACGGGAGAGTCACACGCTGAGCAGAGGATCATGCGCGAAGCAGAGGCGAAGTCACACGTGGAGCAAAGGGGTAGAGCAGTCTCGCGGGAGAAGCAGAGGAGTCACGGTGACCTGCAGAGTAACGATCACACGACTCATGAAAAACGCAAGCAAGTTGACCGTGGAAGGATACACGGGTCATACCACAAGGTTAAGCAATAACCAGGTTCAGACGGGAAACAAAATTCGATACCACGTTCTAATTAAGCCTGTCAATTTATAACCTTAACAAACCTTAAGATAATGTACGAAAGGTCCAATATAAACCAAAAGAATAAAATTGTAAATAAAGGTCCAAAGGTCATACAAATAAAATCATAAAGTAAATGGACTAAAGGTCATAAATAAATGTTCCAAAGGTGTTATGATAAAAACATAAGGTAAATGGACCAAAGGTTTTATTAATAAAACCATAAAGTAAGTGATCAAAGATTTTATTAATAAAACCATAAAGTAAATATGACTTAGGATAAAACCCATAGGGTAAGAGTTAAAGTTGCACACTCAATACGAGCGCTACGACCAAATATGATAAAGGACCATGAGTCAACCAAGGGGGCTACAACAAAACAATCCACAAACCCACAAGATCAAGGTGAACCATAGAAGGTGCACAAGCAAGTCCTTTAGAGAACCAATCAAGACCAATGATATTTTCTCTCTCTCAAGGTACATTGTTTTATATATTTTTGTCATCATTGTATAAGGGGAAGATCCAAACCGGATGGTACGATCCTTTGGTCCTCAGTACTGCTCCTAAGGGTTAGGTGCTAGTGACATCATGAAGGGGTGGCCAGTCCCTTGAGAAGCAACCTAGTAGTAACGATTATGAGAGAGGACATCACACATCATCATCTTCCATTCTCAAAGAATGGCTCTCAGCCCTAAGCTGAGCTTCAATTCCAGATTGAATCAAATTCCTGGTAACTAACCAGGTGCCTCCATTCTCCCGGAGAATGGCTCTCAGTACTAAGATGAGTTTCACTCCCTGACTGAATCAAATTTCTGGTAACTAACCAGGTGCCTCCATTCTCCCAGAGAATGGCTCTCAGCATTAAGCTGAGCTTCAATCCTAGACTGAAAGTTGATCAACTATCTGCAGGACCTACTTGGACATTGTATCCCTGGTCCCAGACCATAATATGTCTTTGCCTCTACTTGCAGGATCTACTTGGAGATCGTGTCCCCGGTCCTAGACGAGAATACCCTAGAGGCACATAGGTACCCTAGCCACATGCTAGGGGCTTTGCCATGGCATCAACTTGTTTGGTTCCAAACCAAAAACCCTAGGAGACTACTGGGGGCCCTAGGGTACCTTCTAGGGTCTTACTCTACCCTAGTTAACTGACTAGGGTACCATCCTCCCTGAGAATGGGTTTCGCAGCTGCACTAACTTTAACACTAGCTTGAGGCATATGCTTTATCACATACTTTGGCTTTGGAGGAGTGAGTGCAAATCCTAGAGAAACTCAGATTGCCATGTTCATCAAAGTGAAAAAACCCTCCAGAGCCGTAATAATATAAGTGACTCATTGATGCTAGCCCTTTTACACATATAATACGATGTCATCCATTTTTTACATTGATCTTCTTTTGACCATGGGAAAAACTGATGTACAAGATGAAATACAAAGAGCAGAAATTTGCTTGAGTTAGATCATGGAACTAGAGTTTCCCTTGTTCTTTGACATCTTTTGTGTGTTGATCATTCTATGCAAACTGGGTGGTAGCATATGGATCCATATGGGGATGTGTGCTTGATATTTGGAAAGTACGCAAGAGCTCCAACTTCTTCAACCTGTAATTTGCAAAGTTGACCATCTCGCCAAGAAAGCATAAGTAATACATGAAATCATATAAATACCCATTAATGAAAAGATTGTCATGTATATGAAAAATGAGGAACATAAAGGAAACTAACAATCCTAATGCTCATGCTAAAGAACTTATTTATCCTACACTATCACACTACATGAGATTGAGCAATCACCAAGTGAAATCATAAAGCTAATGTAACAAGATATTCATTTTATCAATGCCATAGAATTTATCCTTGTGTTTGGTTACCAACCAAAACAAGGATATGCTCATCATCAAGTAAATATGAGTAAAAAGATGCACGACCACTAAGTGGAATAGAGTATCAAATCACGAGCATATACAAGAGTACCAAAACCATGGTAAGAATAGTATGTATGTCCGCAGGCTTTGCTCTATCCAATTTTGAATAGGGCTAATGTGACTATCCAATCTCAAAATCAGCTTAGGGAAGTCGATCTTTCGAGCATGTAACTTCATCCAAACTATTACCAAGCAAAAAAGGATCAAGAGGTTCCAAAAATCTGCAATGAAAATCCTCATTCTCTTTGATGTTGTCTTCATTGTATTTGGGGATGACCATATCTAACATTCCCTTTTCTGTTTGAGAGGTTGAAGTGGACACTTCTTCATTATGTAGAGTTGCAATAGGATCTTTATTATGAAGCAAGCAACAATGATCTCCAAAATCACCAATAATACCCTTAAGGGAAAAGTTTAGCCTCCTCCAAAATTACAATGTCTTTAATTAAGCATGAGGATGAGGATTGGGAATGATTCCTGATTATGGAAATGAAATTTAGCTTTAAGTCATGATTGTAAATATTTTTCTAAATGTTGTAAACATGGATATATGAACATGGCTGAAAATGGTCGTGAAAATCTCATTATCAATAGGTTTCCCAAGGTCTTTAAAATCTATACATTCATCATGTGAGGAATCATAGATGGGATCACTAGAAAGTCTCTAGTACTCCTCAAAGACCATGATCCAAATGGTGAAAAGGCTCCAAATGGTGAAAAGGCTCATCACTAATATCATGCCCATGATCATTATCAACTCCATTGCAAGTGAAGAGATTCTCAACTTCCTCATCTTTAAAAGGTGTCTTTAGAAATGTGAGAAGAACAGATTAAAAAGCCTTGATCATCATGAGGACATGTATCAATGTCTTCGTCAACCAAGTTTTTTTTCACATGGAAATATATCAACACCTGCTATTCCAGAGAATCAAGGTATGTCCAGATTACATAATTCATTCAATCATTACACAGGGGCTCAAGAAGAGCATCAAGTCACTTAACACGAATTGAACTTGTGTAGGGAGGGTAACAATGATTTCTCCCAACCAAGTTATTAATATGTACATTAATGGGAGTTTGCGGTTCCTCAATAAGATCTTCAACATAAGTTTCATGTATTTCTTCATCAACTTCATTAAGGACTTTTGTGTTTGCTTCTTCAAATTCTCTCCCCTTTGAGTCGTGTTGCACTCCACTAGGTAGGAGTGCAATAACATCTTCAATAATATTTTCAATCTTTCCCTTTTCTTCATCATGCCACCGATGGAGAAATATCTTGAAGAAATCTGTAATTGAATAAATTTCCTTGCTACCAAAACCATGAAACCTTTCTAACCCATCATACTCCAAAATACAATAAAATGCTCTAATCAAATCATGATCGTGAATAATATCGAAGTCAACTATAATCTTGACGAAGGATGTAATGTGTAGCATTGCCAAATCATTATACCCTTGGAATGATGGAGTGTAATCGAACAATATATATGGATTGTAGGCCTCATTTGGAAATCTAGACAAACCTGAAAAATCAATTTGAGGAATTTTTTTTTGAAGTGAAATACCATCATCCTCTTTTTCCATTCCACCTTGAGATTTTAAAACGACGATCCTGGAAAATGCATCATAATGTACCTCATTCCAAATTGACCCAACGAATTTGCCAAGATGAGCTTTCTAATTATTGCATGCACTCACCTCTAGATACATCAAAGCTTGCAAAAATTTAAGAATTTATCCTTGCAAAGTACTTTTTAGAAATTTAAGATTAGCGGAGTCACCATATGAACAATAAAGAAATACACTTTGACATGCATGTTCATTAACCAAAAAGAAAAAATACAAGAGGAAACAATTGTTGTTACTTCCAGGATAATAAGATTTTATCCTTGGCAATAGTGCCAAAAATGTTGCCACCTAATCCGCAACTCTAAGTGAGAAAAACCTCAAATCATTGGGTGCAGCCTTGGGGACAAGCCTTGAGTCGGGGTATTGTCACGTCTGTTGCCGCCTAATTTGCACCTCGGGTAACGTGGCAGAAATATTCAAGCCACTGGGTGCGACCTTAGGGGCAAGCTCGAGCCAAGTGTTGTCACCTGATACTTAGCTCCTCCGTCTAGGCCAACTCCTAGCGAAGCCAAGGGGGGTGGACCTTAATAAAAAGTAAAATCTAGGGTTTTTACTCTATGAGAGGAGTAATTGATTCTAGGAGTTTTAATATTAAATGGATGAAATTAAAGATTACCAATCAGTGCCAACAAGATTAACCTTAGCAACACTTTAACTCAAATTAGATACACAATATTCAATGACACATTGTGAGATTAACTTATGCCAAAAAGAAAAGAATAGACCAGTGCCGAAATGAAGAGAGTGCTTGCAAATGTGGGTTGCTATTGTAGTCTCAGTGAAAGTATTGCAGTGTCTCGGTTGGTAAATTTTAGATTATTAGGTGAATTGATTAAGGAATGGGTAAATTGTGGGTTTGGCCCAACAAGTCAAGTCCTTTCGAACTGAGTGCTAAAGCGGTAATACCAAGTGTCCAACGGGGCGAGGATGAACCTGCTTGGAGTAGCCCCTTGACTCTGTAGTGATTACCCTTTGCAACCTCCCGAGTTCTCAAGAAAATTACTTGTGTGGATTTTCTTATTAAATCTAGTAACTCGTATCCCTTTCTGATACAACCAACTGATCAGACAAGCTGCAATGATGTAGAGCATACGGGGAAGGAGTCTTGGTTTATTTTATTTGAGATGTAATAGTGAGTTGCTTAGATGACGGCCGAAGAGTCACTTTCACCTTTCGGGTACTCGTGGAAGCAACGGTCGGATTGATTTAAACTCAACAGTGCAAATAAAATTGAAGTTTTTTTAATTACTACACTGCTCAAATCTTTTCCCTTATGGTACTTCGTTATAGCGCAATGGGTAAGTATTCAAATTACTCTTGCAAAACTTAAATAAAGCATGAAATTGATAAAGGAAAATAACTACGTTAACAACATATAAAGAAGACAAAAAAATGACATCGACACAAATCCCCTAGGGGGGATGGGGACCGGGCTCTAATAAGTCTACTCAAACTTTATTTTACTTTTACAATGAGGCGGAAGAAAGTGCACTTTGGTCCTCAAATTGGGATCCAAAGGCTTACAACTTATTGGAAAAATTATTTTTATGCAAGAGGGAGCTCTGTTGGTCTTCTTTTTGCTTGATTTTGCGAAAATTCGCCAGAGTTTCCTGCTCTTTTATCATAAACCTGCAAAAAACAGCCAACAAACATTAATAGAATATGCCCAAAAACACTTTTAGAGTGTTTTGGGAAAACTACCAAATTATGCCGAAAAAATTCCAAGTAAAAAGCTGAAATGAACTAAGTAGAAGCAACTGAAAAAATGAGCTAGAAAGCTATTTTTTCATGGTCTTTGTTTGTTTCGTAAGGAGAACAAACAAATTAGAGCACTTAGATGCTAGATCTGAAACTTAAATTTGTCTTTCAATCTTACTAATCAAGACTTTAAATTTTGTAAATGTAGATGACTTGAAGCAAGAAAAACTCGGTAATGTAGATCTATACTAGAAAATTATTCTTTTTTAACTTTTGCTAGATCTAATCATGAAAAGTAATTACTATCTATTTATGAGAATGAATTAAAAAACCTTAGATCTGCAATTGCTTTTTGAATAAATGACAAAAATATTTTTTTAAACAAATTTGAGAAGGAGAGAGGGGAGTTTAGAGAACAAGATGATCCTTGAGGCTTTGATTGTGGGGCACCGAGGGACTTTATCTGTAAACAAAAAAATGTCAGAATGAGAAAGATCAAACAAGATCCTCTCTATCTCCAGCTAAGATGACCTCCACTTCGCACAACTCAACAAACAAGATCAAATCCAACAACAGATACACTTAGAGATCGAAATATGAAAATGTCCATAAACAAGTGAAAATATTCAATTTCGCATCTCTAAACATTCATACTAAATAAAATGAAGCAGTAAACAAACAACTTCATTCACCTTGCAAAACTGATACCAGTCCTTTAAGCAAGCTAGATCTGGAAATTGGAAGCAGAAAGGATCCAACAAATGTTATCTCAACAAAGTACAATGATAATACATCCACTCACAAAGCACCACACAAGTAGACCTCCAAAGTCTCTTTTATTTCTCAGATAAACAATGATTACATTTAGCAAGGCTCTTCCCAATACATTCCAACTAGTTTGAATGAGGAGAGCAAAGCTTTATTTATAGCAAATACAAGCCCAGGGGGGCACCACCAACACTGGCAGAAGAAGTAAAAGTTCAACTAAGTGAAGTTGAGTTAAACTGCATCAATTAGAAGAATCGGTGGGGAGATCCTTAGTTTAACTGTAGTGTTAATATGGAGGAAGTGCCACCTCAAATCGCATGCCTCACATCTCCCTCACGCGATTGTACGGCTACATGACGTGAGCCTCACCAACAAATGCATGATTTGATTCGCAACTTAGGATAGGACAAGTCCACGTTTTAATATCTCAATTTTTTCAAGCGATAATCAATGGGGGCCACTCCTTGGATTAGCGCAACCCATCCATCGAAGCAAGCGTGGGTGCTCATGGGTTAGTTGACGTCACCTCCAATCACGATTGACCAATGCATGGTACATTATCATAAGCCAAGGTTTAGTCTTTTTTAAATGGTGACATGGAAAGTGGGGTCTATACCCTCAAACTCGCAAGTGTAGCGTGAGCCTTCCCTTGGTGTATTTGACGTCAACCTCTTAACATAGCGTGAGCCTTCCCTTGGTGTATTTGACGTCAACCTCTTAACATAGCGTGAGCCTTCCCTTGGTGTATTTGACGTCAACCTCTTAACATAACCTTTCACAACTTTATTTTAAAACCATACTTTGACTTTATATGAGTGTGTATGAATCGCTAGTCACATAGGACCCTTGCCATGTCACTCCACCACAATATTTTAATACCTTTGACTATAGTGCCAATTTGTCCAAACTTAGCATTAAAATTCCATTTTGATGCATTTTTAGCCCAATAATGCCTCATGGGGTGCTTCGGCTGCCCGACTGATGTAGAAAGTGGTCCCTGGGGTAAAGTGGACACTCTGAGTGTGAAAACGAGTGTCCCCACGTCAGAAACAAACTCCGTATCTGACCTCTATTATACTTTGAAAATTTTAATTAAACCATTAAAAATTGGCTTAAAAAACAAATTTTTTTTTTGGTGTGGAAATTGACGAAACTGTAGGGGGACCTAGTACATGTTCATACGACTCAATTCGAATGCCTAGCATGGTGAAAAACACCGACACGAAGGCTCTAATAACCTCCCTAGGCCGAAACATCAAGATGACTACCCCAGCTTTGGAGGTGTGAGTGAAAAACTCAGAAATTATTAGTCGTTTGTTCAACAACCAATAATAACCAAGGGAAAAAACACTCTGCGCTAGTCGGCTTGATGCTTAAGTTCGGGAAGCCGAGCCTTTTATAAAAAATTAAATGCTAGGACATTTTTTACAATTTCCCCAGGAGGGTATGAACTCTAAATAGGACTTCTGAACTCTAAATATGAACAAGCATCTTGTTCATCATTGGCAACTCATTGAAAGTCAAACTAGGTGCATCCTAGTCGGTAACAACGTCAACACTCGAATCCTTCATTTAGGCCAACTCCTAAATAAAGCCAAGGGTGGTAATTCCTAATAAAATAATCTAAGGCCTGAAAACAAGAAATATAACTTAGGAGTTAATGAAAATAAATACAAGATGCAAGATATAAATATGAAAACAAACTAATCTGTCGATTATTGTTCTACAAAACTAGAAGGCAAGTCTAAGATGCAGATTAATACCTCAAAACATAAATTATAAATAGGATATATCAAATAAGACAAATGCCTTGAAGTAAAAAGAAGCCAATGAGACAAGTCAACTGCAAAAATTATATAAAACCAGGATAGATCCATCTTAAACTCGGATCTACCAAGCACCAAGTGGGATTCAATTTCTTGAAGTGTAAATATTTTTATCTTAACTTTTTTACATGTTTCGAAAAATTTACACGTAAGTTTGGGGGATTTATGTTGGTTTTAGTTTTTTTTTAAATTTTATAAGCTGACATGGAGATTTTAATTACTTTTTCATTTGGTTTTAATTTTTTTTATTTTGTGAGTCTACATGAATTTATTTTATTAACTAAATATTTATTGTAGTGTTACGTTACATACGAGACATCGTCCTCCCCATACTGGGCTGTCGAGCACCTCGTTACTTTCGTTGCAATAAATCGAACTTGCAAGTGTGGAATCTTTGAAGAAGAATATGATATATCAATTAAGAATCTTAGATTTGCTCCAAATTCAGGATGTGTGACTTAATCACTATAAGAGAGCAAAACTTGAACAAAAACTAAAAGTAAACAAGGGGGCCTTATTGGAAAGCACTATCTAATTACTAAGGATTCTTCATTGCTGCATCTTGGGTGCTTGCTCCCTCTAAAAGTATGAAGCCTTGTCCATCTTGAAACAACACACTAACAATAAACCCTTGAACATGGTGATCTATATACCCAATGTCCTCCAAGGTTGATACTGAGAGAAGACTAACTCTCAACATTGGAACATACATTTCTGCCACCTCTAAAGACCCTCTTGACTGTAGTTGGAATCTCACACATACAACCCCCTTCATATGGTACTAGTCCTACAATCCACATAGTAGTCTGTGTCTATCTCTGAAACACTAAGGAACATCGACCTCATTCTCGTCATATGGCTAGATGCACCACTGTCCACTGAGAAAAGAAAACTGCCAACTCCTGCAACTTAGATTTTCTTCTTAGATTTGATCTCTGCAACCTTGTCAACTTCTCTTCTCCTTTGGATGAAAAATTAATGTCATCCCCTGATCTTTGGATGAAAGACCTCTTTCACCCATCTGAGATCTCCATGATGGTTGCTTGCACCCTACTGCTCGTTGTCCAGACTTGCTTCTAGAACCTACCCGAACTTGTTTGTTGGTTGAATCTGCTGCCCAAGACTTCTTGCTGCATCCTGCTATTTCTCGAACCTTTTCTTCTTGTTGCCCAATACTTCTTGCTGCATCCTGCTACTGCTTGAACCTTTTCTTCTTACTGCCCAAGGTATGTTTTGGGCTGCCCAAGGATTCCATGACCTCTTTGGGAGGTTTTGGGACATTTCCGACCTTACTTAGTTCGTTCAACAACTGCCCTTGGATGCTCAAAATTTGTTGGGCTGCCCACGACCTTTCTAGGGTTTTCTTTTTGGCGTCTCTACTTGCTTGACTGTGGCTTTCTTGGCGGCCTCGTTAGCCTTGACAACTATTGACGGTTGTGCTTGTCGGTCGTTCACCTCTTTTGGTGTCTAGACTTTCTCCAACAGAGACGTGCCACTTGCTCTCGTTCCTTTGCCTACGGTTCCACGTCGTTCGCCCTACCTCTATAGCCCTTCATCACGTCCCTCGTACCATCGTTTTGTCGGCGACATCACTTGCAAGCTGACTCCGTTGTCCTCGACTACTGGATGCCCCAACTCTTGTGCTAGCTGACGACTTGTGGCTCTACGCGACTGCTCCCACGAATCTGTTGACTCCCTGTTAACTCGTGACTGAACCTTTGCTCCTAGTCTACACAACTCCAGTGCAGTCTTTTGTCGCTCTACGTTTCGAGCTTTCGAAGTTTTGACACCTTCTTCATCGCCTCCGCACCCGAGCTGACTATCAGTTTGCTGGTTACGTGTGTGTCACGTTTGCCCAGCTCATCTCTCGGTCAAGTCTGCTCTCCATGTTTTGCTAGTTCTTCTCTTTCTGTCGACTCCTCCTGCTTGCTGGACTCTCCTGCTCTGATATTGTGTTAAATTTTTCCCTTTAACCTTCTCGTCAAATTCGATTTCCCTTAGAGCGAAATTAGCCTCATCATTGGTTCCGATACCATGTTAATTTTAATGACCCAGATATGATTGCAATTTATTCACTGATTTATACCTAGATTAATTTAACTCTAAATTAGAAATTACAATACACTGAATTATTATGCACAACAAAACTTAAAACATAGGAAATCAACACTTTTGACACATTGAGATTTACCTTGGAAACCCCAATCCCTATAGAAAACCAACGACATATTTATCTTTTATTGCAGATTTGTTAAACAACACTTATTTTACTTTGCTCCAGAAACCTTATTAACTCTCTCCCATTGCAAGTTGGGCCCAAACCCCCAATATTATTACAAACCGTAACTTGAGCGAATCCCTCACTCCAAAGCCTTTGAGAGACTCCCTCTCTCAGATTTGATCACTCACTGATCTCAACTTGAGAGAATCCCACTCTCCAAAGCCTTTAAGAGGGTCCCTCTCTTAGATTTGATCACTCACTGATCATTTACTCTCATTGCATCTCACACACACTCATAATGACTTTATGATCTTCCTCTCACTTAGGCTGGCTTTTATAACATTACAATACACAAATACCATGGGACAAATACCGTAGATTCACTTTTATAGCGAAACCCCTAGGTTTGAGAAACTTCGAGATGGCTCCTACATGCTAAAAACCTGGCCTATGTAGAAGTACTTGTCTGAAAGTAAACAAGGGAGCCTCGTTAGAAGGCACTGTCTTCAACTGAAATAAAGATGATCTAATTACTAAGGATTAACCAACAAAATCAAATGTTATCTAATTACTAGAAAGTTGTAGTTAGTTCCTAGAACTAAGTCAGCAAGTTAGAATATCCTAGACTAATGTTAGTATCTGATATAGGAAATATAAATGGAAATGATCTAGAAAATCAAACAAACTAAAGGGCAAAGTGATACTCTTGTCTGTTGGGCAAGTTTGAGAACCGTCGATGCCTGGGAAACATTACTGTAGAGTTGGAATAAACTTACAGATTTTGGATACTAAGTTATGCCTCAGCCGCAGTGAGGGTTAGATTGTTAGGGGTTTATTCACAAACCCATAAACTATGTAATGAATAGTCCGTATATTGTTGTAAGTGTTGGACTGAGCTAATCTAAATAAAAAGAAGAGCTTGTTCTAAATGCAAATAAAGTAAATTTAATTTAATTGCATGAAAAGAAAAACAAGAAAGTAATCTACCAACTAAGTATGCAAATTGACATCGGGGGCAGGGGGGATGCGATGTATAGTGTCCTAGGTCACTACTCCCTTGCTCTTACAACTGTCCCTAAGAACCTTTTAGAGGTCTTGGTGATCTGTTATAACTTATAACTTAGTAATCATCCAGGTTATAATCAATGGAAAGAATTTGTCAAAATGACCAAGAAAAGGTTACTGGGTAAGCCTTGATTACTTCAGAAATTGGCTAGTACTTTGGGGCTGCTAAAAAGCTGCAAGAAATAAAGTTAGAACAACAAACAAATTACTCATGCAAGGCTGCCACCTAGTTGCCACATAGGCGTTAAATGAGGCATTTGTCTTGCCTTGAAAAAATAGCCATGTAAACCAATGGTTAATTGCACATGAAAAATAAAATGTAATTAAATGCTGTTCGGATAGCAGACAACGAGCTATTTTACTCAAATCTTCTATTAAAACACTGCGTAAGCTTTTTAAAATATTAGTACTAAGTCCTAATGGTATGTATTATAATTTATTAGATCTACACTTAGAAAGTTGAAACTAATAATTTAGTGGACCTACATTAGAATATAACTTTAAATACAAGGTAAGTCTAGATGCTGTAACCAATTGAGATTTTACTTTGAGAGAAGGTTCAATGGAGAGAAATTGGAATGCCTTCAAGTGGGCAATGGAGATCTGAGGTGGTGTGCCAAGGGACTAGTTCGTTGAAGTCACCAAGCATGAGGGGGCTGTGCTAGTCTTATATCCCACTTCTTGATGGATGAAGACCTGCAAATTAGTTTACATACATAGTAGAAGTGGAACTCTTCTTCCTTACTGCTTTCGAGTGTAGCCTACAAGAGAGGATTAGAACAAATCCCTATACAACTGTAAGAATATTTAGATCTAAAACCTCTCAAGCAATCTACAATAAGTTTCAAGTAGAAAACTATCTAAATGAAAGCTTATCCTGCTAGGTCATAACACCCCTTCACAGGCCTAGGGAAACAATTAAAGCATGCATATAAACAAACACAATTACCTCATATATAAAGAACAAGACAATGCCATCCACACAATTATTGCACAACACCTCTTTAACCTCCAAATGGCTTGAGCACTTGCTTGAACCCCTTTGCTTGTGCAACCCATCAAGGCCTACTGACAGAGTGCATGTCACTTGAAGGTGTAGACCTAATGATTGAGGCCTGATCAATCGAAGGTCCCTACCTAGTGAAGCAGTGCAGATCACCTGAATATGCACACCTATTGACAAAAGTATAGACCTCAGGGCTAGAGAATTTTTTAGACGTGCTAACCAGGGTGAAAGAATTAGAGATTCAGACTCCATCATAACAACTTGAGAAACTCAAAATCCCCTACAGTCCTGGAACTATGCTTTTGATACTCAATTCTTTGAGATGATCTGTTCCTTTTTTTCCAAAGAAAATCCTGTAAAGATGCTTCCCCACATTTGCGGATGGCATCCATAGTAACCCGTTTGGGTAGACTAGTGCAACTAACCCATGGGGATTCAAACTGGGCACATGTTGTCATGAAAATAGCCAAATACCCAGTGACATTGGTGAAAGTGGATTGAGCTAATCCCTTGGGCTAGGATGAGTTGTTTCTATGGTTTGAACAAATTAAAGCTGTGGTGTTGTAACTGATGAACTAGGTAAAACAAAAAATGGGTAAGAAGCTTCAAAACAAATGGTTGAAATAATTTCAAGGTAGAACTCAAAAGCTAGACCCTAAAACGAATCAAGCAATTAGGAAATTACTCAAAATAATTGGAGGTAAGAATACAAAAAGATAATGAAGTTGAGTTGAGGATTGAAGAGAAAGAAACAAAGAACGATTAAGAAGCCCTGGCATTATGAAAGCCATAATAACCAAGGTTGAAGCAACAAAAATAGAAATTAAAGAGTAGGTCAACGCGTTCGAGATATGGGTAAAAGTGGTGGGCAGTTAGGTAGGAATTGGGGCAAATAAAATCATGATGACTTTAGAATTTAGAATTATAATTGACGAGGGTTAAGAAAGGCATAGCCAAATTCATAATATTATTGTGAAGGGGATTAAAGATGTAGAAATATTGACAAAACTTCAGACTTTTGTCAAACACTTAGTTTACCCAGATTTCAGACTTAAACTTGTCATTAATAAAAACACCTTTCATGCATTTAAATCAATAACCCAACAAGCTGAAACACTGAAACTAAGTCTGTAGCAGCGAAATAATCACATAAAAAACAACATACTGATAAACTCATAAAACAACAGAAATTTGGTCAATGTGACTTTGGAAAAACCCCACCTTGGGGAAAACCAGTCCAAGAGAAATTTTATCACAGCATTTATCAGGCAAAAAATTAATTTATAGCAACATTTATTTCAACATCAAATGACTATACTAGATTCCTCGATTTCCACGCCTACCTCGATTTTTGTGCCCTAATGACAGTACGAGCTGTACGGAATTGTACAAATTTTTGTGACCAGGAATTTTTTTCTTATTCTTGAAAATTGTACCTAGAAATTTTCTTGAAATTTGTGCCATTGCTGTACCATACAGACTGTACGGAACAATACAACTCAACATAAATAAGTGCCTTGGGAAATGTACGTAGCTCCTTGGGATTTGTGTCCACTTGAGAAAAATTATATCTCCTTGGGATTTGTGCCCACTTGAGAAAAATTGCAGCTCCCTCTCTCTTTGCAAATAACTCAGCCAAATGCTCACTCTTGGAAATGCTTTCCTTCAACTTGTCTTGCACACTACCCCAGGCTCTCTCTTATAACTTGAGAGTGACTTTTCACCTTACCCATTCCTAAATCCAAAGGCCAAGATTAAATCTTTCCTTTTCAAGATCAAGGGTTGAGAAACTTCCCCCCCAAAAGCGGTTACATTTAATTTTAATAAAGTCACCTTTACTTTATGAAACAAGTGCACTTTATCTCATAAAGTCACTTTATAAAATTAAAACTAGGAAATATGTTATAAAAGTCACTTTAAACTTTATAAAACAACATTACAAAGTAAAGTAGCCTAGCTAGTGCATGGTCACTTCTGCATACAAGACAAAAACATGCGGAGTGCCGCCAAAGCTAAATCTCTAACAAAAGAAAGCGTAATAATGAAAATTTTGGAGGTAATATAAGCAACATTTTAAAAAAAATCCCTAAAAGTAGCAATGGGTTTTCTCAAATATATAATGGGTTGGTAAGGCATGGTGTAGACAACTAAAAAAGTGTGAAAATGCCATAGTCAAAGAGGCTATGAATGGCCATTGAAGATAACCCCTTGACATGGCGAAGATAAGGCCCAAAGTAATGTGAAGTGGAAGGAAATTAATAGTTCAAAGTGGTTTATAGACCAAGGCCTCACACCAATTCAACAAGAAAAAAGAAAGAAAGAATGGGAAAAAACATCGAGTAGCGAGGCAAAAGGGTATGTATGTTGGTGTATACTGTTCTTTCTAATGGTAAGGTCAAGTGTTCGACTAACACAAGATATTTCCAAAAGATCAAACACTTTCAATAACCTCTCACACAAACAAATCATAGATCGACACAATGATGTTTTTATGTGATTAAAATCCTCAAAGAGGGAAATTGTCCACAACCCTAACTAAACAACTATTTGAGGCAATATATTATGCAAAAGAAAAAGATATCTTACATATGAGTTTCTCACAATCGTTCAACAAGCAAATGACCCTCCATGCTCTTCAAATAGAGATCAGGGACCAATCGCGTGTTAAGCCACAGATCAATAGTTGTTAACAAGGTGAAGATGAATCGTCGAATCACTCTATGTTTAGAACATATCGTGACCGTTGGATTACGTATGTACAAATGCATACTAAAACACATTATACCAAGTTGATCTTAACTAACTACCAAGTGTCTTAATATGCTGACACCAAGGTGGAGTTCAAAAGCTTAAATAGGAAATAACTATGTTGCACTGGTTTTGGGGATGGGTGGATGAATTCTCAGGACGGCTAGAGTGCACCCCTAGTTTTTCAAGGGACGATAGGTTGGGGACAACAATATATATATATATATATATATATATATATATATATATATATATATATATTGTAGTTGGGACGGCTATAGTCCCTTATTGTTTTTTTTTTAATTTCTGGAAAAAAATATTTTTTCCCGTTTTTATAGGCTTAGTTTTAATAAGTTAATTGTAAAAGTGTAAAAAGTCATAAAAGTGTGGCTAGGAGGTTGTATTTGCCATGGGGTGCTCATTTTCTAACTCAAAGCACCCACTTAATCCCTAGACCCACTTTTCTAAGTTTTCGAGTAATTAATTAACTCCAAAATTAATAATTACTCGAAAAACCTAAAACGACCCAAAGAATGAAATATTTAAAAAATTCGGCAATTAAAAAAATAAAAGATAATTGCCAAAAGTGAATTTTATGACTTGGCAAATTAATTTGGCAAGTACCTGGACAAGAGGGACAAGTTAGATGTTGCCAATTTGGAGAGTTTTTTGAGTTTGGAACTTTCCTCTCCAAGTGGGGGCAGAAATCCCAAGAGAGAATGCCAAGATTGATGAGTGGGCTGAGTTTTGGTGATGTGGCTCTCATTCTTTGGGAAGTTGCTACTACTCTTGCTTTGATACAACTCATGCCAACTCTCAACCAACTCATTGCCACGTCTCCAACCCTAGCGATTCCTTGAGGAGATTCGTCCCCCCTCTTACTTTGGTTTTCTATATAAGCAGGCATTCATTCGTCATTCATGACGAATGATTTGACCATTGGACCTCTCCTCCTGTATTTTGTAATTTGTTATCATTGTGGAATAAAGTGAATGCTTTGGAGGCATACCTGTGTAGGGTATCAATGTGTGGATGATCTATTCTCTTATGTGAGGTATACTTGTATTAATTCCATGCTTTGTTCGTATATTGTTATAACCGTGCTTGGTAGGATAAATGGTAAGGAACTAATCAAAGTTTGTTTACTTGCTTAGTTCTTTGTCTTCTTATATGCAAAGATCAAGAAATTATATGTTTTATTTGTTTGTATTCATATTTTTCTAATATTTTGGGCAAGCAATACAGGTTATTAACAAATCGTTCAAGGTTTAGTTCAAGCTGTATAGGCAACTCTTTCAAAGAGGTGGTGGATCTTGTTTGACTCTTCCACATCTTTGTGTCATCATTGGAAGATCTATATCCCTCTTCCTTCCATTGGTTTGCTCAAGCTTCCAAGCTTTGGGGGCACTCTTTCTCTCTTCTTTTCGTCACATAAATTTTTAAACTTATTGGAAAAATATCTTATGAATCTGATTTATATATGCACATTTAAAGTTCAGATCTGATTTTAAAAAGTAATATTTCATAGATCTAGACTTGCTCAAGTACTTGTTAAAAATTGCAAAATTTATCTTTTCGAAGTACTAATTTTTTATGCTAAAATTTTATATCTTTATTTGATTGATTCACTGTTTTTAGCATGACATTGCTTGCTGTCTTGCAGCAGAAGTCTATAAAAGAGAGAGGCACTCTGGCCAAATTTCAAAGAAGCAAGCCATCCAGAGATCCCTCTTCTTACAACTCTCTCTTTGGCCATTTTTCTAAGGCCCTATGTTGTACAACTTGTGTTTCCTATTTTACGAAGGAACACAAGTAATTTCTTATTCTAAATCATTGTAAAAAGAGAAGCAAGTGGACAACCAAGTGCCCACACCTCATCCCCCAAGGAAGGATTCACACTTTTTTCATTATCTTAGTTTTTTCTATTTTTTGTAATTTCTTTCAATTTCTTAAGTAAAATTTACCAAATCAGGCTGTGTTCTCGATAATGAGAGTATCGGCACTGTGATTTAAAAACTCACATTTAGTTCTTAAAACACTTAAAATTTACAAGTCTTCATTCTCCGTATGCTCTTGTGACCACTGTAGGCCTTTGGATGGATCGGTGGGGCAATCGGAAAAAGATTGAAGTGACTAGTAATTAGTTGAACACTTTAATTCACCCCTACAAGTGAAAATCCAACACTTCCTTCGATCTTACCAAGTTGTGGGGAAATTTTGCAATTGAAGCGGGAATCACTAGAAAGTGACTTTGGGGCATCGTTAGGCTACACCCTCGTTTGGTGTAGTGTTGAACACAACCCAACAACTCCATCTAGCCCACACGTCACTGTGAGAGCCACTCCTTGGTAAGTACGGACATATTCCTCGTACCCCCTGGGTATATCTGGAATACAATTTCCCTTGTAATAATAACATCATTACCACATTCTTAATAAAATTGACCAAGAATTTACCCACTCCCTAACTACTCATTTAATAATTCTAAAACTGACCAACAAAGACGATTGCAATACTTCTCGAGACTTCACTAGCAACCCCCTTACACAAGCACTCCATTAGCACCGGTCTATCTGGCATTTCCATTTATGTTTGATGCTTATGTCAATCAAAGTGTTATTTGGAATGATATTTTAAATTCTAGTTATTTAAATTATTTGCAGATCATCTTAGTTTCAGTATTTATTGTTATCATCTCCTAGACTTATTGTTTTATTTTATAGATTAAACACCCTAGGTTATTTTACTAGGGACCACCCCCCTTGGCTTCGCTAGGAGAGAGCGTAGATGGAGGAGTCAAGATCAAGTGACAGCACTTGACTCTTGCTTGCCCCCAAGGTCACACCCAGTGGCTTGAAGATTTCTGCCATGTGACCCGAGTTGCGAATTAGGTGGCAACAATAGGAAACCTGCTTAATCATGGAAAGTCTCCCTGCTACTGCTGCTGCTACTCTTTTACAAGCTCTCGTATGAATTTTGATGTGTTCTATTTTCCCTGCTTTTATAAATTTCAGTTTATCTTTTCTGGAGTGACTACACGTAAGTGAAGTATGATCAAGATTCAATGTCTTTGTGTATATTATATGCATCACAGGATGATTCATGGGTAAGAATAATTTCTTATATTTTAATTGGTCACTGCTTAGTTTTCTTGCTTACAGATGATTGTCATATCCATGGTCATTGGTATGTTGATATCATTGGTAGTGTTCTGATTCTTGAATATTTTGTAAGTTCGTGTGACATCGTAATGAATACAAGGGTATTCTCTTGTTATTTGTAATGTTCTTTTGAATGCTGTTATTTATTTGTGTGTGTGTATAGTTCTCTCAGGAAGATGGTAGATACAAAATTCAAAAATGTTTTCTGATGTATTGGCATTTTGAAGATTGATCACTGCTTGGTGTTATGATGTATAGATATGGTTCTCAGATCCATGCTTGTTATATTTTGACGGTATTCTTATCGTGTTTCTAATGTTCTTCTGAATGCTTTCTTATGAAAATCAGGAAGATCTGGGAGAGCAACCTCTTGCAGGAAAGCATAATAAAGGGTGCCATTGCAAGAAGTCTGGATGTTTGAAGAAGTATTGTGAATGTTTCCAAGCAAATATTTTATGCTCAGAAAATTGCAAATGCATGGATTGTAAGAACTATGAGGGTAGTGAAGAGCGGAGGGCTCTATTCCATGGAGAACATGCTGCAAGTTTGAGTTATGCTCAATTAGCGGCAAATGCTGCTATAAGTGGAACAGTAATGTCTGTTGCTTATGCATCACCTTCACCAAACAAGAAGAGGAAAACTCAAGAACTTGTACTTGGACAGACACCAAAAGAACATGGTACTCACAGGTTGACTCAAGCTTTGCAGGTATTTTACTTTCTTAAATTGCAATTGTTGCCTCAGTCAAAAAATGAAATGCTTCATATCTACACTTTCACCAGGGAGGGTTGTGATAATTCAGTTTGTCCTCTTTTCTGCAATCCTCACTGCTCTGAAGTATATCCCAGAAGTTTATTTGAAATACTCATAAAATGTACCTTAGCAGGCCAATACTATAAAATGTACCAGCTCTGCTATGAATCCTCCCATTTCTTCTATTTCCATAGTACGTCCTACTGCACCTGTGGGAATGCCATCAACAAAGGTTGCCTACAGGTATAGTATTACTTTCAATAATTTTTAGGAGTTTCTATATTCTGGCACAATATCTATTGAATCTTTAGTTTCCACATTTATATTTCTTTGCAGATCTCTATTGGCTGATGTGGTCCAGCCAGATGCTGTTAAGGAGCTATGCAATCTGTTGCTTATTGTATCTGAAGAGGCTGCTAAAACTTGTGAAGGTAAAACTGTCTTCTGACAGTTAACCTGAACAGCTAAGGAACACTGTTCAAGCGTTTCCAAATATGTGAAATCTGGGTGGTTTTTATTGTCTCGCTGCTATTTAAATTATCTACGCTGTACAGGCATTAGTTGCAAAGAATCTGTGATCTCTTTTGGTGTGTGAATTTATTTGTACGGTTTGTTATTTTAATGTCCTTCGAAGTTTATATGCAGTTTTCTTATTCAATGAAATTTCATCGTATTTTGTTAAACAGAGGAAAAAAATTTGCAAGATGAGGATGCAGATAGACAAACACAGAAAGGGAATGATTTGGGACAAAACAAAGAGTCCAAGGTATTGGCAGTCCAAAATGAAGAGGATACAAATCGGAATACTCAAGATGATAGGTTGGGTGCTGATCAAGGAGAGAAAGCTGTTGCTGGGACGACCTCTTCTAACTGTGTGGATGACTGTGAATCAGATGGTGGTGCTGATAGCCGCAAACAGAGGGCTGTGTCGCCAGGAACTTTAGCACTGATGTGCGATGAACAGGATAGCCTTTTTATGGCCTCTACACCATCTTCAAAAATTCCTTCTTCTATGGGTTCTTACAATCAACGTGCAACACAGATTTATGCTGAACAAGAGAGAGCTGTGTTGACAAAATTTCGTGATTATCTGCGTGAGCTTGTGACAGTTGGCAAATGGAGAGGTTTGTAATTTATGTGCCCTGCTGCAAACACTTTGGATCTTTACCTTATGCCTCTGGATCCTTTTTAATATTCTTTTGAAGATAAGCTACCAGTTGTTATTTTGTGAAGTTCTAGTTACAGAAGTGCATGCTTTTTTTCCTTCTAAAATGTACATGTTGTTTATTTATTCTTTTTTCTGGATTACTTCTGCCTGAGCAGCCACCCAATATCCAGAGGCTGTCAAGGCTGAACCACTTGTTGCTGGATCAATGCAAATAATTCCGCCAACGGTTGTAGCACCTAGGGTTGCCAGACCAGTGCCTATTGTTCCCGAGGTGCTTACTGTTTCTTCATATCCAGTATCAACTGAACCTGTATCCACCACGACGGCATTCAAAGCCTGTTTGCCTGGAAGACCTTTAGAAAATGGGGATGTTGAACCTGCTGTTGAGACCAAACAAAAGTAGTGATGTAAGTTGAACAGTCTTTCTAGGAGACAGGATGCCAACATTATTGGTCAATTAAAACTACTGGAACTAATGTTCGGCTGTCTGGAAACATATTTGAAACGTTTATAGTATCAACAAAAATGGCATACACATGCAGCCGAATAAATAGCTGCTTGTATACCCTAATTGTTCCTGCGGTAAGCGACACTCATGTTTGATGCTCATGCATATCAAACAAAGCCAATTTTCTCATTGGCTTGGTTTATAATTATTTAAAGGTGCTGTAAAATGTTGTTTGTATAATGTTCTCACGGGGTTTCCTATGAATTTTGATCCAAACAACCTGGTTTTAATGGCTACAGGCAAATTTTTGCACACTAGATATAAGCGAATGCACTCTATCAAGTACTATGTTTTTATTTTCAATTCGTAAAGCCTTAATGTCTTTGATTATACAAGAGTATGTAGCATGCCTAAAAGTCAGTGCAGCTCCAAATTTCAAGCAAAAGGTAGTTTCAGTTTTTAAGATTTTAGCACAACCACAAAATAACTTATTTCGCATGGAAAATGCCATTTTTCCTGTGTATTGGATGCTTCATATTGGAGGGATGCCAAAGACTTGTCCCAACGCTAGACTTTATATAGTATAAAACTCAGCCACCAAGTAGAAAAGAAACTGAGCAATATTACGTATTTCTCGTGTTTAACACTAACATTGTTATGAACAACGCAGGTCAATACTGAACACAGCGTCTGCCTTATTCTTAGCTTAATAGATGTATATTTCTCAGAGGGCATTACTGCAATCCATCATTCAAATGCATGCCAGACATTCACCAGTAAAGAAAATGTAGAAATTTTCAAAATGATACGAGTTCCATGTATGTATACAATGGTGTATGCAGTAGGAAGTTATTGACGTTGTTGTTACAATGGAACAACACTACACTGTCCGATATTTCTTCATGACGTTGGCGTACTACCAATGTTTATAGACATTTGACTGAAACTTGATAAGTTTTTTTTCTCTTTCTTGACTATGCCTACTAGAATTCCATTAAGGGTCAGGGTGCAGAAAGGTTGAACTTGCAAGGAAGACAAAGGTAAGGAAAACTAGCAATGCCTTTATTGAATATATTTGGAGGGTAAATTTTCACCTTTTCCTTCTGCGTATGAACATTACAGAGTTTATAAACATGTGTAAAATACTTGAAGCAATTGCTCATATTTTTACTTTGAAGAGTATGTAGGTATCATTGGTAGCTACTAAATATATTTGTAAAATTATAACCACATGATGACACTTGATTTCGATGAAATGCCATTAATCTACCGTTCAAATCACCACTTATTATGAGTACAACTTATCACTGTATTTATCAAAGGCATTTCTTGATTCAAAGCAAGTAGATAACATAATTGATGGTAGAGGGCAGTGACATTATCCAAACGGTATCGAGTTTGGATGTTGACCATTGTCCTTTGGCAGGGGATCCAAACAAGATAAAGTCTTGTTATTGAACCACACATGCATTCGATAGTTTGAGTGGTTAGTCGATGCATTGAAAGAAGTGTTGTGCACTCTACAACTCAGGGTGGAAGAGATGTGTCATGTCATTTCATGTATAAAATAAAATGTGAGATCTAACATCCAATGCACTAATCGAAACGAATTATTTATTATAATAAATATGTAAACAAACTACCATAAATCTATTTTAACCTTGATTCTTTCAATCATTGTATTTTCATTGGTGCTTAATAGTTTTGGGTTTAAAATAGATCAATGCTAGTTATAACATGAATTCATGTTCATTCATGGAGTTAGTATGAGTGATTGATGCTAGTTATAACATGAATTCATGTTCATTCATGGAGTTAATATGAGTGATTAATTGTTGTGACCATCATTGCTAAGAATTATACCATATGTACAATATTTGTTTTGTCACATGAGGAGGTAATGAAAGTGTTGACATTCATAACATAAACTCATTGAAAGCATTTGCTTGCACAATGCATTAAATTTGGTTTCCACAATTATCATACATCATTTCATTTCAAATTAACATAATTTCTCAATGTATATATGAATTAATTTGATGTATAAAATAAAATGTTAGATCTAAAATTTAATGCGCAAATCGAAACCAACTATTTGTTATAAATAAATATGTAAACAAATTAACGGAGATTTGTTTTAACCTCGATTTTTTCAAGCCTTTTTTTTTTCCCTCGGTGCTTAATAGTTTTGGGTTTGAAATGGATCTATGCTAGTTAGAACATGAATTCATGTTCATTAAAGATGGATATAATATGAGTGATCAATTGTTGTGACCGTCATTGCTAAGAATTAGACCGTATGTACAATATTTATTGTCACATGAGAAGGTAATGAGAGCGTTGACATTCATAACAGAACTCATCGAAAGCACTTACCAACACAATGCATTAAAGTTGGTTTCCACAATTATCATACATCATTTTTATTTCAAATTAACATCATTTCTCAATGTATACATGAATTAATCTAATGTATACAATAAAATGTGATCTAACATTTAATGCGCAAATCGAAACAAACTATTTATTATAAATAAATATGTATACAAACTAATAGAGATCTATTTTAACCTTGATTCTTTTAAGCATTGTATTTTCCTCGGTGCTTACTAGTTTTGGGTTTAAAAATAGATCTATGCTAGTTAGAATATGAATTCATGTTCATCAATGGAGTTAATATGAGTGATCAATTGTTGTGACCAGCATTGCCAAGAATTAGACCATATTTACAATATTTATTTTGTCATATGAGGTAACAATTCTTGTGAGTGACATGTTTGCTCTTGTTGAACTCCTTTGTGATAAATGAGTGGATTCTGTAATCTGGCCATACGTTGATTCTCGTGTTGGAACATCACGTGTTGGCATATTTCTCGGTGGAATAACCCTCTATCAAATGGTGAACCACCTTAAAAAAAAGTGTTGACATTCATAATAGAACTCATAGGAAGCATTTAGTTGCACAATACATTAAATTTTGTTTCCACAATTATTATTTCATTTCAAATTAACATAATTTCCTAATGTATATATGAATTACGTTTTAGGTATATAAAAAATACTTTCTCATAAATGATATGTTGTATACACACATGTTTAAATTTGACATATATATATATATATATAGAGAGAGAGAGAGAGAGAGAGAGAGTGAGAGAGGGGAGGAACCACTATCTTTACAATTCATTCATCCATAAGCATTTATTTGTAACTCAAACTAGGTGTCAAATTATAGATGGTACCCCTTGTCCTCCTTACACATTTGGATAAAAATAAGATAAGGAATATTCAATTCAATTGGTAAATGGAGAGGATGTTTGTAGCTCATACAAAGAAATGATCAAACAAGGAAGTTTGCTAATTTCCTTGTTTGGAAATTATTCAAAGATGTTTGTAGCTTAGATAGGAAATTTGGCGCATGCACATGCGCACACACATATACATATAGTTTCATCCCCCTTTTCTTTGTTGATGTTTGTAGCTCAGAAAGGAACTTCCACACATATTTTGTAATTCACTTTATTAATAAAGTGAAAGTCTTATATTTTGCTATTGAGTATAGTGTTTTTAATGCGTTAGTGCTTTAAACAAATTCGAACTGTTGACTTCACTAGGAGAATAGGGTTTTGGTAGATTAGGGTTGCAACTAAAGTATAAAGGAAGGTCGAAGTAGAAGGTAAAGACATTTATTATTCACTCAAAAGAGAGTTTGGTTGGAAGGTGAAATAATTCATCCGTGGAGCAAAATTAGAGGATGGGAGAGGAGCTTAGATCAACAACCAGACAATATGTACAACAGATCCGTATAGTCGTACAAATTGGTACAACATATTTTTACAGTTGTATGGATGTATATAGAATACCATACTGTCATAAAAACATATTTGTACATCCGTACAAAATAGTTTTGTACAACAATACAAACAATTTTATAGTAGGGCAACAAGTTTTAGGTTTTCCTCGATTTCTAGTGGGTAAGTTTCCTCAATAAGATGTGGATTTTGCTGTGTTTTAGTCTACCATACAAAGACACATTTTTGGAAGTTGTGGAGGTTTCCTTGTAAGCCTATATCTATTAATGAAAGGCTAAATGAAGGTGCATTTGTCATGTTCCCAATTAAATAATTTCCAAATAAGGCTACTTGCAAATAATGTTCCACCCACCTAATAGTCTCTTAGGTTGAGATGGAGACATAAATTTTGTAATGAGGGGGCTATGGGAACCAAAAGGACTTTAGTTTACCATATTCACATTTAAATGGGTCACATAAATGATAAATTATAAGAAAATAAGGTGGCATGGGTTCATAAAGATACTTGGAAGCTTGTGGAGCCTTTGGATGGCTAGATTCCTCACACACTTGGTATGATCTTCATCCAAATTCGAACACATGGCAATGCAATGTTATTGGAGGGTGACGTGTTGTCAAATATTATATAACGAGCCACGCAATTCATATAGGTAAAGGAGAGTAACTCTCATGAGAGATGAAGAGGCTAGAAAACAAGGTGTGCCACTTAGAAGGAGATTTCATGCACTCTATGACAAAAATGATGAAAGATTCTTTGACAAGTATGACAAATTAACTTTTAAGACATGATTGAAGACATATGACAAATATGACATGAAAGGGCTAAAAATAACCACCAAGAGGCCGAATTTGGGAGTTAGAGGCAACCATTCGAATTGGGGAAAGAATTGGAGCATGAAGAGGAAGACAAGTGTCATGAGAGTTACTAAACCACTAAGATGAGTAGGAGGAATACCATGGAGGGAAATTCGACCTTAGGAGGCCTCATGAAGTTAATAAAATGATGTCATCAGGAATGATAATGACTTTTGATCATTTGTTAATTGGCCTTTGGCATTTTGGAGAGCTTTTGCTTGTCCATTGCACGATGAGTGTTCACTCTCCCCTGCTTGTGAACCAATTTCGAGGGAGTTGGATTCCTTTCGAAGCTGATTGATGGAGAGTTAATTCAGATCTCTCATTGGAGCTTAATTAAGTAGTTTTATTTTCAGGCTGAAGATCCATACAATTGATTTCTCATCTATCTCCCTATTCTCTCATTCCTTCTTCTCCATTCCCCCACACTCTCATGTTGATGGGGCACTTGTTGGAGTGGTGCTTGCACTTTTCTCAAGATATTTGAGGCCCAACCCATTATAGATTATGTATGTATATTTAATCTTATGTCCATATTCAATGTAAGTCGAAATATTAAAAATCCTTATGTGAAAGGCTTGCATGCCCATGCTCTTGAATGACTAGTTTTCATGTATTTGGCTTCCATTTTAAAGGAGTTGTATAACATATTTGTATGAGGAAATTTATATGAGTTTGATGATGATGGGGAAGCAATATCTGATGTATAACTCTGTAATTTTTTGACCATATTCTCAGTGAAAGGCTCGCATTTCCATGCTCTTGAATAACTAATTTTCACGTATTTGACTTCAATATTGAAATAGTTCTATATCATATTTTTATGAGGGATGTTCTCTGAGTTTGATGATATTGTGACAACAATATATGATTTTTTACTCTATAATTTCATGCCCCTATGCTCAGTGGGTCAAAATCCAAGAAATCCATATGTGAAACTCTTGCAATCCATGCTACTAATTCACTAGTTTTCATGTATTTGACTCCCATACTGAATGAGTTGTATACAAGATTTGTATGAAGGGATTTATCTGGTGTTTAATACTGTTGGGGAAGAAATTGTTATTCTGTATATGGTCTCTATATGTCACATCCTGATATGAACCTTTAACTCTACCTTTCATATGTGAAAATCGAGCTAGTTATGCAATTTTCCCATAAGCAATTTCACTGAAAGTTATCAAATGAATGTGGAACTCTATAACCAATTTGAAGAACTAATAACCATGTTTAATGACACTCTATGAGGTCTTATATCAGTCCCTATACTCTGCTTACAAATTTGGGAGGGTTATACATGATTTGGGAAGCCAATTTGACTCTCACCCTTGGGGGGGATTTGACCTCAATTTTCCTAGTAAATTTTCCCTTTTATTCTTACCCCAAAATCAAGTTGCAGAATCCTAAATTCAGATACAAAGTGTAAATAAAACACCTTTATATGTTATAATACTCACCATACCATTTCCTTTCAAATTTAGGATCATTTGGTGAAAGTTGGAACCCTCTAGAGTCATGACTAGCAACGCTCGAAATTGACCAAAATTATGCAAACTTGAATAACATGTTAAATGAGTTTTCTGATTCAACCATTGAGTGTATGAGGTTTTTTAGGATGGTTTAAATCCCATAGGATCCCTCCATAATAGTTTTGTAAAGGTTCGGTGGTCTTGGGAACTAAACCTAGAAAGACTAGTTAAGCTTGAATTTGCCCAACTTGTAATTTTCTCCAAAATTCCAAGAAGGGACATTACAGTATTGTGTTTTGATTTTGTTGTTAATTCTCTAGCTATATGTGTGAATCTTGTTTTGTGAAGAATTTAATGTTATGGATATTAAATATCAGTTGATTTATTTGAGAACATAAGGGCATTATTCACCTAGGGTATATAAAATTTACATGGTATTAGAGCCACTCAGATTCATAGGAATAGAAGAGGAGTTTGTGTGCAGATCAAAGATGACATTAACTAGCCTCAACTTCAAGGATAGATTGGATTGTGCCTTAAATTTCCTTTCATGAAAATTCAAGGTAACTCTTCCATCATAAGAGAATGATCTATGGGATATCAACAAGAATGTGCTTGCTGGCTTCGTTGATAGATCCACGACTTTTAGAAGCTCACAAGTAGAAAGAAGTGAGAGCCATTCAAATGATCATGGATTTTATAAAGGACCATTTGATCCCTTATAGGTATGGAGAAGAAGGGTAAATGGAAGCAACAACACCAAGGATCGGTCTCAATTAAAATTTGGATGAACAAATTTGCTTCCAAGTTTGAGAATGATTTCTCGATGGTAATTTTCCTTTCTTCCAGTAGAATTCCTAAGAACAGGTGGTATGTAGATAATTGATCAGTGATGCATAGGACATCGACTCAAGAACTATTCTCAAGTCTAATAAAGCACATCTTAGAAGTGTAAGCTGAGCTTGGTGACGTTTCCAAGTATCTAATAGCAAGGGTCAGTACCATTCCTTTCTAACTCCAGTCAGATAACTTGTTAGATTTTGATGATGCCCTGTTTGTTTTAGGTCTCAGGAATAATTTACTTTCAGTTTCGCTCATGGAATAAAAGTTCTATGCAATAGAGTTCAAGAACCATTAATTACTCATAATATCGAAGGATTACCCCAAGATTTGCTCAGGTGATTGGGTTAGAGAATGGAATTTATACAGGTTACAAGGTAAGCCTGTCGATCCCTAATACATAACATAAACAACTTGTGCAAGTTATGGCATAAGAGGACGGGGCACTTACACCATTGCCGTTCTCTATTTAGAGGGAGATTGTCACAAGTCTTATAAAGTTCAACATTTAGCAACAAAGTGTGTGTAGATGGTGTTTGTTTGGCAAGCATGCCAAGGCTCCTTTCCCGATAAGTGATCATAGATCTAAGGGGGTCCTAGATATAGTGCATTCAGATGTGTGTGGACCGATGTCAGTAGCATCAATCACATGAAGTATGTACTATGTTTTCTTCATTGATGAATTATATTGGAAAAGATGGATCTACTTCTTGAAGACTAAGGATGAAGTATTCAACATGTTTCATGAGTCCAAAGCTCTTGTGGAGAACTAGACAGGAAGAAGATCAAGGATTTGAGATCAGAAAATGGGGGTGGGTATATATCCAAGTATTTTGATGATTTTTTCGAGGATGCATGAATCGAGAGTGAGATTAATATTCCATACAACCCACTATAAAATTAGGTTCTAGAGTGGAAGGATTGATACATCATAGGGGTTGTGAAGGCCATGATACAATGTCTGAGATTTGCTAATATTTCTCTGGGTGGAAGCATACAATGCATCAATCTACATAGGTGTCCTCGTAGGGTTTTGGAGGACAAGACACTAGAGGAGGAATTCACTGGTGTAAAATTGAAGTTGAGTCATTTTCACATCTTTAGATGTCCAATTTACAACCATATATGTAATGTCTCCATTTTAAAATAATTGCATAGTGGGAAAATTCCATCAATCCTACTAGTTCCCTAGGTTGGGTGGAAACATTGGGAAGTTAATAAGGGAGCTAATAAATGATATTTAGACATTAGAAGGAATACAATATTTATTTAATAAGGTCAATTAAATGAATGCAATTGAAGAATGAAATGGCTAGGAAAAATGGAGACATATGGAGACTATGGGGCCCACTCAAGCTAGAATTCCTATGTTAAATGGCATTCACCTCTTGCAATCTAAAATCTATGGAAAGCTTAATGTCTTGGATGGAATATAAGGTCAACATAATTTTCCATATACTTCATAGGTCAAATTTGGGATGAAGTGTAACTTACATGAGCAAGGAAGAGCCAAATGGGGAGTTTCATGGACACTTGGCTAGATTCCCCTTACACTTATGACATCTATGACACCAATGATGAATATTATATGAAAGTTATGACACAAGTCAGAGATGAAGGTTGAAATATGACATATCTAACATATCAGGTCGAAATAGAGCATCCAATAGAACTCTCATGTAATTTGGAGAAGCCCAATGGGTTCCTACTCAATTTGGGAGAAGATGGAAGGTGAAGAGAGAGGCCACATGGCATAGCACGAGAAACCACACCAATTCAAATTGGATTTGGTTTATGGATGTATTTGGAAGCTGCGGAGATCATTAATGTTTATAAAATACAGGATGCATCCATGAGAAGGAGCTTTTTGATTAGTTGTGAAATTTGTTGTTGTGAGCCAATTTCGAGGGTGAAATATTCCCATCGTAATTGGTGGTTGGAGAGGCCACTCAGGTATTTCAAGGAGCTTCAATGGAGTTATAATATACAAGTGCAACTACAGGAGCTTGTGGACACTTCAAGATTCAGCTCATTCCCCCTCCCATCTCACATTCTTTCACCATATTTCAGCCCGGTGGAGTGAGGTGCACTTGGTGAGCCATTTATCTTTTTGAGGGAGCTCCTCTTGCTCCAACATTTTATATTTTGATGTAAATAATATGATCTCTATGTTTAGAAATTTATCAGGTCGAAAAGCCAATAGATTTTCTGTATTATTGATCAGTAATAAAGAAACAATGCCATTTCCCACTTCTTTGTTGCAAACTCTTATAATATTGGTAGATTTGAATGGCTACGTAAAATATTGATTATTAATGCATGAATGGATTGTCACTGAAGCATATTTGAAGTTTCATATTCATTAACTGAGATTTTGTGACCATTCGGTCGAATTCCATAACCATTGGATTAAATTGCATCTCATTTCCCCAAGGGTTCAAAACTAGTTTTTATATATTTGATTGAAGGAAGTGATAATAACCATGGGAGTTTGATTGGTTCAGCATATTAGTACCTGTTTATGTAATATACACATCCCCTACCTCAATTTGAGAATTGGAGTGGGTTTCTGTACATTTGGGAGGCCATTCCGGCAATTACCTTGGGGGGATTTGAGCCCCAAAATTGGTAATAAAATCATCTATCTTGTTTAGAATTTAGTACAAAATTGTAGAAGTGATTGGAGGGCCATAATACATCCCTGAACATAATGATTAAGTTATTATATCATTCATACACCTTATTTGAATATTTGGGAGCAATTGGGCCAATTTAGAGACCAAGACACTAAGACTAGTCAAGAGCAAAAATTGTGAAAAATTTGAAAATTAGGCATTTTAGTAAAAATTTAAAAAAGGGACATTACAATATATCACTAGAGAAGAGGATCAAGCTGGAGCCCTTTAATAGTAAGGGTTTTATTGCAATGAGAATTCAAAATAATACAAGATCTATATCTCAAGGGAGAGAAATAAATTGTAAGAAGGGATGTCAATTTTGAGGAAGACTTTGCATCCAAGAAGTCTCATGAGCCATTACCAGTGACATAGGATGAGGAGCAGGAAGCTCTGAAGGTTGAGCTAGAGTCACCATCGACTTCTAGTTCGGGGAAAAATCCTTCAGTTGCAAAGTTGGAGCCACCAATTCCTACCAGTTCTGAAAGGAGATCTCGATGGTTCACTCAAACATTGAGGAGTGATCAGGATCATGTTGAAGCTCCTAGGAGCTCATTTAGGGTGAGTATATATTTTTAAAAGTTTGTAAACTACATGGTGTTGGTGAGTAGAATCATAGATTCCAATTCTTCTAGTCTTCAGGAGGCAAAGGCAGTCAACCAATAGGTTTGGAGCGATGCCATGGTGGAGGAGTACACTTCTATCATAGAGAATGTTGTTTGGGACATTGAGCCTAGACTACAAGGGAAGTCAGTGGTGACTTCCATGTGGCTCTACAAGATTAAGCATGCAACATATGTAAACACATAGAAGTGCAAAGGGAGGTTTACGTTGAGAAGATTCTCCTAGAAAGAGGGAGTTGATTACGAGGAGACATTTTATCTAGTTTCCAAGTACACTTCGATTAGAGAATTAATGTCTTTAGTGTCCATTATGTGATGGAGGATACATTATATGGATGTGAATACATCTTTCCTCAATGGGATAATGGAGGAAGAAGTGTACCTCAACCTTAGGGATTTGAGGTCAATGGGAAGGAGTCCCACATGTGCAGGTTGAAAAAGGCCTTGTATGGGCTCAAGCAGGGATTTAGAGCATAGTATTCCAAGATCAATGGATATTTGCAGAGCACTAGATTCACCAAAAGTGAAGAGAATCCCAAATTATATTTCATATTGTTGAGGTTGATCTGCTCATTTTGGTGTTGTATGTAGATGAATTGTTTCTCACATGTTCAAAGAAGCTCATTGCAGGGTTCAAGGTAAATATGGTAGTTGAGTTTGAGATGGACATTTGATTAATGCATTACTTCTTGGGGTTGGAAGTTTGGAAAAGACCACCTTGGGCAGGGTAAGTATGCAATTGAGATCTTGAAGATATTTTGAATGGAGGACTGAAGGATTTGGCCACACCTATGATCATTAATTTGAAGAAGGTCACTAATTAGATTAAGATATGGTGGATCCTATGATGTATACACATTGCTAGATTCTATGATGTATTTGGTCAACACTAGGAAAAATATATGTTTTGTAGTGGACATCTTGAGCTAGTTCATGGTGGAGCTGATGCAGGAGCATTGCGTAGTAGCAAAACATTTGTTCATATACTTAAGAGGCACAATGGAGTATGGATTGAGATATATTAGAGAAGGTGAAGTAATTTTGCATGGGTATATAGACCCATATTAGGCAGGAACTGCATTAGATAGGAAGATCACCCCAGGGTGCTGCTTTAGCTTGGGATCATCAATAATATCTTGCTTCAACAAACATAAAATTTTTGTGGCACTCAATTCAATAGAGGTAGAGTATATGGAAATGAGTACAAGTAGTTGTGAAGCCACCTGGATTCACAAGTTGCCAACATATTTATTTGATGAAGATTTGGATCCATCAATGATTTACTATGATGATAAGAGTTATATTAAACTCTCAAGGAATATAGTTTTCATGGAAAATCCAAGCACACCGATATTAGATATCACTTCATTCGAGATATGATTTGAAAGGGAGTAGTGAAGCCCCAATATGTAGCTACAAAATCAGTAGGTTTCATATACTACGATCAAGCTCTTAACAAAAGGGATGTTTGAAGCATTTATAGACAAACTTGGAATGGCACAAAATTCCTTCCTCACTAAGAGGGAACGTTGACATGTGTAGATCGGACAAGAACTTCCATAGGTTTAGTGTCAAATGTGTATGAAGTTGTTCAAGTCAAATCTATTTTGTAATTCACTTTATTAATAAAGTGAAAGTCCATTTTTTTGCTACTGAGACTAATATCGGGTGTTTAATGCATTAGTGATTCCATCAAGAGTAGTGATGTGCTCTACAACCCAATATGGGGGGGATGCTTTCAAGTAATGTAACATAACATAACATTATGTTACACTACAAAAATTAAAATGTAAGTAAAAAATTTATGTCGGCTTATAACATAAAAAATTATAACCAAATAAAAAGTAATTAAAAAATACATGAGATCAAAATTCTTGACCCATAAATTATATGAGCATGTAAAAAAATTAAGATAAGAAAATTTACACCTCAAGAAATTGGATTTCTCTCAATGTGATCCCGGTTGAAGATGGATCTATTCTGGTTTAGACTACTCTCAACCATTGATCTCACTGAGAGGATAGGGTTTTGGTAGCTTAGGGTTGAAACTAAAGTATACATGCATGTCAAAATAGAGGGTGGATCCACATTCATTATTCACTCAAAAGGCTGTTTGGTTTGGAGGTGAAGTAATTCATCAGTGGAGAAGAATTAGAGCACCAGAGAGGAGATCGGTTCAATAACTAGGCAGATTTCTACGAGCTAGAAGTAGGTACAACAAATCTGTACATTCATATGATTCATATAGAATTATGTATTGTTGTATTGAGAGATCTGTATGGCGATATCGAACAATTTCATATAGCCATATAGAGAGTTGTATAGTAGGGCAGTGAGTTTTAGGCTATTACTCAGTTTTGAGTGGGTAGTTTATGTTGGTAAGTTGTATATTTTGCTTTGATTGAGTGTAGCGTACAACCGCATGTTTTTGGTAGTTGTCGATATTTCCTTATAAGCCTAGATCTATTAGTGAAATCCTAATTATAAGATGTAAATCGTTAGTGCATTGTGTTTTGCTTCAACTATTAATTTTCTATCTATATATGTGTATCTTACTATGTGAATAATTTAGTATTTTTTAAATTAAATATCAATTAATTTATTTGAGAACACACAGGAAAAATTCACCAAAGGTTTGGAAAATTTACATTCTTAACAATAATGTAACTCTTTTTTTGGAAGTAAACATTCTATTTCCGTCCTCTTTTCTTTCAAAGATTAAAAATATTGAATATTATTTTAAGCTTAGAAAATCAGAGAGATACCTTTACTTCTTGCTTTATGCGAACTCATATTTCTCTATCCTCTATCACTTGTACTTTAGATCTCTCCACATTTAGTATTGTTTGCACATCTTCCCTTCTCAGTGGTAGTTGAATGATAGGTGTGGATCTTCCTTTAATAAAAAAAAAGTTTATATGATTGTGTACTTCTTTGTTATAATATTTATTGTTTCTACTAGAATGATACAATGGCTCGGTTCCTTTATATGGTTGTAGGTGTCAACGATTCTTTTGAATTGATGATAAAGCTGCTATGATCCCTCTGAATGGCAGTTCTATTGGCTTCTAGTGTTGGTGAATCCAATTTCTTATAACTCTCACATTTTAATACAAGCCGTTCTTAATATTTAATACATTAGTTTCACATATTTGATAAGGCCATCGTATCTTTTCTCTTTGTGATCCTTGTGGATGACGGCTTTGACTAATGCTATCAAATCTTGAAGAACAAGTCTTTCTTCTTTTGCAGTAGGGTTCTTCTAACGGATGCACGAATTAATGTTGACTCCCCTTCATGGCACCTCCACAAATGATATGGTAGCTTCACAAAATGACATGGAAACTTTGCAACACTTATATATAGAGATGCCTTTCACTTTTTTTTATTCATTTTTAATTTCATAACACCTTCAAAACTTTAGAATGATTTTTTTGAAAAGTGTGAAGTAAAAAACCTTTTAATATAGATACTTTTTATTCAATAAACTCGTCTTTCTCCTTGGGTCTTTGTGTCTAAATCATGGCCACATTGAAATTTAATCACTTCATATTAATATTTGAATTTATGGCTAAAGAACTTCTCATGCCACATGTTAAACTTTAGAATGATTTTTGGAAAGTATGGAGTAAAATACTTTTTAATATAATAAAAGTATTTTTTATTCAATAAAATTATTTGGTAAATCTATCTTTTTTCTTTGAACATTTATGTTTAAATTAGTATAGATCCATCTTAAACCTAGATTTACTAAGCATCGAGAGGAATAAACTATATTGAGGTGTAATTATTTTTACGATTTAACTCCATGTTAATTATTAATTTCGCTAAAAATAATTATGCGTCAATGAATTTGATCCCTCTCAGATGCTTGGCAAATCCAGGTTTAAAATGGATCTATGTCAGTTTATATATATATGGTTTATTTATTTTTTAATTTTTACACTTAATATTTTTTAATGTATAATGTTAGGAACATGACAACTTCTCCCTCATACTGGGATGTAGAGCACCTCACTTTTATTGGTCCAATCATGGTCAATTTGAAATCCAATCACTTAATATTAATCTTTGAATTTATTTCTAAACAACTTATCATTCCATGTTAAACTTTTAAACACCCAAGAAAGATTGAAGACATGATAAAAATAGACTCACATAAAATATGCTTTTGTTACACTGAAGTCATTTGAGAGCAGTTAATATCAGTATTAGATATGATGTCAGGATCCACACCATCAAGGTGGTGGGATACTTATAGAGATGGCCTTGATACTTTGGAATAAGTCCAACTAACATTGTGACATTGATTTTCTTCATCGCCCAAGTATCCGGTACCACCATCAAGGTGGTGGGATACTTATAGAGATGGCCTTGATACTTTGGAATAAGTCCAACTAACATTATGACATTGATTTTCTTCATCGCCCAAGTATCAGGTGAATGATATTTTAGGGTTGACAAAATATGCAGTCACTTTTCTAGAAATTTTAAGGAAAAGATAGGTATAGTATTTCTAGATGGGTGTACCCAGAGGTGGACTAGGGGGGAATTTCCAGGAAAATATTGGGTCCATAAGGTCCTCTAAACCTTGGGGCCCATCCCAAGACTTTGGTACCTACATGAGAAGATTCACTAGCAGATTCTCAAGTGGAAGACTATTAGATAAGGTTCAACTTATTGTTCTCATATCAAGGCATGTAAATTAGCATCACTTCTTCTCCAAAATCCATTAACCAGTTTTCAATTGGGTGGATGACTATTGGGATTTTAAGTGCTATGCCAGGTCATAGAAAAGCCAAAAGAGGAGGATGATCCAAAGAATTTATGTCACCTATGATTCCGGGAATTAGAGGGAGAAGTATAAATGAACGAGAGAACAAATTAACCCATAAGAAAATATACACATAAGCTTTAACTATAAAGTAGTTGAACATTGGTACAAAATACCAACCTTGGTTGATGTCCATCAAAGACTATTAGGACAATGAGATAATATCTGACGTTAATTTTTTTCTTAAAGAGTATGCATATCTATTCATATAAATCTTTAATGAAGCGAAAGGGATCAAATGAGAGCTTATCGAGATGTAAATGGCACTTACATATGAGCCTACAAGTAAAATGGTAAAAATAAGGCTCAAGTAAAATGGTAAAAATAAGAGATTGAAAAGATGCTTGCATATGAGATGGTATTCTTGGTAGAGGAGTTGGATTGGAACAATTTCATATTAATGTAGGAGAATATTTTGGGAGGAATGAGTCAATGTGTATTTTTTCGGGGCTAAACATAACATGCATTCACGAGCCATTTCATATCCCCTTTAATGGCAAGGAGATATCAAGTAGCAGGGAAATAAGCCTATTTCTTCTCTAATGGATTCTTAAGCCCAAGAAAACAATTTTCTATTTGGGAAGGAATAACCTTATGGATTTAACGACCCAACAACAACATTAACATTGTGTTGAGGCCTGGAAAATCGCAGGTAACACCAGTTAGGGATTCTCCCCAGTAAACGTTCCCAACTAGCCCGTTACTGTTTGGTATGGGGAATCTGTCCGGTTTACGGTCCGACTACCGTAGGTCAAGTAACAAAATAAAGGTTTTACCGGTTACGGCCCGGTCCATCGTGTGTATTTTAGTTTTTTGAATTTAAGTATGATATGCAAGTGCCTATCTAAGAATGCAGATTGATAGAGAATACGAGGAGCGGTCATAATGTGATGCGCAAGTTCTTACCTCTCATATTAACTCTCTCTCGCATATAAATCACACACAGCAAGAAACTAAAACTAGCTATCTAACCTATCCCTAGGGAGCAAGATTATCATTTATCAATGAGTAATGTGTTTCTACGCATGCATTAAGAAAAATCATAGATAGCTTTTACTTAATTCAAAACACATGAACATTAATAGATATATGAACAACAAGATAGCTCATTGTTTATGAAAAGCCTTCATTACTCATAGTGGAAATTTCATAGAATAAACTAGAGCGCATTCATAACAAGAACATAGGTTCCAAGAGTTAGAACGACCTCACAGTTAATGGACACAAATATGAAAACGAAATAGTTCACATTCAACAAATCCATAGCACATCATTTGAAATCTTCCACCAAGCTTTCTCCAACAGGAAACTTGTAATTCTTTATTGCAAAAGGAAATAGTTCTTCTTACAACATACTCTTACAAATATATCTGGGAAAAAGTCCTTTCTTAAATCTATCTCTCCTATATTTATACAAAACAACAAAACCTTTGGGCTCCCCCCCAACCGTTCATTCTCACAATTTTGTCTTTTAGTCAGTGCTGTACGATATGTTACATTTTTAGATTAAGATTTACGGACAATTTATAAAGAGGGACCAGCTTGGTAATGGATGAAATTTCTCCAAGCTTAGGCCTCTGCTGCTATTGTTTATGCTCAGTAATCTGTTGGTCCTTTTTTAGATCCTGTTGAGCTTAGACCTTCACTTTCTTCTTCTTTTCTCTATCTCTGCTTCTTCATTCTTCAGCCACTTCCTTCCTTGTTGCCTCCTTTCTTTTGCTTTGTCTTCTAGACATATCTTCTTTGCAGCAGCAATCACCCTGTTATGAACATAGCAGATTTTTAGACCATTTAGCGTTTAACAAAGCAACACAAACTGTACCAATACATGTATGAACTATAAACGATATTAATGCATGAAAATAAAAATGATAAGGCAAAGAAATCCTGCAATCTGGGTCCGAAAATCCTCGAAGCCTGCTGTCCCACTAAAACCATAATCTCGATAGAATAGACTCTTCATCTAAAACCAGGCCGCATCTGAACTAACTCGAAACCCTGCGAAGAAAGCATGAACCAAGACAATGCAACCGATACTCCTCAAACACCAAACCTAAAACTGCGCTCTTCATCTTGGAAAAAACCCCGACTCGACCAAACACAATGAAACAACTTCGCTGTCATAAAAAAAATAGAGTTAAAGCACACCAAAATCGGCGGGAAAACCTTATCGGCAGTCGAAACTACTATAGCATCGGACGAAAACAAAACTTTCATCGACGGGCGGAAGCACTAAAGCATTGGATGACTAGTTCACTAAGGAGCTGCAATGGCGGAAATCATATAGACTAAAGGTTCTGCATCAATAGAAAACATCGACGATTGGAGCCTCAAAGGTGCCACCGTGTTGGCAACACAAGGACTAGTCCTTCGATCAATCATCAACACCGTTCTGATGGCGAAAACAAATCATCGAAAAACAAAAACCACGGAATCGGCGAGGACAAAGACTATTCGTCAGAACATTCTCTGTTTGCCTTCCGAAATGGCGGCAACACAAAAAGGCTAATGGTCCGACCGTGATAAAACAGAAAATGCCGAAAGTCAAAAAGTTTTTTGAAAAATAAACAAAGGAGATAAAAGCCCATCGGCGAAAAACATGACCTTCCATCGGGTCATTCATTATTTAGCTTCTGTAACAGCGGCTGCATAGAGAGCTACGACCCCGATTCACTGTTCAACAAACTTCCGACAACGAAAAATTAAAACATCAAAAAATGTTAAGAACTCTTCGCATGGCAATGGAAACGCTAAGTCATTTATCCCCCGACTCAAACTTTAATAAACTTTTGACAGTGAAAAATCATTGAAAACAAATCAAAGTTAAGCGTTCCAAAGTCAAAAGCATTAGCTAGACAAAGGCATTTTTTGATCATTCAACTTCTGAACAATTTTCCTCAAATCAAACTCAAAAATCAAAATTGTAGCAAAGGAACACATAGTTTAGCAACCCATGGAAGATAAAATTAAAAGGAGGGTCCAAAATTTTTAAAAATTTGGGAACAAAAAATTACAGCCGTAACAATTGGAGACTACCTGGTGAATCCAGATCTCTGGACAATTTCTTCCTTAAGTAACAAATTGTTTGACAATAAAACCAACATGTTGAATTCTTCTAGATGTCTGGATTTCCCAAATGGAAAATGTATGTACTTTTAATCATTGATGATAGTCCAAATTAGGAAAATGGAAACCAAGATTTCAAAGTCAATATAACTCTTTTGAGGCCAGGACACCACACGATTGTAACCTATGGTAAATAGAAATATTCATTTGTTCCTCATTCCCATGCCATTTTGCACTTTTGTGCTTCTGGACTTTTTTGTCATTTTTGAGTCCTCCTGCATGCCTTTCTTTCTGATTTTTTTTTTATTCAGGCTCCTCTATCCATAGTGTCCTTTTGTGTGAGAGATGTATTTAATTTTCAGCTCACGGACGGAGAAGAACTTTGGAAATTTTGTACTCATATGGTTTAGTACTTCATTTTGATACATATTGCTTTCTTAGGAGATTTTTTGACTCTTATTTGCCTTTTGGCTTTCAATTCTTGGCATGGGATCATTTATATATAATATACTGTTTACCCTGCTTCCTTTCCATGGGTCTTTTGCTGTCACCCCCTAAGACATTTTTAAATGTGAGATGGATGGAGCCTCGAAATAGTATTCTAGACCTTTTGATCTTGAGTTATTTTACAAGGATTAAGTAGGACTTCAATGTGTTCATAGCCATTTAGGAAAACTGCTAAACTAGAAGAATTCTTTCAGATAAATCAATAATACACAGTCTTATAATCAAGGAGTTTGGTTAATCCAGAATTCTGATGCTCTCCATGCAACAAAAAAGTTTGCTTCTTTTATTGAAATCAATCAAAATCTAAAAAACAAATAGAAAATAAAATAAATAAAAAATAAACAACCAAAAGAGTTTATTTATGTACAAGATAAAAACAAAAATCAGGAAAAATAAGGTTTGAGAACTAAACCATTAACTGTTAAGTTCTCTTCCCACTCCTGTAAATCTTGCAACTTGTAGGTTGAGGGGCCAAGCTTTGCTGCAATATGAAAAGGGCCTACCCATAACTGTTGAAACTTCGTGTGTTTCCCCTTTTCATCACGCGGGTGATCCCACTTAAGAACCATATCTCGTACTTCAAATTCCCTTTTTCCAACCTTATACTTATCAAACCACCGTTTCACTACTTCCTGTTGATGCTTAAAACGTTCTTTGGCTCTGGACCTAGACTCTTCCGCCTTCAAAAGATTATAGATTCTAATCTGTAGGATTTCGTTATCTATGCGTCTAGACTCTTGAGCTATTATGGAATATGGTAGCATAATGTTAGGAGGAAGAATAGATTCTTTTCCATAAACAAGGGTATACGGTGACACACCTAAGGAATTCTTGGGAGTGACCCTATCAGCCCAAAGAGCATTCGGTAATGCTAAATGCCAACTTCTTTGGTTTTATATCATAGTCCTTTTTAAGCTCTTATTGAGATTCTTGTTTTTAGATTTTGCCAAACCATTTCCTTGTGGGTAATAGTTCGCAGAATAATGCAACTTGATTCCTCTTTCATGAGCAAATTCAGTTAATCTAATAGAAGAAAAATAAGTAGCATTATAAAAAACCAGGGAAATTGGAACCCCAAACCTGGTCATAATATGATCTTGCAAGAAATCCATGACCGCATCTTCATTCATTTTACGTAACGGAATGGCCTCGACCCATCTAGTGAAGTAGTCAGTTGCCGTCAGAATGTATTTGTGCTGCAGGGAAGAATTTGGTTTAATCTCTCCAATGATATCAATCCCCCATTGCTCGAAGGGTTTTGTTATCGTCACAGGCTTCAATGGTCCTGCTACTTTGGCTTGTCTTCCCCCACACCTCTGGCAGATATCACACTTTCTCACATGGGCGTGCGCGTCTTTGAACAATGTGGGCCAATAGTATCCGGCTCTGAGAATCTTGTGGGCTATTATATCTCCCGAAAAAGGAACTCCAGTAGGCCCATCATGTAACTCTGTTATGACCTTGTTTGCATCTTCTTTCTCTAAGCATCTGAGAAGGATTCCATCATAATTTTTTCTGAATAATATTCCATCAATGATCTGATATGCAGCTGATTTAAGGCGCAACGCTCTTCGTTGTTTGGAATTCCAATGTTCTAGAAACAATCCTTCCTGAAGGTAATGAACAAGGTCTCGATACCAGAAATCTGGAGCGGTGAAAAGAGGACACACATCCATCATTTGTAACTCAGCTTCATTTTCCCAATTGTTTTCTTCATTGCCTTTACCTTTAGCCATTAGTTTGCACAATCCCTGACCCTTTACTATAAATGCTGGTTTGAATTCACGATCATATTTGTCACATACCCCAATTTTGTAAAATTATGTAATTTGTTTTATTTTATTTCTGAGACATTATGTTAAACTTAATCCTAAGTAGGGATTGATGACTCAGCAGAGTCAACAGTTATGGAGTGTAATTCAGAATATTTTTTTAATAATAAATAAATTATGGAGACAACAGCATGGGAGAGCTGTTAAAAGAGGTTACTGGTCAAACTGGTGGATGGAACTAGGTGGAAAGGCAAAAGACAAGTGGCAGCATCCTCAAACACTTCCTAAGTTGCAAGTCGCAACTTCCCTATAATTGGGGTCATGATTCCCCAAGAAAGTGGAATGTGAGCAGGTGGCTCCTTAAATGACAGTTAACCCAAATAAGACCTAGGCAATCTTTAAAAAGTACTCAATGAAGAGAGCTCAGGCTGCTCAGATTTTATTCCAGAGAGAATTCATTCAGGTGAATGTTATTCAGGAATTTCATTGAGGAAAGAGGGAAAACAGTAAGGAAGTGTTTTGAGTGCATGGTTGCAGTAACTTGATTCTGATTACAGCTATTTGGGCTGAAAGAACTGACTGATAGTTCAAATTGGATAATGAGTTGAAGACTCTATCTAAATTGCTGCACCTAGTTCCAGCCAAGGAGACCAGAGCAAGCTCGGGGGTCCTGAGAAGTCGCTGTCTGAGCGCTCTCCAGGAGTAGGTAGGGAGGAACGGCCTCCCATTGCTATTGTTGTCCACAGCTTAAAACAGGTTCTGTTAATCATTTCTTTTTGTTATCTGAGTATACATGGATGAATGCTATGTTAATTTTTATATCTGAGTAATTAATTAATATCAGTAAAATTAATATTTTAGAATGTTAGTAGTAAAACTTGTTAGTATCACTGTGTTTTTCCACATCTGGTATTACCATATAGTACTCTAGCACAGTGTCTCAGTGTTGAGAAGTAGTATTCTTCCGAACTGAGTTCCCTATTTTACTTGCAGCTAATACAAATGTCTTTCTGTTTAATTCATTAGCTATCTTTTTACAGCTTAAAACTATTCTAGTACTGTAACTTTGTTTTTCTAAAAATACTAGCAGTAAAAGAAAATGAAAGATAGTCCAAGTATTCTTGCAGTTAAGTTATGGTTGTTCTTCTATATTTTGAAAGGAATTCAATTTTATAGAGTTAAAATGAAAACATTACTGACAGAAGGATATAAACAAGTATCTGTTATTTAGCTAATTGATGTTATAAGTTAAATCCTTTTTTGTAACAGAC
>LPNX010758068.1:4429-78469 GCA_001517045.1 Pseudotsuga menziesii | reverse complement strand
ACCAGTTCTCAAAATATGGTAAAACAGAGGGTAAAACCCTACCCATGATAAGCAATCACATAAGAACTGAAAACTCTGTTCATTAAATAACCCATAGCTGTAAATGCAAGGCTCATGGCCTATAACAACACATTAACCTAGTATTAACGCGAAGGCTTATAGCCTGTAAAATTATTTTCAAAACCTATAGCATTTAAAAGCAAAACTTTACATTCACGGCCGTAGCCGGAGGACTCTCGTAAGAGCCAGGGTTTTACCCATAGAGCTAAACGAAAACTGTAAACAAATAACCCTTAACGCATGGAGGACAACAGGACTGCTTCGACCAAGCAGCACAACCTCATAAGTTGTCATACAAAGATGAGGAGCCGTGGAGGGACCAAGGTTTACCGTAGCCTGCGCTATCGAAAAACTTTGTTGCTCTTCTTTTCGTTTGCAGCAAACATTATAGCTGGAAGACGCCTGCATTGTTATTTAGAAGCCGACTGTCAGTTGTAATAATACAAGAAATGTAATAATAATGATAACTTAGCAGCAGAAGAAACAGTTCTTACCTGGATCCGTAGCATTGAGTATTCTTCAGTTTAAGGTCACGGCCAGTTGTTGGATAACCGACCAGATCGATGGCGAAGGATTGGCTTACTTTCTTTGAACATCAAGAGCACGGGGAACCCTCCAGCGAAACGACTGGAAATTACAAACCCTATAACAGCAAGGTTCCTTCTCTATCCTTTAAACTCGCAGCTTGCAGGTAGCACCAGTTACGATAAACTAAAAGGATAAATACTCACGCAGTAATAAGAGGAGCAGGTTATCATTGAACCGAGCAACCATACAGTGGTGAGTCTCCAAAGGTAGCAACAAGTGATAATACAATATATCAACCCTCGCTTGCAATGGCAGAGCTCATAAGGAGCGGAGGCACCAGGGGATACAAGAAATATTATCACAGCAACGTGGTTGTTCTGAAGAAAATTGCAGAGCAGCCAAGGGCTGAGGCCGAAAGAAAATGAGGAGTTAGGGTTCAGTCCACCCTAATAAAGCGTCAAGATATGGCTGTCAAGCAGCCACATACCACTTTTAATAATTTGGAATGAGGTTGGTTTTCGCGCCAAAGTTCACGACCATTATTTGTTAACAATCAATCATCACTGGAATGATTTTATTAAGTCACGAACCTTGGTTTATACCTGCACCTTATCGCCAAAACACTTGATTAGTAATAAAACTATATAGATTTGCATGCTACGTAAGGTTAAATCTTAGTACTTGGTTTATACATACGGTATAATGTGTTTTGTTTAATATACTCCATGCTACGTATTATTGTTAATCCCTTGTTATGATCATAGTGTTATAAGTTTTGTTAAATATATTCAAAGCTACGTTTGTGGTTAGTCCATTGATATGATCATAATGTTTTTATAGTTTATAAACATAACATGTTGCACTCAAGCCAAAAGGTTTAATATGTGACTAAAAGAGTCATAGGATAGTAGATTTTAGTATTTGTTTAGCAGTCTTGGTTGAAAGTTTCTAGGCCAAGTAAAGTGGTTTTCAAAGAAAATGGTAAACCTATTTACTCCTTAATGTATGTATTCATATACTTTTTTTTAATAGTGTTTCTAATAGGTAAGTCTTCATTCGATTTAGTTGTCTTATTTAAATAAATCAGATATTTATGGATAAAGATAACTCATCTTTGCTATAGTCATAGCATTCTTTTAGTGACGATTAGACTATGTCACTCCCAAAACTCAGAACTTTATGAGAGAACTCCGTAACAAGGTAGAATAGAATTGGCATGATCTTTCTATCTTCTTTATTGAAAGTCTAGTCTTGATACTTTATAAATTAAATGAAGATAATGAGTTTAGGATTGACTTATAACAGCTTTGGGTTTCCAAACTATTTATTATTTCTGAAATGAATTAAGCCTTCTAAGGGAATCTTAGACTTTTAAACTAAAGAGAAATACTTGTTTCAGATCATAGATCGTAGATGCTTCAATAAGAGAATTTATGGATTGACCTTAATAATAGTCATCATCAGTTGAAAAACTGGACAGTATACAAACAAAACATGGAATGCTAATTTTATAACTTGATAAAAAGAGATAAACCTGTGAAGCTATGATCTTCTATCAAGATAAGCTGCTAGGTAAAGGAATAATATATAAGTTCTTATACTTATTTTCAGGAGAATCAGTTAAGTTTTTCATACTTGTAAATCCACTAAATTACAGGACCTTGTAAGATCTAGCCTTCTACTATGTGTTTATGAAAAATGCAAAATTTCTTTAGCATTAAATTCCAAAGGAAATTATAGCGGAAATAACAAGTTATTACCTGGAGAAGTTTGATATTTTTGTCTAGCTTGTATAAACTTTTACTAAACAATTTGAATGCAGAAATCTGAACTGTAACTTCAAAGACTGGTTAGCATCGAACCATACTTCTTACCTGAAATTCTGTAATAAAAAGAAAACGGCTGCATTAGCTCGAAAGCTAAGTAAGCCCATCCCTCTACGACAAACCACCTTATGTCGCAAACAGAAAAATAATCAGTAGCTACAAAGAAGATACTCTTTAAAGTACAGAATATTGAAATAACTATTTCAGTAACAATTTAAATATCATAAACTAATCATCCAGTTAATAACTGTTTAATTTATGTAATATTATGTTATTTTAAAAGTTTTAAATTTTTCAAAATTTTGGGGTTTTGACAATATTCTTGTAAAGTTGTTACCCCGTTGCCTCTTTTTTATCGTAATTCCTTTTGTACAAAAAGAGACCTTACAGCTGGGTGTGGAACTATTACCTTAGTCCGGTTCTTAAGTATGTATGGCCTGGATTATTTTACTGCTTTGAAGATTGCATAAGCTTGTTTATCCATAGCTGGGTAATTCAATTTGGCTCCCTGCAGACTAGTGCTCATAAATGATATGGGGTAATCATCTTCCCCATCTTCCTTCTGTGTAAGCACCACTGCTAATGAATCATTAGACACGAAAGTGTACAAAATAAATCTTTTTCGAAATTTTGACTTTTAAGAGATGGTGCATGTGCAATAGATGTCTTTATCTTACTGAATGTATTCTTCTCCACATCAGTCCATTTGAATTGTACACTTTGTTTCACCATTTGCTGCAAAGGTTTGACAATTTGGGCAAAATATGGTACAAACCTTCGCACAAAATTAATTGTCTCCATGAATGATTGCATACCTTTTTTGTTATGGGGTAAAGGGATCTATTCGATGGCTTTAATCCTTTCTGGGTCTATGGAGATCCCTTTTTTAGAAACAACGTGACCCAGTAGCTTTCCTTCTATAACCACAAACACACATTTCCTCGGATTCAGTGAGATGCCATATTTTCGACAATGCTCAAAAATTTGTTTTAGATGGAATGCGTGTTCTTCTCTCTTCTTTGAAAATATCGTGACATCATCGAGATATACTACAACACTACGTCCAATCAGACCGCAGAAAGCTATATCCATGGCCCTCTGGAAAGTAGCTCCAGCATTGATGAGTCCAAAGGGCATTCTTCTATAAGCAAAATTTCCCCACTTTGTTCTGAATGTAGTTTTAAGTCTTTCCTCTTCAGCTACTAATACTTGATTATAGCCAGAGAATCCATCTAATAATGAAAATAACTTAGAACCCGAAACCATCTGCAATATTTGTTCCATGGGTGGGACTGGATAGTTATCTTTATCCGAAGCACGATTTAGGTTTCTTAAATCTACACATAGTTTGATTTCTTTGGATTTCTTCCTCACTGGAACCAAATTCGAAACCCATTCTGAGTGCCCGACTTTGAATATAATTTTGGCATCCAATAATTTTTTCACTTCACTCTGAATTAAGGGTTCCAGTTTTGGATGCATTTTTCTCAAAGGCTATTGATAAGGCTCGACTCCAGATCTAATAGGGATGACATGTTGTATAATATTCATGTCATATGTCTTAAGCTCTTCATATGTCCAGGCAAACACATCTTTGTATTGTTTCAACAAAATGACGAACTTATTTCTTTCACCGGGAGAGCAAAACTTTCCCAAATTTACATATTTGGGTTCAACTTCAGTTCCTAAATTTATCAGCTCGAATTGTAAAGATGAGCTATGAGTCTTGACATTTGCTCGTATTCTGAACTTGTTGTCTAAATCAAACATCTGCTCTAAGGTCCTGACCCCTTTAGGAATAAATTTGTTGAATTTTAACACAGCTTGGTGTTCTTCATCATTGATAATTTCCCCTTTGAAAGTCTCATCATTCGTCAAACATTCCAGGATTTGTTGATCATCATCAAAAACCCGTAAATTGGTGACCATGTCTGGAACCGAAGGCCTGAAAAGTAATTCAATAGAACATATATTATTAGAAGGTACAAGCCTTGCAGCTAAGGTGGCTAACAAGTCAACTGCTGCATTCTTTAGTCTAGGAATGGATACAATATTAAATGCATAAAATGTTTTAAGCAAATCCCACACTTTATTCTGGTAAGATTTTAAATGAGGTGAAATGCAATGTATCTGATTTCGAATTTGCTTTACAATTATTTCAGAATCCCCATACACTTTCAAATTTTCTACTTTTAATTCAATTGCTTTTCTTAGTCCCTGAACTAATGCTTCATATTTGGCTGTATTATTGGTACATTCAAACTCTAATCTACATGAAAGAAAATGTTTATTTTTCTTTGGATCAATCAGGACACAGACGGCTCCTGATCCTTCCAATGTTTTAGATCCATAAAAAATAGTGTCCAAAAACTATCTACTTCTACTGTACTTGAATAAAAAACTACATCTGAAACTAAGTCTACTATTTTACAATCAATCCCATCAACTCGTGAAAATCGAAGGAGATCGGGCTAGGTGTCTGGTGTACTGCTAGCTTCTTTCGCTTGGTAGTTTCTCGGTTCTAGCTCAATTAGATAATTTCCCAATATAGAGTTCACTGGTTCATTTTTTTCTTCCAATTGAGTAACATTGTGCTTCATGTGGGGCTCTCTTAATATTTTTATCTGATTTGGACCTCCCTTATGAGGAAACCACAGATGTGACTAGTCTAATGCGAAATACCCATTTAGCCTTGCTGACCAGTCTCGATTCAAAACAAGTCCATAAACATCAGGTATTTCTGCTACTACAATATCAATGTACTGACATATCTTTTCATTTGTAGATAAGCGAATCAGAACATCTTCCATTTCCCCGACTACTTTCACATTGGTCCTGTCTAGATGAGTAACCTACCAGGTAGTTGGTTTAGGTTGTCGATTTATCTTCTTGCAGACTGACAGTGGCATAACATTGACTGCTGACCCTGATTCTACTAAACAATTGTGCACATTATGATTTAAAATCTCAAAAGTCAAGAGGAATGGTGGGGTTTTAAACCTAGCCTTACCTTCCACACTTGCTTCGACAATTTATTCTATAGGTTGGTTGTTGATGGGAAGCTCTTCCTCTGGTACTTCAAGTGCTTTTAACAATTTTTCTTTCTATTGAGGTACATTACACATTTCAAATAATGAAATATTTGCCTTAGCCCTTTTAATGTCCTCCATAATATCGTACCCCATCTCAGGTGCTTTGAGATTTTCATTGACATTATCAACTTTGTCTTCCATAGGCTTAACAGGCATGTTGACTTGTTTTGGATCTTTACTGGTAATGGTAAATTCATGTATTTTGTCATCTATGTTGTTCTTCTGTATTTTCTTCATATTCTCCTGAAATTTCTTAATCTTCGGAAGTATCAAATTGTCTTTATTTAACAAACCCTTACTCCTTGTTGTCTGATTTGTTTCTGATGTTTCTTCCTGTTTCAGTGAAGCTTTCTCTTCTGTATCAAATAGTGAGACACAATCCCATAAAACTAAAGCATCCTCTTCTTGTTTTTCTGTGGGTTGACTATTCTTTTCTTCCTGCTCATCATCTTCTGTTAGTTTAGAGTCCAATAGCTGATTCATTACTAATGTGATCGAATTGATCCATTGAGGGCAATTTTTTTCAAAATGAGGCTGCTGATGAAAGGTGCAAAAATGATCCATACCTACCTTAGTTAAATTCGTGGGTGCAGGACTGTGTGGAGGAGGTTTAGATTGATTGCTGTCTTCTCTCCTTTTATAGCAAGGCTTGTATGCTTTATGAGCCTCCTTTTCTTTTTCCAAATCTATCACTCTATTAGACAGCTTCTGCATCATTTTCAACATTCTTTCAAAGTCATGTGATTGCTCATCCTTAGGCTTGACAGTAATAAAGCTTTTTTACCAAATTTTTTTTCTCCCGATTGCTGAGGATAATCTTCTATGCTCTCTTTTTCAGCTTCTACTCTCTCAGCTTCTTCATAAGTTTCTGACAATGTAGGTTTGACTGACATCTTTTCAAACATGGCAAATTCAATTCCTAGAGCTGAAGTATACTATTCAATCAAAACTTTATCAAAGGGCTTATCAGCTGCAGAAAAATTATTTATATAAGCAGCAAACCTTTGAGTGAAACTATGCAGTTTTTCTTTTCTTTCTTTCTTTAAAGCGCATAACCCTTTCATTAGAGCTGCATGAGTTTTTTGGACTGCATATTTACTTCTAAATATTCTTTCAAATGTGTCCCAGTCTGTGATTAAATTTGCAGGCAAAGCAAAATACAATGAAGCTGCTGCTCCTTTTAGGGTATGTGGAAACAATATACAGACTACATCTTCATGTTCTCCAGCCCGTATTCCTTCTATAGCCAAGTAAAAGCTTTGCAAATGATCATCTACCAAAATGTTTTCACTTGGGTCAAACTTAGGCAACATTTTCTCAAAATCCTGAGGTAAGTCATGCAAAGGAGGTGTTAGGTTTAATGGTGACCTAGCCCTCCAAAAAGGTGGTGGATTTGGTGGGTTGGGTGGCTGATTTACGTTTACATCTGCCATGATTTTAGGTGGAGAGTGAGGTGGTGAATGAACAGGGGTATGAATAGGTGAATAGTAAGGTGTATCTGGGTCCAACTGATTCAGAGGTTGAACAACTTCCTGTAAGGCTATTTCTACCAGTTCTTCAAAATCTTCAACCAACACCGTGTCTTCCAATATAGGGCGATCTTTCTTCCGATATTCTCTTCTGGGTAAGGCAGGGATAATCGGTAATCCTCCAATCTTCTTCGCATATGCCCTAGTAAATATTCTCAGATCATTGACTACTTCGTTATCGACAGAATACCGATGCTCTTTACCCTTTTCTTCTGGAGTTGGATTGGGAAACAAACTGCTCTCATAACTGTTACCGGTGGAATAATTTCAAGGAAATAGGTTTCCTCGGCCAGCCATGCACTGGCTTCCCTCCTAGCGCCAAAAAATGTTGAGGCCTGGAAAATCACAGGTAACAACAGTTAGGGATTCTCCTCAGTAAACGTTCCCAACTAGCCCGTTACTGTTTGGTATGGGGAATTCGTCCGGTTTACGGTTCGGCTACCGTATGTCAAGTAACAAATTAAAGGTTTTACCAGTTACGGCCCGGTCCACTGTGTGTATTTTAGTTTTTTGAATTTAAGTATGATATGGAAGTGCCTATCTAAGAATTCATATTGATAGAGAATACGAGGAGCGGTCACAATGTGATGCGCAAGTTCTTACCTCTCATCTTAACTCTCTCTCACATCTAAATCACACACAACAAGAAACTAAAACTAGCTATCTAACCTATCCCTAGGGAGCAACATTATCATTTATCAATGAGTAATGTGTTTCTGCGCATGCATTAAGAAAAATCATAGATAGCTGTTACTTAATTCAAAACACATGAACATTAATAGATATATGAACAACGAGATAGCTCATTGTTTATGAAAAGCCTTCACTACTCATAGTGGAAATTTCATAGAATAAACTAGAGCACATTCATAACAAGAACATAGGTTCAAAGAGTTAGAACGATCTCACAGTTAATGGACACAAAGCTGAAAACGAAATAGTTCACATTCAACAAAGCCATAGCACAGCATTTGAAATCTTCCACCAAGCTTTCTCCAACAGGAAACTTGTAATTATTTATTGCAAAAGGAAATAGTTCTTCTTACAACATACTCTCACAAATCTATCTAGGAAAAATTCCTTTCTTACATCTAACTCTCCTATGTTTATACAAAACAACAAAACCTTTGGGTTGCCCTCTGTGACCTTTGGGCTCCCCCCCAACCGTTCATTCTCACAATTTTGTCTTTTAGTGAGTGTTGTACGACACATTACATTTTTAGATTAATATTTACGGACAATTTATAAAGAGGGACCAACTTGGTAACAGATGAAATTTCTCCAAGCCTAGGCCTTTGCTACTATTGATTATGCTCAGTAATCCGTTGGTCCCTTTTTAGATCCTGTTGAGCTTAGACCTTCACTTTCTTCTTCTTTTCTCTATCTCTGCTTCTTCATTCTTCAACCACTTCCTTCCTTGTTGCCTCCTTTCTTTTTCTTTGTCTTCTAGACATATCTTCTTTGCAGCAGCAATCACCCTGTTATGAACATAGTAGATTTTTAGACCATTTAACGTTTAACAAAGCAACACAAACTGTACCAATACATGTATTCTGTAAAATGAACTATAAACAATATTAATGCATGAAAAGAAAAATGATAAGGCAAAGAAATCCTGCAAGTTGGGTTCATAAATCCTCTAAGCCCGCTGTCCCACTAAAACCACAATCTCGATAGAACAGACTCTTCATCTAAAACCAGGACGCATCTGAACTAACTCGAAACCCCGTGAAGAAAGCATGAACCAAGACAATGCAACTGATACTCCTCAAACACCAAACCTAAAACTGCGCTCTTCATCTCGGAAAAAACCCCGACTCGACCAAACACAACAAAACAACTCCACTGTCATAAAAAAATAGAGTAAAAGCACACCGAAATCGGTGGGAAAACCCTATCGACAGTCGAAACTACTATAGCATCGGACGAAAACAAAGCTTTCATCGGCGAGCGGAAGCACTAAAGCATCGGATGACTAGTTGACTAAGGAGCCGCAATGGCGGAATTCATATAGACTAAAGGTTGCACCGCAATAGAAAACATCGACGATCGGAGGCTCAAAGGTGCCACCGTGTCGGCAACACAAGGACTAGTCCTTTGATCAATCATCAACACCGTTTCGATGGCGAAAACAAATCATCGAAAAACAAAAACCACGGAATCGGCGAGGACAAAGACTATTCATCGGAACATTCTGTTTGCCTTTCGAAACGACGGCAACGCAAAAAGGATAATGCTCTGACCGTGATAAAACAGAAAATGCCGAAAGTCAAAAAGTTTTTTGAAAAATAAACAAAGGAGATAAAAGCATATCGACGAAAAACATGACCTTCCATCGTGTCATTCATTATTTATCTTCCGCAACAGCGGCTGCGTAGAGAACTACGACCCCGATTCACTGTTCAATAAACTTCCGACAACGAAAAATCAAATCATCAAAAAACGTTAAGAACTCTTCGCATGGAAACGGAAACACTAAGTCATTTATCCCCCGATTCAAACTTTAATAAACTTTTGACAGTGAAAAATCATCGAAAACAAATCAAAGTTAAGCGTTCCAAAGTCAAAAGAATTAGCCAGACAAAGGAATTTTTAGATCATTCAACTTCCGAACAATTTTCCTCAAATCAAACTCAAAAATAAAAATTGTAGTAGAGGAACACAAAGTTCAGCAACCCATGCAAGATAAAAATAAAAGGAGGGTCCAAAATTTTTAAAAATTTGGGAACAAAATATTGCAGCCGCAACACAGTGTCATGAGAATTTTAAAATGTTGTAAATGTATTTAAGGTGAATCTTTTTATTATTTTCTATTTTCTTATTTCCAATGAATAATACTAATTCTAAATTCTCAAAATAATTATGTTCAAAGTGTATGTAGTTGTAAAAGAATATAAACAAACACTATCTTCCTTTGAAAAGAAACACTTGTTAAATAGTTGTACAAATATTTCAAAAAATGAAATAACTCAATTATAAAGATTTGCTGAAGAAAATATAATTGAATATTAGTTAGATTTCTTATTGCACAATCCACAGTTTAGATTTCAAATACATACCTACTCTTGTCAAGATAATCAACAAGAAAACTAAATAATTTTTGTGTACCAGAGCTATGAGAGTGAAGAACAATGGCAAATTTCTAAAGGTTTCTTAGCTGGAATGGAGTTTAAACAATAAACCAAAACCATATTGACAGATCAAAGTGCTTTTTTACTAGGGGAATCGAAAACTAGGGTTGGGATGGTACTTGCGTGACATGGGGTCCATGGATCCATTCCCATTTCCATTATACCCCTAGGTGCCCCACAACAACCCATAAGCCATGGGACACAGATAAACCCGAGTACGATTTTATCTCGTGACCTCCTTTACAACAATTGACTTCATATCAAGTGATGCCATTGAGCCACACCCATGTTGTCTGATAGAATGAAGTCTTTTAATTCAAACATGAATTTGCTTTTAATTTGATGATAGAGATAAATATTAGTTGTAGTAGGGAAAGACTTCGACAAAAAAATAAACAATTTGAGACTTGATTCGAAGCCTCAATCGGCGAAGAAATTCCATTTATCATCGACAATTTTTTTTATAGATTTCACTTTTCAAAATGCAAAACAAATATTATGAGATTTGACATGCAGTGACAAAATTCAAAGAGTTTCATGGTCGACAAAATTCAAAGAGTTTCATTGTTGAAAAAAGTTGAAGAGTTTCATTGTTGACAAAATTTGAAGAGTTTCATTGGTGAAATATGTTCATTTTGTTTCTGAAGATGAAAGGTGAACCCTGCAAGCATTAGCGAATTTTAAATACTTTCATTGATGATTTTTTTTGGTTTTATTAGACTGAAAAGAAAAACAAACGTTTCAGGATGGCTAGTGCATTGGAAAATTTTGAATGGTCTGAACAACAAGATAATTAGGCAGTGCATTATGGACCATGAACATGTGGGAATCCTATGGGAAAGTATAGCATGGTGGTAGGATGCCACTACGAAGGCAGGGATATAGATCAAAAAGTGTTGTTAGAAGGTTTATGGTGGACTAGAGTATTCAAGGATGCAAATAAATACACTAAGTCTAATGATGTATTCCAACTAATGAGATGACCTTCTAGGAGGGATAAGTTCCACTACACTTGGAAGTTACACTGCATCCCTGTGAAAAAAGGGTGGTAGACTTTATCAAGCCCATTAAACCTCATCCTAAGTACTTTTGGGTCCAATACATCATCATTATAATATATTTACTTACTAGAAGCTGTTGGACTATAGGGCAGACCCGGGTTTTATACTATTATCTTCGCACCAACATAAAGACCCATAGTGTTGGCCCTTTCGGCAACAACCTGGGAACAGGTTGCAGTCTCACCCGAAACAGCTATGGGGTACCACAGAACTAGGTTTCTGCAAGCAGAAGAGGGATATTACTGTACCTTTAGCCTTAACAACAAATATTTATACAAAATAGAGCTTCGACATTCACTTAAGTAGCTTCACAGTTTAGATAAAAGAATGTTACTTGCTTAACCCTTAACTGGGAATTCACAGTGAAGTTAATATTCAACAGTTATCTTACTTTAGCATTCACCTACTTATCAAAAGCATAAAAACATAACAGAAACAACACAAAAGAGCCACCACAACACAAGATATAACGTGGTTCACCCCCAGTGTAGGGGCTACGTCCACATAACTGCGCTTTATTCAACTTCTTTACAAAATCACAGTTCTGATCTGCGCACTCAGCTGCAGATCCTCTTAATCACCCAAAACTGCGCACTTAGTTGTAGATCTACACACTCAGCTGCAGAACCTTTCTTACAAAAACCCTCTGCGCACACAGCTGCAGAGGTCGTCCACACACACAGCTGGGACTTGACCTTAAAACCAAAAAATAGCTCTTAGCTTCGCATCACATGATCCTCATCTCATTAGATAATCTTGACATCTTTACATGAGTGCCTATTTATACAAGTGCACTATTACAAAATCATGGGCTTACACCCGAAAATTTTGGACAATTACAAAAAGAGGGCTTTGACTCAACCCCAACACCCCTAAGGCTATTTTGACGTGCAACTCCACTTACAAGCTTCCACAAAAACCGCGGAGTTACCAAAATTAATGAGCGTTAAGGCGCGTGCCCCAACAGGCCCCTAAGACTCACCAGTGTCCCGTCCCGGGACACTCTGCTGCTTGTCTGGTGGGAGAATCTTGTTGGCGAAGATAATAAACTGCTTGTTGAGGCCACACATGATATCGTTGGCTGCTTGCTCCTTCTCCACCAATTCCTGTAATGCTGCTGCTGATGCGTCGCTGGCCTTTTCCCGTGCAAATGCATCATACTCCTTCAGAACTTTGAGCTGGCTATCCACAGCAGTACTCAACTCCAAGGCCTCGTTGACAAGGGGCTGCATAGAATTTTCCAGCAGTGTTTCTTTTGTTCTGCATGAATCAATTTCCTGCTGGAGTTCCTTACTTTACTTTACCTTGAGCATCTTCTGCATAGGTGGCAGAGTCTTAATTTCCGCCTTCACTGCATCCAACTTTGTCTGTCGCTGCTTGATGGTTTCTTGCAGCTTTTCTACTTCTGGATTGTCCTGCAGGTTGGCCCAGGCGTCGACGGTTTCCTCTAGCAGTTTTGCTGCGCTGCTCGCAAGATCTGAGATCTTCGTTGCTAAGGCGTTAATATCTCTGAGGTGCTGCTCCCTGACTTCTGGTGGGCTCTCCGGGATGATGCAAAGTTGAAGTTCCCCAATCTGAGCCTCATGTTCTGATTTGAGCTTCTCTATTTCACTACAAGATTGTTGTGCGTAGTCTTTCAGCTTGGCGATTCTTTGCTCCGGCTCTTCCTCTGCCTGCATGTCGAAGTCAGGAAGACTTCGACATGCCTCATCCAATACTTGCGCCAATGTGACCTGCTTACGTTCTGCGTCCCTCTTCCTCTGCTCCGCTTCCTTCAACTGTGCAGCGAGGCTCTCACTCTGCTTCATGGTATTTTCCAACTGCCTGTGCGAGAAGCTATCGCGTTCTTGGATCTCCCTCATGATTTCCAGTTGACAAAGGTGCAACTCTGACATAGACAGCTTGGCGTAGTTTATCTCAACTGTCATACTCATCTGCGAGTGAGATGCTGCGTCAGTTATTATGAGGGCTGTGCTTGGCACTTGTCCTATGTTATCTCTAGTTGGCCACTGTCTTGTGTCTGGCTGTGCGCTTACTGGGACACTGCTTGCTGTAGCGCTAGTCGCTGATTTTTCTGCTAGCGTCTTAAAATTTACAACTCGCTGCGCTATGCCAGTGATCACATCAAGGTGCGTAGCTGCAAACTCTTTCCATTTGCTGGTTAATGCCTTTGTAGATTTTGTCAGCGCCTGATCAAGCTCCTCAACCGTCAAAGCAGGATCTTCAACAACATTCTTATCCTTTGATGCCTTATCTTTCTTCCTGGGCTGAGGCTTAGCAACTTCCTCTACCTCTGGTGACTTTCGCTTATCTGGGAAATTGGAGTCTGAGATTGTCTTGACCGATTCTTCCTCTTCTTCATCATCTCTGCCCTCTCCGCCATCTCCACTCTGGTCGCCTTCATTCTGCTACGAATCACTTTGTTCTTCGATTTCTTTGAGTGGGTCATTCTGCTGTGTCTGAATAGGGCCAGCGCCCACATTGGTGACTGGAGGGATTGGAATGTTGGGCTTTGTCCCTGCATCCTTCAACCATTCAGCCGACCACTGCTGAACTACCGCGAGGATGTCTTCTTTGGTCACCACGTATGGCAACTTCCAGCATGCATGTTTCTTATCTGCGCGGGCCTGGATGAAGACATTGTGCATGTCGGCCTTGAAGTTGGCCACTCCATCATACTGAGAGAATAGCTCATTACTGAGCCGCGGGGTCTTCAGAATATCATATGAGATACTCATTGAGTAAAAGGCGAACACATAATTCGTCATCTGCTGTAAGGCTTTATCCTGCGACACCCACAGAGATGCGTACCTTACTACACCAGGCATGTTTGGTGGCACCTCAACAAACTGCGCCTCGGTAGGTTCTTTCCATCCTACCAGTGCAATAAGCACTATCAGCCATGGATAGTGAAAGGGTCTACCTTTCTCCTGCGCATTGCAGACATCTTCGAGGAATTCCTTGGCAATGTACTCTGCCCATTTGTAAATGTAGCCTTCGGCATAGTTCGTAGCAATACTGACAATCGGGACATAGACTTCATGTGGTCTACACTTCCTCATCAATTTGTAGGCTAAGAGCTCAGCTACGAACCGAATGTTTTGGTGCTAAATTGTCAAAGTTTGATACCCTCGCTTCCCCTTCATCAGGCCGAAGCGGTCCTTCATGATTTGTGCCAGCTTCATATCTTCATGTTTTGAAGGAAATTCAATCCCCGGATCAGGCCCTTCCTTCGGTGAGCCTGTGATCCTATGAATGAGTTCGCCATTGATAGGAATTCTCTTGTCTCCTATCCATAGGTGCCCATCATGCACCAATGCCAACAACTGCTTGACTACCACAGTTACCTGTGTGCTGCGACCGAAGTGGGGGGCATTTAGCATTTCAATAAGCCAACTTTCTCCAAGCCAACAGCCCACTGTTTCACTTCCAGTAACGTCGCTCCAGTCTCCAGATATTTGACGGAGTGCAAGTATGTTCCAGGTGCGAACTGTGGAAACTTCCCAAGATCATTCATATCGTGGTCTGCATACTTAAGCCGGTCTATTTTCCCTGTCATGGTTCTGACCAACTGCACACCCTGTGGCAGCGAAGGGGTGCGTAATGTGAAATTCTTTGTCCGCCGAGGTAGCTAAACTCCTGGTTGAACTGGCGGAAGATATGGTGGATGCTACGATGCAACGTTCTCATCCCCTTCAGGTGGGATCTCTGCTGAACCAGAAAGATTCATCTCGGGATCCTTCGGTGTCTTTCCCGATGGCCTGTGTCTGTCTTCGTTTTGCTTCGAGCGTACTTCTGGTTTAAACTTATTTCTGGTAGATCATGTCTGCATTGGTTGGGTTGGTGCTGGGGGAGTCTCTTCGTGGGGTGTAGGCGAAGGTGGGTTTCTCATAATGTTCTGCAGACCCCTCTGTTCAAATTCTCTCAGCAATTCCTGAACTTCGCGATCGGCTGACATGGACTCAATTGTAAAACTCAAGAAAATGCGTAATGCGAACTTCATAAGCCTGGGTGTCTTCTTATAGAATCCATCGACGAAATCTATCATAACTGTGCATTGAAGACACCAAATCTGACAGAGATCTTGTCCAAACGGCGGTAGATTTCCCAAGATCTCATTAATACAAGCAGTTAATACAGTTAACGTACCGGCACCGCCAAATTTGATTTTTTCCAACGATTGTATTTTAAGCTCCGACACATCTTTCCTTCTTCAGCACAACCAGTAACTCTAGCTGCACCATAATAAGGACATTCGACACTTCCTGATACAAGCTTTGACAGAGCTTCGAGCTTCGACCCACGACAGAATGTCTCCCACAGCCACAATGATTCCTTTTATTTCTGAGAACTTCGTCGGAAATAAGCCCTGATACTCATGGAGAAGTTGGGTCACTTTGCTCACCATTTCTTCATCCCAATAATCTCCAATGGTAGCGTACTTGGGCTATTATTCTGATCCAATGTTTACTGTCCTTGTCTTCAAGGGCTGAGTCACTTCAGGTGCTTCGACTGCTGGTCCATGTACTTTGCAGTGTCCTTCTGACTCAGGAATGTTAATATTGTGCGGGTCATCATCCTCGTCAATTGCGAGGTTATAACATTCTACTGCATTAGATTCTTGTTCCTTCCAATCAGGTTGGTATTCTGTTATTTCTTTATCATTAAACACCTTAGTATGGATCAACCTAACAGCTGCGTCCAAAGCAGGACAAACCTCATTAATAGAAAATGTAAGCACAAAACTATCAACAAGACTATCCCATCTTATAGTACCATGGCGAAGCTCAACCTCTGCATACCAGTTCTTTGCTACAGGTTCCAGAGTGTGCACAAACCTATGTACCCATTCTTCATGAGGTACATGCTTCCATGCTTCGTAACATTGCTCCAAATGTTCTTGAGGGCTAGTCTTACCATTAAACCTGCTTCGCACCTCCTGAGGTTGATCCATGAATCTCAGGCGAAGGGATTTTTGACAAGCTTCCCAAATATGAATGTACTTTTTATGACCATTCCACCACCTAGCAGTTGTGGCTCTAAATATTGAATCTAGAGTCTCCATTTTCTGTGAATCTGGTACCTGCTCTGAAAATTGCAAAATGAAATCTTCGGGGTCTGTCAAGCCATCAAAAATAGGTAAGACTCTTGTCTGTGAGCCAAGCCATCTGAGAGACTTGGTAATTCTTGCACATCGATGTCCATGTAATTCATAAAGTCTATTCTGCCAATTCTCTAAGCCTTCATCTGAATCAGTCATGCAAGAACTGTCACACTTCCAGTCCATTATACCTTCAGTAGTAGGGTTAACATAGTCTTATTCTTTAGCTGTGATGTTGTAGATTTGATTCAAAACATCCTGATTTTCATCTCTGATTGGCTCTGTGTACCTTTCTCCTTGAGAAGGGTCCAAGGGTACTATGACTCTCAAGCCTTTTCCTTCAAAAGTCATTTGCCTATTCTTAAGGTTGATTACTGCAGAATTCTCTATTGCCCATTCAATTCCTAGCAAGGCTGGATAGGGGTTACTATCATCAATTATTTCAATGACTTCAAAATCTGCTAAGGTACTTACTCCATCAATGTCTACTGGGACACTAGGGAATCTTCCTAGGTGCACAATCTTCTGCTGATTGGCTAATCTCAATTGTATAGGGGACCATTCAAGGGTAGGTTTTCCCATTTGTTCCCATGTCTTCCTAGTTAATACATTTACTTCTAAGCCCAAGTATAAAATGATGTCAGTCATGTCATACTCTCCTATTTGAGCATGCAATCTCATTTCTCTTCCAGTCCTTCTATCTCTATTAACAGTTTTTTCTTTACCAGAGCTTCACTGAGGTTCGCAAGAAGCAATAACTTTCTGTAACTCATTTAAATCATTCTGATTCCTTACGAGCTTCATACAACTCTGTAAAAATGATGACTGTGTACTTACTTTATCCGTCGAAGCTTCTTGAGACTGTGACTGTTGTTGATGCTGTTGCGCAGGTGCTACTGATGTGCTCGAATCAGCAAAGTCTTTTTTGGCTTCCATAAATGTTTCTTTTTCTCTTCCCACATTGAAGGTTGGAACTTTCTCTGGGGTCTTACGAACCCAAGCCTCGTCAGGCTGTTTCTCCTTATTCTGCACTTGTGTCGTAGCTCCACTCCTTGTAACAACGTTAATGGCTGGGACAGGTCTTTGCTCTACAACAATCATCTGAATATTCTGAGTAGGAGCCCCATTTCTTTCTTGTATCTTGGCTATTAGCTGTAGGTATTTCTCAATGACATGATCTACTGCTCTGCAATATCGACATGTCGTAGTTGGGTTCTGACAGTCTCTAGCTAGATGTCCTGCCTGATTACAGTTATAGCACACAACCTGGCCTCGACCTCTTCCAGTCATACCACCACAACCACGACCTCCAAAAGTACCTCGACCTGATGTATTACCACGGTAACCATATCCATCATTGCCTTGTGTATCGTTTTGTACCCTATAAGCATCATAGGTTCGCTCTCTCATAAGGTCAAAGCTGCAACATTCCTCTTCGTTGTGTCCTATTGACTTACAAAACTTGCAATAAGGATTCTTGGGGACTTGAACATATCTCTGTAGCAGATAGCAGTCTTCAAGTTGATGCTGGCTAGTTGTTATACAAATATCACAATATAGAACATTAGGGTTAAATGGGTTTGGCGCACCAGTATTCAGGTAATTTCTTAGCGCAGGACATTGTTCCTTGTCATGACCTTCTGTCCTACATCATGTACACCAAAACTCTTCGCGAATAGATTTACCCTTCTTCATGTCGCGAAGCTCCAAATCCATTTTTGCGAACTGTGCTTGTATTTGGGCTATGCCAGAATTATCTTTGACAGGAGCTGTCTCCAGTTTCATGGCAATCTCCAAAGCCTCTTGCTGATCAGCAACCTTCTGTTGCATGAGTGGAGTTCTGATATGAGGTAATAGGGCTGCAATGAACCATTCTTTATGCTGTGCTGGTCCAATAGTGAAACTAACTTGATCTAGCAGAACTTTGAACCTCTGATCAAAATCCCAAACTGATTCACCTCGCCTCTGCTGAATCTCTTTCAGTTCAGTTATACACTGTGACTCTGATTTAGGATTCTTGAACTCCTTGATCATTGCTATTTTAATATCAGCCAAGACATGGTTCTGAGTACTGGAAAACTTCATAAACCAGGTCAAAGCTCGGTCTCTAAAATAAGTGACCAGCTGCGCTCTTCTTATATCTTGATCCATAATGTTCTTAGCAGTCCAAACAGCTTCACATAAGAACCAAAAATATTCTGGATCCTCTGATCCAGTTCCTTTGAAGACTGGGAGTTTGATATCATCTGTCATATGGGCCATAGTGGATCGAGGGGGGGGAGAACTTGCTGGGGTAGACTTACCTACAACAGGAATACTCGGGCTAGGGTTACTTTCAGACTGCGACGGGTTCTTAGGGGTAACAGATCTGCGCTGCGGAGTTATAGGAGGGTTTCTAACAGAATGGGTTTCTTCGGACTTAGAGTCTTATGGACTTAATGGGGAATAACTGGTATTCTGGCCTAGGGTATAGGATTCTAGGTTTCTCTTGTATCTTTTACCGCTTCGCAGCAAACCACTTCGCTCGTCGAACTCACTTTCACTTGCAAACATAGGTTAGTAGTAATAAATCTAACAATTTGATTCTATAAGAAATATACCTTTTTTCAGCCAAGAGCATTTTAATTTTCAAACTAAATGAATTCAAGTACTTACCCCTTGGTCCTTTTAAGAACTGTCGTTCAGCTTCGCTGAAGGAAGTACTTGTGTCGATGGAAAACTCCGTCACAAATGCTTCAAGGGTTCGCATTGTCCAGAAATCAACAGCTCGTGATATCGCGTTGTTCACTCTTTTCAATATGTTAATTCTTGCGGGGGTCCACTCAGGAAACTGATCTTCCTTGAAGTTGGTCTTTCTTTCTGTCAACCTGGATAACCACTGGTGCAATTCTATGTGGATACTACCAAAGAAAATTTCATGAATATCAGTAAAAATGTACCTTTGCAAAAAGTCGTCTGAACTGCGACGAGGATCCTTATTTTCTTGCTCAGCAAATTTTAGATAGGTCTCTTCAATCCAATCACCGATTTATTTTACTGAGGGCCTCCAAAACATAGCCCTTCAGGTACGACGTAGATCCCTCTTAAAGCAGATACTGAGTTCAACCGGAAATGGAACCAATTTGTTGGACTATAGGGCAGACCCGAGTTTTATACTATTATCTTCGCACCAACAAAAAGACCCACAGTGTTGGCCCTTTCGGCAACAACCTGCGAACAGGTTGCAGTCTCACCCGAAACAACTATGGGATGCCGCAAAACCAGGTTTTTGCAAGCAGAAGAGGGATATTACTGTACCTTTAGCCTTAACAACAAATATTTATAAAAAATAGAGCTTCAACATTCATTTAAGTAGCTTCGCAGTTTAGATAAAAGAACGTTACTTGCTTAACCCTTAATTGGGAATTCACAGCGAAGTTAAAATTCAACAGTTATCTTACTTTAGCATTCACCTACTTATCAAAAGCATAAAAACATAACATAAAAAACACAAAAGAGCCACCACAACACAAGATATAACGTGGTTCACCCCCAGTGTAGGGGTTACATCCATAGAACTGTGCTTTATTCAACTTCTTTACAAAATCACAGTTCTGATCTACGCACTCAGCTGCAGATCCTCTTAATCACCCAAAACTGCGCACTTAGCTACAGATCTACGCACTCAGTTGCATAACCTTTCTTACAAAAACCCTCTACGCACACAGCTGCAGAGGTTGTCCACGCACACAGCTAGGACTTGACCTTAAAACCCAAAAATAGCTCTTAGCTTCGCATCACATGATCCTCATCTCATTAGATAATCTTGACATCTTTACATGAGTGCCTATTTATACAAGTGCACTATTACAAAATCATGGGTTTACACCTGAAAATTATGGACAATTACAAAAAGAGGGCTTTGACTCAACCCCGACACCCCTAAGACTATTTTGACGCGCAACTCCGCTTACAAGCTTCCACAAAAACCGCGGAGTTACCAAAATTAATGACTGTTAAGGCGCACGCCCCAACAGAAGCATCCCTTTGAAAAAAGGGTGTAGAATTTATCAATCCCATTAAACCTCATGCTAAGTACTTTTGGGTCCAATACATCGTTTCTATAATAGATTTACTTACCAAATGGGTAGAGTCGACACCAGCCTGAGATGCAATAGGAATATAGTGCAATAGTAATCTTTGAAAACATTATATCCAAGTTCATATTCCCTAGAAGTTCAATGATTTCTCAAGGTAAACGTTTAATTAGAAACATTGTTAAAACCTCAACTCAACAATATATAGCGCAACATCATACTAGCAGCCCTTATTATCCACAAGTCAATGGGATGGTTGAGGCATTCAATAAAATATTGGAGAAGGGAATCACAAAAGTTCTTTCTATGAAATGTGATGATTAGGATGTGTGGTTACTAGGGATACTTCAGGCATACCAATCCTATTCATAACTCAAGCTACAAAAATGTCAAAAAATAATCAATATACATATGAATTATAGAGTTAATGGAGTTAGAGGAAGACTAGTTCTTAGCATAGTAGCACCATATGGTTGATAAATCATATTTTAAACCATTGCATGATCACCATATCAAGAACATGAATTTTGAGAAATATGACTCTTTACTTCTCTACAAATTCAATTAACTCAAGCATCCTTTGACAAATTCTAGACGCACAGGTAAGACCTTTCCTAGTTGTGACCATTCGAGATTCATAAGTACTGAAGTTAGCTAAGCTCAATGGAACTCTCTAGAAGGTGTTAGTGAATGGTACCTACCTAAAACCCTTCACACCTCCACCAAGTTAATTGGCAACTCTCTTGAAAGTTAGTGCTATATAATAGTGTTACTTATGTTTTTTTAGTAAATTCAATAAGGCTTATCCCTAGAGATGATCTAGTTAGTTTAGTTATGTCAATTGAATTAATCTTTACCCCGTGGTTTGTATTTAGTTAGTTGAGTGTTATGAATTTATTTTTTTTATGTCAATTGAATTTGGTTTTATGAGTTTCTTGTAGTTTTTATTTTGGGGGAAGCCATGCACCACCTTTGTTGTTAGTGGGGAAATTAAATTTCTAGATGGTCAATGCCAACATGAATTCCATGAGCCAGGTCAAATCATTCAAGATTCTTTTCAACAATAGTGGTTGAGTGGAATTATTGAATTGAACGAGTCATAAATATGGAAATGATAAGAGTCACATTAATATGCAAGTGATCGGGTTGATTTGACATTTTGATGGATTATGTCATGGTATAATTCATCCCAATTATGACAAAATGATAGTAAAAACACTTAACTGTGGTTGTAATTTCTACCCAATACAATCACTCTCTGAATTTATGGTAGCCGTATCTTTGATATTCAATGCAATGATCAATATAAGGTAACTCCACCAACTTGTTAAGTAATTAAATGGGTCGAGGAGTATAACAAGGGAGAAAGGCATCAAGAGACATCTAGCTAGTGGGTCGAACAACAATAAGATAAGGAGTGCTAGAATAATCAAAACCCATTCCCATACTTAGGATATAAAATTGAATCATTTTGGTTAAATTCTTAGGTCCTACACTAGCTAGTTGGCATCCACTTACATTTTTGTGGTCAAAATTGCCTAAAATTCTCCAAGAGCGCTTTGGAAGGATTCTGATAACCCACCAGACTTCCCAGTTTAGTAAGTGCACATTCCTACCTTATCCAGAGTTTCCTGCTTTTCCAACAACTTTTAAGGAAAAATGTGAAAGCTAGTTTTGAGGCAAATGCCTTGTTTTTGACACAACTCACCCTCCTTATTTTTCTCTCCTAAAAGCAGAAGTTTGTCTACTTTCCTTCACTTATCAACTGATACAACACATTCATCCTATTCGTGACCTTCTTGACAGATTAGGAAAGATTTTTATGAACGTATGGGGGATTTTGACTAGTTTAGGGTTTATTTATGATTTTGTGTTGATTCGAAAGAAATATTTATGCATTCGAATCTATGATGTAATTATATATTTGGAAAACCTATTTTGACATAACATTGGCCGATATAAACTCATTCAATAGAATTTTGTGTTATGCACCATATACAGTCTCCTATTTTAGTGAATCTATGCATGTTTTCATGAAATTTTTGTGAGTTCAATTGATCTAAGTTTGGGGTTAATTTACACATAGTATCAAAGCCTTGGTAGCTTAATTTTTCTCCTCATCTATTGCTTTTGCAGGATCAAAATCATTCACTAGGAGCGTAGTCTGTCTGTAAAAGGGCATGATTTCCAAAGAATGGATCAATCTCACCATATCATCTTGACTCCATTCAACTACTTCGAATGGAAGGCGCTGATGTAGATTACGATGAGGAGTAAAGGCCTCTACAGAGTTACCATGGCAACTGAGTATGAGCCTAATGCAACAACATATAATATTAAATGGCATAATAGGATATATGAGACGTATGGTTTCTTGTGTCTCGGCATTCCCAGAGACCTTTTTTCCATCTTGATGGATTGACATCACCAAATGAAGTATGGGAGAAGCTTCAAACTTTATTTGGAAAGAGAGATGAAATGAGGGGACATTAACTAGAGAATGAGTTGATTTCATTGAGTCTAAGCAACTTCGAATCCTTGCAACTCTACTTATCCAAATTTAAATCACTGGTTTTGTAGTTGAAACAATATGGTATCGATAAGAAAGATGAAAAACTAGTCTTGGAAATACTTTCGAAGCTCGGCCCTGACTACTCAGTATTTGTTTCGACCTTCCATGCCACAAAGCTGGAAACTCAAACCTGGAAGATTCCTTCACTGGAAGATTTCATGGAATCCTTGACTCAGGAGTAAGACAAATTGGTCATTATGGGAACCATCAAACCTTCCAAAGATCAATATTTGGTTGCTAGAGATTCAAAGGTGGATTTCAAAGGAAAGAAGAAGGCTAATAAGCCCCTGATAAAAAATGAGACAACACCAAGTTTCATGAGGAGTCCTCAAACTCCAAGAAGAAGAACTCCCATAAGAAGAAAGGTAAAGGTGAAATGAGCAAGTGAACATACTGTGTTAAGGGATTTCATCCTGAGAACTCTTGCATGAAGAAAAAAATCGATATGTTGAATCAACTCCTAGAAAAACACAACATCTCACTTCCCGAAGGCATAAAAAAGAAGGAAGGAGGATCAAGTTTTGAAGACAAGGAGAGAGTTCATGCCCTGGTTGCAAGCACTGTAAGATATCCTTCCTTTATCATTGATACTGGAGATTCAATGCACATGGTTTTGATAAGGGAGGCCTTCTCCTTTGTTGATGATTTGAATGGTCCAAAGATTTTGTTGGTAGATAACTCAGAAATTGAAAGTAAGGGAAAGGGTAACATAGATATTGACTATGGTTCCTTCAATAATGTTTTTTTATGTCCTAGGTCTTGCTGATAATCTCTTGTCAGTATAGATAACCCACAATGGGTCTCCTAAGAAGATTTTTTTTCTCCCAATGATTTTGAAATCTCTGATATTTATAATGGTAGAGTCATTTCTAAAGGTTTTTTGGATCACAGTTCGAAAGTGTACAAGTTCTCACACTTTATGCCCTTCTCAAACCCATATGCACTCCTCACTCATGCTATTGAAGCCAACAAGATTTGGCATGAGAGGTTTTTCCATCTAAATTACAAATATATTTCATATTTTTGTGACAAAGACATGGCCATAGGGTTTCCAAAGATAAAGTTTTCTAAAGGAGTATGTCATGGTTGCATTCTAGGAAAACACCCAAAGTATAAGTATGAGAGAGTCTGTCATGAGCGAACATATGCACCTCTTGAGCTCATCCACAATGAAATTGCTGGTCTTTTTCCTCATATGTCCATGTGTCAAGAAAATTATTTCCTTACCTTCATATATGACTTTTCTAGATACTGTTGGGTTTACTTCCTCAAGAACCAGTCTGAAGTTTTTGACCTCTTCAAGGTTTTCAAATCCTTGGTTGAGAACCAATCTGGAAGGAAACTCAAGATCCTCAGATATGATAATGGTGGTGAGTATTTCAATTATGAGTTCATTAATTATTGTGAATATGCATGTATTCAGATGCAACACTCTATTCCTTACACACCTCAACAGAATGGTGTTGCTGAGAGGATGAATAAATCACTGAAGGAAATGACAACCTCCATGATGGAGTCTAAGACTTTTCCACCTAAGTTTTGGGCTGAAGCAATAAAATATGCATCCTACATCTAAAATAAGGTGCCTCACAAGCATGTTGATGGAATCACTCCTTTATAATCTTGGAGTGGACACAAGCCTGATGTGTCTCATTTCAAGATTTTTGGCTCTAAGGCATGGGCTAGAATTCCAACAGAAAAGAGGAAGAATTTGGAAACCCAATGTCAAGAGTGCCTATTTGTTGGGTATTATAAATATTCAAAAGGGTATAATTTGATCAACATGAGCACTCAAATATCCTTTATTGAAAGGAGTGTTCGGTTTGAAGAAGAGCATATGGCAACAACAGAAATTGGAGAGTCTTCTTCACCACCACCACCTTTGATTGTAAGTGAAGAGGATGATAAGGTTTATGATTTTGATATGTATGATAATGGTGATTTAATTTCATATCCTAACACACCTGAAAGGACAAAGTGGACAACAAATAGCATTCATGCAGTTGGGGAACTAGTTGGGAATCCTAGTGATCCTCGAAGAATTAGATCTCAATTGGAGAGTGCCCTTTCTGTCAAGAACCATTTATTTGATGAAAAGTGTTATATAATGGTTGAATCAGATCCAAAAACACATGAATAAGCATCAGAATATCCAACATAGAAAATATCCATGAAGGAGGTATACCATTCTCTCCAGAAGAATGAGACATGGGAACTAGTTAATCTCCCACCAGGGAGAAAGCTAGTCAAGTGAAAATGGGTATTACAGATAAATTTTGTTGCTGATGGATATCCTATGAATTATAAGGTAAGGTTAGTGTCCAAGTTATTCTCCCAAGTCAAAGTCATCGACATGAATGAGCCCTTTGTACTAGTGGAAAAGATGGACCCCATAAGACTAGTTTTGGCCATTGCATCTTCCACACAGTGGGAGGTACATCACATGGATGTGAAAAGTGACTTTATACATGTAGATATAAAAGATGAGATATATATGCAACAACCAAAATGTTTTTTTACTAATCCATCTCTTGTGTGCATGTTGAAGAAATCACTATATGGGCTAAAATAGGCTCCAAGAGCTTGGTATGCCAAGATTGATGGATTTCTGCTATCACTGAACTATAGTAGATGCAAGTCTAATACAAATTTCTATTTGAAGCTGATTCATGGTTCAATTATAATTATTGTTTTGTATGTGTATGACCTTCTGATCACGAGAAGTTCCAAGAATTAATTTTCCTCCTTCAAGGATGCAATGAACCATGCTTTCTCCATGACTGATTTGGGATTGTTAAGCCAATTTTTGGGGCTTGAAATTTCTCAATCAGATCTTGGAATCAAGGCACATCAGTCCAAGTATGATTTAGACTTGCTGAAAAAGTTCAACATGAAGGATTGCAAGCCAAGAAAGAATAATTTCCTTTCATGAGTTAATCTTGAAGAATCACAATCCACTCCACTGGTAAAACAACACAATGTAAAGGCAACTGGTTGGTTGTCTTCTTTATTTGACTCATACTCAAACTGATATATCTTATGCAGTGAGTGTGGATTCCAAACACATGGATCAGTCTCATGAAATCCATTGGAGGGCATAAAAAAGAATCCTAAACTTTGTACAAGGAACAAGAACACATGGGATTCACTATGTTGCAAAATATGACCAAGAGTTAGTTGGTTTTACTAATTCTGATTGGGCAAGTGATAACAGTGATAGAAAATCAACTTCTGGATATGTGTTTATGCTTGTATATGGACCAATCAGTTGTTCAATTAAAAATAAAAGTGCTATTTCACTTTCATCTATGTTAGGCGGAAATATTGTCGTTTAATTCCATTGTAGTACTTGCCCAACCATTTAATTTGTCAATCTGAGGTTCGTAGGATTACAAAGCACATGCAAAGTATATGCAAAAATGGAGAGAAATTTAATATAATCTAACTCCCCTTGAAACTAAGACTAATCTAATCTATCCCCCCTTAATCTGAAACACACAATTGCTAATCTAATGCTGTAAGCTGAAACACATAAACAACAAAGAAATCTTAATTTCCATCACAAGAATCAATGGCAAAGCATGAAATCATTATGAAAAAAAGCTAAGAATTCCCTTCTACATATTACCAAGTCAAGACTAACTTCTACAATCTGAGACTAATCTTCTCCTAGTCTACTATCCCCAAATGAAGAGAGAGCACTCTCTTTTAAATATGAATTTCTTTGAGAAGGAGATAACCATCTCATAATGACAAATCCATTATTCTCTCAACCACTCTCAACTAATTTACTATTATTACAAGATATGATCCCTTCAAATCCTCCACATGTCTCTCACAAATTCTCCACATGTCTCTCGTAAATTCTAGATAGGATATGCCAACCAAATCTCCATGATCTTCTCCTTGGAATATTATTTGAATAAATATCTCCTTGAAATGGTGGAGGAGATATTCTAGAAGTATTTTCTTTGAATTAATCCTTCACATATTCCTACACATTGCAAAGCTCATCCATACTTGAGATATTAATGAAAAACATGTTAATTTCTAATATTTAATCATAAATTCACTTATAATACTAAAATGAATAAAGTGGAAAATAATAAGGTGAAACCCAAATATATGCATGGAAATGGTATGATGAAAGGTTAATGGGACGATGAAATGTGAGGAATAGAAAAAGGTAAAGTGGATGAAAATATGACATTTCTGAGTCTCAACAATCTAGAGAGGAAAACTACAAAGGAGTTATGAATGCAACAACTCAATGTTTGTGGTTGCAGGTCATACTTGGAGAGTTTGGGATCGAATATGAGACTTCGAAAGTTATATATTGTGACAGCCAAAGTACCATTTGAATCTTAGCTGATCCATTGCAAAGGTATAGAACCAAACACATAGAGATCCATATGCACTACATCAGAGGGCTTGTGCATGATGGGGTCATTGCTTTGCTTTATTGCGCATCATCTGAGCAAGTTGCAAACATATTCACCAAGATGTTTTCTGAGAATACTTTCAACAATATCAAATAAATGTCGGGGTTAGATGATCATGTAGTGAAGACTGTTTGAATACAATATTTCATACAATTTTTTCCATGTCCATGTTTAAGGGAGGATTTTCCTCTTTGTGTTTTTGCCTCTTTCCTTGTTTTGTATGGACAATCAGTATGTAAAAGGTGACTAAGCCTTGTTTCTAGGACCTATATCTTTGATATATTTATGATATTTTACATAAATCAGGATTAAGAGGGGGTGTTAGAATAATCAAAACCCATCCCCATACTTAGTATATGAAATTTAATCATTTTGGTTAAATTCCTAGGTCCTACACTAGCTAGTTGGCATCCACTTGCATATTTGTGGTCAAAATTGCCTAAAATGCCTCCAAGAGTGTGTTGGAAATATTATGGATAAGATTTTGACAACCCATCAAACTGTCCATTTTAGTAAGTGCACGTTCCTACCTTATCCATAGTTTCCTGCTTTTTCCGTAGCTTTTAAGGCAAAAGGTGAAAGCTAGTTTTAAGTCAACTGCCTTGTTTTTGACACAACTCACCATCCTTATTTTTCTCCCCTAAAAGCATGATTTTTTCCAATTTCCTTGACTTATCAGCTGATACATCTCATTCAGTGTATTTGTGACCTTATTGAAAGATTAGGAAAGTGTTTTATGCACCTATGGGGGATTTTGACTAGTTTAGTAAGCCTGCTTTTGTGCTAATTCGAATGTCATATTTTTGCATTAGAATATTTGATGTAATTATATATTTGGACATCATATTTTGACATAAGGTTGGATGATGTAAAATTATTCAATATAAGTGTTGGAGGTTTTGGAGTCAGAGGGATACTGCTGGAGGATTTGCGGTCATATGAAAAACATATCTGAGTGTGATATGGTTGTCATTGATGGAAAAATAGTTCCAAGCATGATCCAGATGAACTGAGGACTCAGGGGGAGACTGTTGGAGGTTTCGTGGTCATATGAAAAACATATCAGAGTGTGATATGGTTTTCATTGATGGCAACATAGTTCTAAGCATGATCCATATGAACAGAGGACTTAGAAGATTCCATGGATGATGGAACAAAATAGTTACAAGCATGATCCAGGTGAGTAGAGGACTCAGAAGAATCCATGGCTTGTGTAGAGATACGACGGTCAGGAATGAATACACAAAAGAAAATCAATGGTCGGGAGCAAATCCGCAAAGTTTGAAAGTGGTTTGAAATAAGATATGATGAACAGATCCTACGGACATGAATGAATTCACAAAAGAAATAAATTGTTGGGAGAAAATCTGCAAAGTTTTATAGAAGATCTGATGAACAGATCCGACAGACAAGAATGAATCTGCACAAGAAATCAACGGTCAAGAGAAAATATGCAAGTTTCAAAGGTAATCTGATGAACAACATCTGACGGTCAGGAGTAAGCATGCACAAGAAATCGACAGCGCAAAAGTTAGAAAGCGGAAAGTATGGAAATTGTCCAAAAAATATTGATGACCCAAGTTCCGCATTCCACACCGGATTTAAAATCGATGGTCGGGAAAATGTGCACAAGAAATCAACGGCGCGGAGGGATTTCTGTAGGTAGAAGGTGGAAGTCAAAAAGCGGAATTTGTAGAAGTTGTTTAACAAAATGTTGAAGACCCAGGATCCACATCCTACATCAGATATAAGATCAACGGTTGGGAAAGCATGTACAAGAAATCGACGGTGCAGAAGGATTTTTGCAAGCGGAAGTCAGAAATCGAAAAGTATAGAAATTGTCCAAATAAATATTGAAGACCTGAGTTACGCATCCTGCATTGGATCTAATATCGGGGTTCAGGAAAGCATGCACAAGAAATTGACAGCAAGAAAGGAGTTTTGCTAGCGGAAAGTCTGTAAATTGTCCAAACAAATATTGAAGACCTGAGTTCTGCATCCTACACCAGATCTAAGATCGACGGTTGGGAAAATGTGCACAATAAATCAACGACGCAGAAGGAGTTCTACAGGCAGAAGGAGGAATTTGGAAAACGGAAAGCTTGGAAGTTGTTTAACAAAATATTGAAAACCAGAGATTCACATCTGGCACCTGATTCAAGATTGACAGTCGGGAAAGATTGTACAAGAAATCGACGATGCAGATTGATTATGCAGAAAAGGATGTGCACCGGGGCTTCACTTATTGACCAATATCCTATCATGTTAGTTCATATTGTGGGTTTTGAAATTATCAAAAATTGAACCAATATATTGCAGGTATTGGGGGGGATGAGGGGTTTAAGGTGGGGGTGGGTAGGGTGGTTTATAAGGATTGAGGTATAAAAAGGGGTGGGGAAGATGTTTTAAGTATTGGGAGGGGGTTTCAACAAAAAGAATTTGGGGCAATATCTTTGGAAATTAAGGGTATTCCTTAATATCCCACGATCATACGTGCTATGTGAGAGGTTCACTAAGTGAAGTACCCATGAGGATGTGCGGAAGATGGAGAGCAGAAATCATGAAATGATATCAAGAAAAATCACATATTCGATATCCGATTTCCTTAGCAGATCAATGGTCATGGAGAGCCTGAAGAAGATCAATGGTGCAGAATTATTGGGGCGAAACCTGTACTACGGAACCATAACTACGGAACTAGGAGTGCGGAAACCCTGATTTGTTGCAGAAAATGACAAGTGCCGAAGAACCCAAAGGACAAAGATTCGTTACAAAAATTCATGGTTAACCAACGATTGGAATTCTTGTCTTTCATAAGGCATCGAAGAGTTGACCAGTTATGGAAATAAACCGTTAGGCGTACGAGCAGTTAAATAAGTTACATATTGAATTCTATAAAATGATGAGAGACAGGAAGAGAATAATGTGCTCTCTGTAAAAAGAGAAGTTGATGCATGGATCATCGGTAAAGTTAGAATTGCAGAATGATAGAGGACTCTGAATATCTAGAACATAGATAATGAGGGGAACCAAGGTGGATAAATCCAGAAGAAAATCAGAATAGAGTTGGTATGCAATGTTATATCTGTTTTTCTACAATTTTTACTGAACACATTTAAATCTAAGAAACAAGGGTGGAAGGGTGGTTCTAGGAAAAACATGTTATCTTCTCTGTACATGTTGAAGCCTGTACAAGTGGAAGTTGGTGCTTTCACTCAGTTGTAGCTGGATAATATGATTCTAGTTGATGCTAGAAAAATATGAGAGTTGGTGCTCTCCATAATAAGGATTGTGTAAAACAGAGGTTCCAGCCTTATTTGAGTAGGTGCTCAAATAAAGTGAATATTTGTCTGTTTCTATCATGTGTGTGTGATTGATAATAATCATCTTAGTTGTTATACTTGCTGCAATATCATAACTAAATCTATAATCTGTAATAATGGTTTAAATAGTGAAAAATGGTTTTAGCTTTAGAAATAACCGATTCACCCCCCCTCTCAGTTATTTGAGTAATTTCAACAATTGGTATCAAAGCAGGTTCCTTTTGTCTAAAGGTAGATCTGAAAGCTTAAACATGACTAGTTATGAATGAAATTCATAAAAAAAAGGTTCCTCTATTTGATGGAACCAATTTTTCCTTTTGGAAGTTTAGAATGAGAACCTATATAATGTCATTGGGAGCTGATGTGTGGGATATAGTAGAGACTATCTATGTAAATCCAATTGTGCTAGCCTCCAGAGATGAAAAGATGGAATTCAGTTTTAGTGCCAAGGCAATGAAGGCTATCCCGAGTGGTCTTGTAGAGGCTGAATTCGTTAAATTAATGCACCTTGAAGATGCAAAAGAAATGTGGGATAATCTTGTAAACAATTATGAAGGAAATGAAAAGGTAAAGGATTCCAAGCTTCAGACATATAGACTAAAATTTGAACAGCTGAAGATGAATGAGGATGAGACAGTCAATAAGTATTCCCTAAGAATAGAAGAAACTGTAAATGCCATGAAGGGTCTTGGTAAAAAGTTTGATGAATCCTTCTTAGTTCGGAAAATTCTAAATCTTTGCCTGAAAGATTCAATCCTAAAGTCTCAGCAATAGAAGAATTGAGTGATCACAAAACTCTTCCTATGGACCAACTCCTAGGAATTCTGACAACCTATGAAATGAGGATTGGTAAAGACAAATCCACCACTAAAGAATATTCTTTTAAGGAAGATAAGGACGTTGATTCTGAAATGGATGTAGCTGAGGCAAAATTTGTAAGGAGAATGAAGAAAGGTTCAGGTAAATACAAAGGTAAAATGCCCTTTAAATGTTTTAAATGTGGTAAAATAGGTCATTTTGCTCCCAAATGTCCCCTCAAGCACAAGAGCTAGACCTCTGATGATGATGAAAGTTATTCATTCAATAAATATGGTAAAGAGGCTAAACACAAAAATAAAATCCTGTGTGTAAATGATGTTGACTCTTCAGAAGAAATAAACAGTGATTCATCTGGTGAAGATGACGTGAACAACTTTATGCTTATGGGCATAGATGATATTGGAAATGAATGGATAGAAAGTGACCTGAATGAGGAAGAATCCATGGTGGACATGGAAGGGGAACTAATCAGTGCTATGGAGGAAATTAACAAGCTCATATTAAAGAAAAGAAAACAAAAACAATTACTGGTGCAGTATGAAAAGAATGAAAAAAATCAAGTGAAGACATTGCCCTGTTAAAATTGGAACTAGAAGAAGCAAAGAAGATAGAAGAGCTTCTCAGACAACAATTAACAGAAGAGAAAACGAGATGCGAATATTTGGAAGAAGAAGTAGTGGCAGCTAGGAAAGAGTTGAAGAAATTTCAAGCTCTGTACCACCAGAATCTGTCCAGTATAAAGGATTCAGAGAATTGAACAACATTCTCAGCAATCAAAGGCCCCCATGGGTAAAAACAAGTCTTGGCTACAAAGACGGTTCATGCAGTAATCAGTCATAATGCAAACCTACTATGCAAAAAAAAGGAAATGAGGCAATTACAAGAGTCAAAAATTCAGATCAAAATTATCAACCAATGAATGTTCAGAAATATAGTCAACAAAAGGAAAGACCTCCAAGATTAAGGTACCAATTTATTTTCTATGGTTACTGTTATTGTTGCTCTAATTTTGGTCACAAAGCTGCAAATGGTGCACTTAATTTTAGAAACATGCAATCAAGGAACAATCAAGGGCTACAACATAGAATAAGACAGTCAGCAAGCAAACAAGAACTGCATACAACTCAGATAATAACTCCATGAGAGAAATAACAATCCTTTTGATTTACTGTACAATGATCCAGAGTGTTATGTTTGTCATAACTTTGGACACAAGGCTTCAAACTGTCATCTGAAGGATTACAAAACAGACCGAAGATTGAATTACTCTGTTGGAAGTAATAAAGTTTGGAAGAAGAAATAAGATAACAAATGTGGCTTAGTCTTTTCTGTTCAGGAGAAAAAAGGCCCACGATACATTGATAGTGGATGTTCCAAACATATGAGTGGTGATAAAATTAAATTTTTGTCTCTAAGTGAAAATAAATCAGGAAATGTAACTTTTGGAAATGATGCTACAGGGAATATCAAAGGAAAAGGAATGGTTAAGTTGATTAATGGAAAAGGGAAATCACAAGATGTGTTGTTTATAGATGGACTAAAACATAATCTTCTTAGTGTCAGCATTTGTGACAAAGGATGTGAAGTTGATTTCACTTCTAAAGATTGCAAGATAAAGTTTGTACCCTCGGGACAGTTGGTTGCAAAAGGTATAAGAACTGAAAACAATGTCTATGTCTTGAAGAAGAACAACAAGAATGTCACCCTAAGCAAGTATGATGAAATTTGGCTTTGCCATAGGAGACTTGGACATTTAATATTTGATCATATAATCAAAATTGTGAACAATGGGGGAGTAAGAGATCTTCCAAATATATCAAAGCCATATGAATCTGTTTGTAAACCATGTCAAATGGGAAAATTGACTCGTACACAGTTTAAATACAAGAACTTCACATCAACAGACAAACCACTTCAGTTAGTACATATGGATCTGTGTGGACCATCAAGAAAAGAAGGCACAAGAGGAGAAAGATATTTTATGTTGGTCATTGATGATTGTTCTAGACTTACATGGGTTGCTTTTCTGAAAGAAAAATATTAGGCACTTGAAAATTTCAAAACTTTTAAGGCCTTGATTGGGAATCAAATAGGAAAAATACGAAAGGCAATACGATATGATAGAGGAGGAGAGTTCTATTCAAGAGACTTCAAGGAGTTTTGTGATAAAAATGGAATTAAGAGAGAATACAATATTCCAGGGACCCCATAGCAGAATGGAGTTGGTGAGAGACAAAATAGGTCAGTACAATAGATGAAAAGATCAATGATGAACATCTAGGGAAATATGATGACAGGGCTGATGAAGGTATCCTCTTAGGATATGCTACAAATAGTAAAGGGTATACTTGTTTTTTTTTTTTTTTTTCCCAAGGAAAAAAAGCGTAATTTTATTCATCTTTCGAGATCAAAATTACATTTTGAATATTCACTGAAGCGTGAATCCATTCAACCATAAGCTGGTTCTTTTGAAGGGCCTGTAAGGTCTTCTGTAAAATATCCATGGTAAGCATACGCAGATGCTTGTCCAAAAAGTATTCATTTCACTGTCGATTACTAACAGTACATGTAGTCTGATATACAAAAAACAAAATAAACAGTTTACTTTGTGCCAAGACCGTCTGCGGTGTAGCTTGGAAATGCATATGAGTATACATTTTACATATGTGAGATGATCGTTACCTTTGATCCCCTCGATATTATGACAATGATATATGTAATCCTAAAAACATAAGATAGTGTTCTTCCTGTTAAAACATCTGTAGTTTTAAGTCAAAAAACTTGTCGACCAACCTGTCAAAAATCATAGTTGTTCTATAAACGGCCTGTGGTAAAAATCCTGCAGTCTGCCATTAGTGAATTCTTTCACCATCCATGTACCCTCTGCCAGCCGGAGCCCTTCCTTGGAAGCTTTGTCCGCTTCCGTGTTGTTTTCCCTGTATACATGCCGACATGAGTAGGAGTTAAAACGTGAAAGGAGTTGCCGGATAGAAAAGAGAATATGAGCAAGCCTCAAATGCCTACAGTCTTGAGTATGATTGATCCAGTTTATAACATTCAATGAATCACCCAGAAAGTTTAGTTCCATGCATCCTTTTTCAATTGCAAACATCAAGAGTAATTTGAGACTCATTAACTCAGCAGAATTATTTGTGCCCCCCCCTAGGCCCATAGACAAAATGAAGAAGTGGGACTCTGTTAAATAAAGAACTGCGCCTCCTCCACATATATCGTTTTTAGCTGCCCCGTCAAAGTAAGCCCAAGGAGAAGTTCTGCCTATCTCCACCTCTAAAGTCCTTCGCTCTCTTGCAGCCCTTATATGAACCGGAAATGAGTTGTAAAACCCCACAGACAGAGCCCCTGTGATAGCCGGGGTACTTGGAATATCCTTGAAAATGGCCTTGTTCTGTGCAAGCCAAATCCCCCAAATTACCAACAGTGGTAACATTTTTAAATTTTTTTGAGTTGTCCTACGCCACCATGAATCCCAAGCTGCCCCAATAGTATCCCCTTCCCACTGGCAAGGAGTGCCTGTCATAGTAGTTACCACCCTCCAAACTTCGATTGAGTAGCAGCATGTAACAAATAAGTGATAGTTTGATTCCAGCTCCCTTTTGCAAAGCACACACCAGCCGGGTCCTTGAAAAGACCGTTTCTGGAGAACGTCCCAGGTAGGAACCTTGTTGTTTAGGACACACCACATAAACACCTTGGTTTTAGCTGGACATTTAAGCCTCCACAGCGGGCTCCACCACCATGCCACTTCCCTTTGTTCCACCCCAGCACTAAGAAGTAAATACCCAGCCTTTGGTGTATAGTCACCCCCCGGAGCAGCCTCCCAAACCAACGAATCTTCTTGTTCTGTGAGAATAATATGTGCCCGAACCAACTCCCTTATGTAGGTCCCAACATAAACAATCTCCCCGGCCCTCAATCCTAAAGATTTATCCCTTCTCCAAGATTGAACTCACGGTTCAGCTGGCCTAGGATCAGCTAGTTGGTTGAGGGTAGTGATCCCTCGATGGCCTAATTCCTCTATTATATCAACTGGGAGAAGATGTTGGTTGGTGCTGCCTAGCCATGGGTCCCTCCCAATCAAAACATTTTCCCCATTTCCCACATCCCAAGCAAGATTATTCTCAATCAGATGAAAGGACTTTACAATCGCCTTCCAAATCACCGAACCTCCTAAATGTGATTTCCTGGGATTTCTTATCCAGTCTAAGAGGCTCACATCAGGCAGGTATTTCTGCTTTATCACCCTATACCACAGACTACTGGACTTCACTAACCTCCATCCTCCCTTAGCAGCCAAGGATTTTGAGAATAAAAAGATGTCCTTTAGACCCCACCCTCCTAAACCTTTTGGGACTGCAATTCTTTTCCAGTTAACCCAAGGGGTAGTTTGATCTTCCTTATTTCCACTCCACAGAAATCTGAAACAGATTCTCCTTATCCTTTCGAGAATCCCTTTCGGAATCCAGGAAAGAGACATCCAATACATCGGAATTGCCTCCAAAACAGCTTTGACTAAAACTAATCTTCTTGCTCGAGAAAGCCACTTGTGACTCCAAACCATTAGTCACTTTTCAACCTTCCCTACCAGCCAGTACCAATCCTGTTTCCGATACAGGTTGGCCTTCAGAGAGAAACCAAGGTATTTTAGCCCTTCATCCAGTCCAGTTGTATTAAAAGGAAAGAACCTCATTATTTCCGCCCCCTCTTCCGGTCTAAGTAAATGTGTAGTCAAAGAAGATTTTCCAATATTGATATCCATGCCAGTGGCCTTTGCGAAGAGTTCCAAAATTTCCTGCAGAGCTCGGGTATCTCCTCTAGTACTAGAGCAGAAGATAAGAACATCATCCACAAAAAGTAGATGTGTAATTATTAGGTTGGGTGCAAGTTGAATTCCAGAGAAACGACCAGCAGCTCTAGATGCTCTTAATGCCCTGCTTAATCCTTCAGCAACCAGAAGGAATAGGATTGGAGACAAGGGACAACCTTGTCTAAGTCCTCTCTCAGCATGAAAAAAGGGGGAGGCCGCACCATTGATCAACACAGAAAAGGAAACAGTTGTAATACATGACATAATCCATCTTATAAAATTGATACCAAAGCCAAGGTGGGTTAGAAGTAACCTCAGATATAACCAACTTAATATGTCATACGCCTTAGAAAGATCAATTTTGAGAATAGCCCCCTTCAATCTCCTAGTCTTTAAACTGTGAAGACCTTCCTGCGCTACCCCTATTGCCTCATGGATCTGTCACCCTTCCAGAAACCCAAACTGTTCGGCTGAGATTTGAGATGAAAGGATAACTTTCAATCTTTTAGCTATTACTTTTGAGATAATATTGTAGACACATTTGCACAAGGAGATTGGCCTAAAATCATTGAGAGATGTTGCATTATATGACTTTGGGATGAGCGCTATAAATGTAGAGTTGAAACTAGCCGGGATCCAACCAGATGACCTTGAATATTCTATCACCTGCAACAGATCCCTCCCCAAGATATCAAATAGGTCCAGAAAGAAATCAATCGTCCATCCGTCTGGCCCCGCGCTTTTATCTTTCTGGAAATTGCCCAAAACCTCCTTGAGTTCTTCTTCCGTCACTTCCTTCATTAGGTCCCTGTTGCCCTCCTCTTCCACAAAACGAGGAAACATCTGAGCCAATCTTATTACCTCTTCAATTGAGGCCTGTGGAGGAGCTTTGAATAATCACTGAAAGTGGTTTACCCCGCAGGTGGCCTTATCTTCAAAAGTTACATGAGAATTACCCTCCTCATCCTGAAGACTCCAAATGGTATTTGCCACCTTCCTTCCTCTAGCATATGCATTGAAGAATTTAGTGTTATCGTCCCCACATTCCAGCCAGAGAGCCCTGCTTTTGAGTCTCCATGATTCCTCTTTTTCCAACAGCAGTGTACTTCGTCTCCCCTCCAACCTTGACAAAGCCTCCTTAGACTCTTGCGTGTCAAAACCTCCTCCTTCTTCTTCATATATCAGCAAAAGTGCTGCTTCTATATTATTCAGTTCAACATCTTCTCTTCTTCTCTTTGCAGCTGCCCATTCCTTGATTATCACTTTAAATTTTTTTATATTGTCTGCAAACTGAATGGCAGCCGATCTGTCATCATCTCCTTCGATAGGATTCCAATGTGTGAGAAAAAGAGTTTTGAAAGTCTCATCTTGAAGCCATAATTTGTTGAATTTTAAAGGGTTCGGAGGGTTGAGAGGCCCCTTTTTGATTTCAAAAAAAATTGGAAAATGATCAGAGAGACCCTCACTGCCCACCCATTGTCTTACTGAGAAAAATATGTCCACCAACTGCTCTGCTACCAAAAAACAATCAATTCGTTTCGCTACCCTGGCATCCCCACTGCGATTATTTCTCCAGGTCGGCTTAATTTTAACAGGCTCAATGTTCATCAGACCTTTCTCCACCAATTTCTGAACAAAATAACCTGCCAAGGAGTCCACCAAGGCATGTGGTCCCCACACCTCATTGTACCCCAGTGAGAAATTAAAATCTCCCCCCATCACCACCGAGTCACCGTTCACCAAGGGATTTTGTAGCAGAGAGTCCCAAAAAGGAACTCTATTGTTATAAGGCCCATAGACATTAACCACTGAAAGAGACATCCCTAGCTCCTCAGAAAAAACTTCAACGCCCAGCACAGCCTCCATGCCCCAAGCATTAATCAACTTAACACGACTATTTTCCATCCCACCGCCAAGCCCCCGGAGCGACCTCTAGCATCCAGAGTCACGAAAGACCACCCGGGTATCTAGCTTTCCAACCTTTCCTGTATCACCTCACCTACTCCTAAAGTCTCTTGTAGCATGATCACATCTGGGTGTTCAAGAGTAAGCACCCTGATGAAGGCTGATTTCTTACCAGGCCCAGCCAGCCCCCGACAGTTAAAAGACAAGAGCTTCATGTGCGACCTTTCTTCTTGGCCTTCTCCACTCTAAGGGCCTTTTCAATTGAAAGTTGTTTGCCTCCTAAAATATCCTCCTTGGCTCTGGACTGAGCCTTAAAAATATTAGTCTTTATCCCCTGTCCCCTTCTCACAGGCGAAGAATATTTACCCAACCCAGAGGAATGCTTATGACAAGATCTGAGAAAGTACCCCGAATCCGTAGAATCTGGAGGAGAGGGACAGGATTCTTCAAGGAGAATTTCTAGGTCTGGTTCCAAAACAAGAGTAGAGGGATTATCCAAAGCAGGCAGGGGGACTGGAGAAAGGGCGTTTGCAGTAGAAGCAGTCAATCCCGGGGATATGCCATGTGAGTCAAGGAGTACAGGGAGTGGTAGAGGGGAGCCAGACTAACCCGAAAGGGAGAGCTTCCTCAGACCATCGATCCAATCAAACCCAAGAAAGGAAACATTATTCAAGAACAAATTAACATTTGACAGATTAGGAAAAGAGGGAGTACCCGAACCAGAAAGATCCCCTGAAGCATAACCAACTGTCGAGTCAGTGACCTGTGCTGGCGGATCTCTAGGCCCTTCATCCACCAGTGGTTCAGTAAAGATCAATTATTCCACAGACGGATCGCTACCCACATCATCCGTCGAGGTTTGGGCTGAGCCAGAGGAACCGGCAGCCTTCTCTGATGTACCCATGCATGCAGCCACAGAAGCTTTCCTTCTGCTTCCGTTCAGAGGACGCACCAACATAGTACAATCCGAAACCGGATGCCCATAGACATGGCATCATCTACACCGAAAGGGAACATTCTCATAGTCCAGGATTTGTGGGATAATCACCGGTCCCCAATCCAAATTGATAGATTCTGCCAAGCCCTCCCTGAAGTTTATATTTACCAGGATTCTAGCTACCTTCTTCTCCTTTGTTTCTAAGAAAGATAGGTCCACCTCTAGAAAAGACCCTAGTATATCGCCTATCCTCCTAAAGTGATACAAATCCCATAAGTGTAAAGGAAGAGCTGGCATTCTTACCCATACTAGTACAATGTCTACCCGTTCTTTGCTGGCGTCAAACAGAGGGATCCATGGTTTCATAAGAACATGAGAGTGGTCAATATGCCAACATTTGTTCTGAATCCATCTAAGGTCCTCCTCTTTCTCCAAATTGACCGCAAACCATCCTCTATTCAACATCTCAACCACCGGAGCATAGCCAAGGTGTGTACCCCAAGTCACCGTAGCCCAATCCTGAACAGTTTTTTTGGTAAAATTCCTATCCAGAACCCTCCCAACCAGGGTACATTTCTCCATATTCAGAACACTTTCCCAAGCTAGATCTTTGCCGACCACATAATTCCGTAGCTTCTTTGTTTTAATCCAATTCTTCCTTCGTCTTTTTGTAGAACCACTGACCACTTCTTGTCTTCCAACTGATTCACCCAATGCTCCTGGACATCTACCAAAGAGATTCCTACTGGGAGACCCAAACCCTCGCTGTTCAGCTACATCCAGCGGCACCCTCAGCTCATCCTCCGAGGATACTCCACTTTGTCCCTTGCCCTGCAAAACCTGGCCGGCCTCCCCGACTGAGGTCACCCGAGCAAGTCCCTCCACAGCCTCGAACCCTCCTCGTAGGTCAAAGGCCAAAAAACCTAAATTTCGGGCTAGGAAGGCCCCCGCTTCCCTCCAACGCGAAAGCTCCAGCAAAGTTTCAGACTGTTGAACAGCGGCCTCTACTTGTAATTCAGCCGGAAAATGCTCCAACGACGAACTAGAAAAAAAGACAGACGGAGAAGTAACATCTTCCAACCCTAACGGCTCTAATCTGGCCGGGCCCAATACCTCCTGACTCATTCTAGGGAAATCCACCATCTGCTCCATCAGCCCTCCACCTAGCACCGCCCAGATGTCAGTGCTTTCCATCCTGTCGCTCGTATAATCAACCATGTCCAGATCCTCCATCTCTGCCAGAAGGGTAACCGTCACCTTCAAAAACCCGCAAACTTTAACCCTTGAAGACCCCAAACAACCGGCCTCTGTCATAGGAAATAACCACCTATTCAAGCCACTTTCAACACGAAGCCACAGCACAGGAACGACGGGGGCTATCTTGTTCCGTAAAGGGTATACTTGTTATAATAAGAGGATGCACAAATTGGTTGATTGTAATGACATCAAGATCAATGAAGGAATATCTGTAAAAGACATTCAAATAAGCAGTGTTGAACCAAATACAGAAGATACAGTTGAATTTAAAGAAGAAAAGGTCCAAGAATCAGAACAAAAAGATTCAGAGTCAGATGATGCACATGCAAACACTCAGATAGATTCAAGGAAATAGACAGAAACAAAGCACCTTCCAGAATAGTTCAGAAGAATCATCCTGAAAGTCAGATAATTGGGGACAAGAATAAAGGAGTGTAGACAAGAAGAAAGTTGATCAAAGCTTCAAAACAATCTATCTATGATGGAACCTAAAATTTTTGAAGAGGCTAGTGAGGACGAAGATTGGGTTAAATCCATGAATGAAGAGCTTGATCAAATTGAGAAAAATAACACTTGGGAGTTGGTTCCTAGACCCGTAGATAAAAATGTAATAGGATCCAAGTGGGTGTTTAAAAATAAGATGAATGACCAAGGAAAAATTGTGAGGAATAAAGCTCGATTAGTTGCAAAGGGTATGCCCAAGTTGAGGGGAAATACATTGATGAAACGTTTTCACCAGTAGCATGATTGGAATCCATATGAATGTTTCTTGCCTATGCCACTCATAAGAACTTAAAAGTATATTATATGGATGTTAAGTCATCCTTTCTCAATGGATATCTATTAGTAATTTTGGTGTATGTGGATGCCATTATATTTGGATGCACTAATGATTCTTCTGTGCATTGGTTTGCTAATGCCATGCAATCTGATTTTGAGATGTCAATGATAGGAGAACTGCCATTATTTCTTAGTCTTCACATTATCCAGATTCCCAAAGGATTATTTCTCTCACAAGAGAAGTATTTGAAGGAGATGTTGAAGAAATTCCAAATGGAAGACTCATCACATGTCAGTACACCTATGGTTGTTGGGTGTAAACTTGGCAAGGATGATCCCTCACCAGATGTTGATCAGAGAACATATCAGTCCATGATAGGAATTCTCTTATACATCACAACATGTCATCTTGATATCATGCAATTTGTTGGAATGGTAAGCAGATTTCAGTCTGCTCCTAAGTAAAGTCATTTGGTGGCCATGAAGAGGATATTCAAATATTTGAAGGGCACAATGACTTATGGTCTCTGGTATCCTAGAAATCAAAATCTCTAGTTAACTACATATTCAAATGTTGATTGGGAAAACTATTTGGATGAAAGGAAGAGCACAAGTGGAGGTGAATTCTTCTTAGGTGACTCTTTAGTTGCATGGTCGAGTAAGAAGCAAGGCTCAATATCCTTATCCACTATAGAAGTTGAGTACATTGATGCTGCCACCCATTGTACACAAATTCTTTGGATGATTCGGACAATGGAAGAACTGGAGGTAAAATATACTGACCCCATTCCTCTTAATTGTGATAATACCAACACCATTAGTATGTCCAAAAATCCAATCCTTCATTCCAAGACCAAGCACATACCTATTGAGTATCAGTTCTTAACGGAGCAGGTTGCAAACAGAGTAGTTCAATTGAATTTTATCCCTTCTTCAGAACAACCTGTTGATATCTTCACTAAACCCTTACCAAAGACAATTTGAGTACCTACGCCAGAATCTAGGTATCGTATCCTATTCCAAATAATTTGTTCACTTTTATAGGGGGAGATGTGCTATAGAGCCTTCCTTGACATTGATGTCAAAGGGGGAGAAGTTGTTTGTTACAGATGATAAACATATTGATGATTACTAGTGCAACATGCGTCCAGAAGTTGAAGATTTCCATCAATGCCAAAGGGGGATATTGTTAGAGGTTTTGCGGTCAGGGGGAGACTGTTAGAGGATTTGTGATCATATGTAAAAGAGATCAGAGCGTGATATGGTTGTCATTGATGGAAACATAGTTCCAAGCATGATCCAGATGAACAGAGGACTCAGGGGGATACTGTTGGAGGATTTGCAGTCATTTGGAAAACATATCAGAGTGTGATATGGTTGGCATTGATGGAAACATATTTCCAAGCATGATCCAGATGAATAGAGGACTCACAAGATTCCATGGCTGATGACACAACATAGTTCCAAGCATGATCCAGGTGAGCAGACGACTCAGAAGAATCCATGGCTTGTGCAGAGATCCGACGCTCAGGAATGAATCCGCAAAAGAAAATTAATGGTCAGGAGTAAATCCACAAAGTTTGAAAGAAGATCTGATGAATAGATCCAATGGACAGGAATTAATTCATAAAAGAAATAAATGGTTAGGAGAAAATTCGCAAATTTTGAAAGAAGATCCGATGAACAGATCTGACGGAAAGGAATGAATCCACATAAGAAATCAAAGGCCAAGAGAAAATCTGCAAAGTTTCAAAGGTAATATGATGAACAACATCTGATGGTCAGGAGTAAGCATGCAAAAGAAATCGACGACGCGGAAGGATTTTTGCAAGCAGAAGTCGAAAAGCAGAAAGTATGGAAATTATCCAAAGAAATATTGAAGACTCAAGTTCCACATACCGTACTGGATCTAAGATTGACGGTCGGGAAAATGTGCACATGAAATCAACGACGCAGAAGGAGTTCTGCAGGTGGAAGGAGAAAGTTGGAAAGTGGAATTTGTAGAATTTTTTTAACAAAATGTTAGAGACCCAGGATTTGCATCCCGCATCGGATCTAAGATCGACGGTCGGGAAAGAGTGCACAAGAAATCGACGTCGCGGAAGGATTTTTGCAAGCGGAAGTTGGAAAGTGGAAAGTGGATGATAATCTAGAGGAGAAACATAATATATGATAGGAAAACAATTCAATGTAAGATGAAATCAAATCCATAAGAAGCAAATTCATCCAAATGTGTCCTACATTAAAAATAGAGGATGCAGATATTGACAACTTAGCACTAGAGGCCCCACTGTATAACACTACCAATCATGTGAAACAAGTATTCATGCAAATGTAAAGTCAAAAAAAAATCTAAAGGAGATATGGTACATAGATAATAAGTGAAACAACACAATACATCCCATGTAATACAAATTTTAGAACTAATAACCATGTCAACAAAGGAAAAGAAGTACACGAAATAGGTGGCGCTTTTGTTAGCGCAAGTAAGTTTTGAATTCAACCCAAAATTGGGAGTAGATTGTAAAGAAGAGTAAGAAACCAACAAAAGAGACAAGGAGAGGATCAAGTAGTCGCAACACAAGTTAGAGTAACTATTGGACCTAGTGGTAAGATATTAAAAGTTAAAGGAAATACAAAGAGTTGATGATGAATTGGGATATCTATTCTAATCCACAAGGGAGTTTCAAACTCAATTAAATAAACTTAACTTGTTTTGTGTCAAATGATTTATTGTGATTTAAAAACTACATGGTGCAACTGGAGTCAACTTGTTGTATGTCCAGGAAACACAACGAAAAGTTCTAGACCCCAACCAATCAAATGTTTATCTAACGAGACTAAATAGTTTGGTAAGAAAGTTGACAAAGGAATTAGATGAATCCTTAAATTCATAAACAAATTTTTGGAGGTGGTCCTAGATTTGGGATGCTCACTTGGGTGAGGGTGTTATATTTAAGTAAATAAATAGAAGTTGGGTGGAGGTTCCTTCATTTTGATTTAGAGGACGGACGTGTTGTGGAAACATGAATAGACTAGGTGGTATAGAATCAACAAAACATAAATGTGAGTAATGTCATGTGGATTGAGGATCGTTAATAACATTAATGAGCATCAACCTTGAACGAAGATAAGAACAAAGGATAGTAGCTAGGATTCCATGTGATCAAGGAGTGGAGTGGTAAAATAATGAAGACACCTAGCTATAGAAAAAGTAGATATTAGTTCGTTCATAAAATTGGGATTAAAGTAAGCTATTGAATCTACTTATTTTTATTATACCTTACCACCTATAGGTGCAATGGTGTAAACGTAAAGGATTAGGCCCGTGAAGGTTGTTGTTACCCTTGTTGTTGTTGTTACTCGTTATCATTGAGTCATTGTTTCTCTTATATAATATTATGTTCTCTCTTTTGTTGCATTCTCAAGAAAAAACACTAGTTTTGGATGATGTATTTGAGTATCTTGGAGATGAATAGAATGGGTGCCACCTTTAACTCTTTTTTGGGTCTTTATATTGTATATTGATGATGCATTTTACCACTATTCATTGTCTATGATGTTGAATAACTAGAATATGCTTGAATACCTTTTGCACTCTTAAGTTAGGATGATCGATATGGTTAATATGAAAATTAATATTGGATAAATTTATAATGGTTAGAAATGATGATTTAAAACTTGCATAATAAGTTAACACACTGATTTAAAACCCACATAATGATTTAACATGGAAGTGTAGGTAATTGGGCATATGTTAATTGTCACTATCATAATATATGAGTCTTGTACAAGCCTTTATCCTAGCACATCTCTTTGAGTTAGACCTTCCCCTTTAGACGATTAAAAATGCTAGCACTTAAGACTACAATGGATCCCGTTTATTGGACATAGATGTGGACCCATGTTGAAAATTGATACAACAATCGCTCCTAATATTTTTTCTCTTCCAAGTCCACCACACCTACATGACCAATCCTTAACCCAAGCATCCTCAAGTAAAGTACAAGATTCCATGCAAAAAACCAACTGTCCCCATACCACCTAGGGATTAATTCCTTCATATAATATTCCTAATGATTGTAAGTTTTAAACCTGTGTAGAGAAGCAAATCATACATATTCTTTTAAGAAAAATAGAGATCACAACACATCATTAACACATAAACATAAATATTTACCCTGGAAACCCTTAACTGGGAAAACCAGAAAACCTTGGAGCCACACCTCCTATTTTCTCTTCATTACATTATGAGATCCTCACAACACAAAATATAGGTATTCCGCAACATCCAAATACCCTAATCCGTTAACCCGGATTAGAAAAAGACTCCAATCCGTTAACCGAGATTAAGTTACATATTTTTAGACAACTTCTAAAAATAGCCACAAACAACTATAAATAGCCATAAAATCTATAAATATCCAAACTTGACATGTGCAACTCCCCTCCATACACACATGCAAAGAATATAACATATACCCAACATTCTCCCACTTGTTGTTTCCTTTGCATAGCAATGAGTCATGTACTCATAAAGTCACAGGTTCAGGGCATCAATGCCCATAGATTCTCTACACCAAGAGAACTTCTCTGTACTAACAGACTTTGTTAATGAGTCTGCAACATTTTTTCACGGTGTCATCCTTCTCTAGCAGCACCTTCTTTTCTTCAACCATATCTCTCACAAAGTGATATTGCACATCAATATGCTTTGTATTAGCATGATAAGTAGGGTTCTTTTCCAGGAATATTGCACTTTGGCTATCACATTCTAACCTTACACCTTTCTGTACAAACCCAATACTTGAACACAATATTTGCAACTAGACAACTTCTTTGCTTGCATGAGTGGCTGCCATGTATTTAACTTCTGTACTTGAGAGTGCAAATACAACTTTTCTCTTGCTCATCCAACTGAGAGCTCCTCCAAATAGGTTAAACACATACCCACTTGTAGATATTCTATGATCAAGGTCTCCAACCTAGTCTACATCAACAAATCCATGTACGTTTATTACTCTGTCTGGTCCAGGCCTTCCTTGGTAGTAGATTGCATAATCTGTGGTTCCACACAAATATCTGAAGACCCTCTTTATAGCTGTCCAATGCTCCTTTCCTGGTTTTGACATATATCTGCTCAAAACTCCCACTGCATGAGCAATGTATGGTCTTGTACATACCATTGCATACATCAAACTACCAACTGCATTAGCATATGGAACCCGTGACATGTATTCTTCTTCTTCCTGTGTCTTGGGACACTGCTCTACAGATAACTTTACAGCTACAAGAATTGGAACCTTGACTGGCTTAATTTCCTGCATGTTAAATCTCTGTAGTACTGTCTCAACATATTTTCTTTGATTTAAACTGATCATTTTGTTTGCATGATCTCTTCTTATCTCCATTCCCAGAATGAAGTTTGCAGCACCGAGATCTTTCATATCAAACTTGGAGGACAGTTGAGACTTCACCTCCTTTATAACATCTTTGTTGTTTCCAATCAACAACATGTCATCAACATACAGAACTATGTTAATGAAGTGATCACCAACCTGTTTGGAATATACACAGTGACCAACTTTGCTTCTCACAAACCCCAATCCAAGTATGTATGTGTCAAACTTTTGGTACCACATTCTTGGAGATTGCTTTAGACCATAAATGGACTTCTTTAGTTTACATACCAACTCATTCTTTCCCTTTGCTATGAACCCTTCTGGTTGTTTCATGTATATTTCTTCTTCTAGATCCCCATGTAAGAACGCTGTCTTCACATCCATCTACTCTATTTCAAGATAAAAAACAACAACAATAGAAAGAAGAAATCTAATAGAAGTTAATTTTGCAATTGGAGAAAATATTTCACCAAAATCAATCCCCTCTACCTGAGAATATCCCTTTGCTACCAACCAGGATTTATACTTATCCACTTTACCTTCTGCATTCAACTTCTTTTTAAATAGCCATTTTCTCCCAACGGTTTTTCTCCCAGCTGGTAACTGGACTAGCTTCCAAGCTTCATTTTTGTCCAAGGAATCCATTTCTTCATCCATGGTATTTTCCCAGAGATCACTATCCTCTGAATTAATAGCTTCCTTCACATTTCTAGGATCATCATCAGTAATAGACATAGCAAAATGAGAGCGAAAATCAGGAGGGGAATACCTTTCTGGTTGCCTTATTTCTCAAGATGATGTCCTCAAAAATAAAGTATGAGGTTATTCTTCTTTTGATTCTACTTCTTCTATTGAGTCAGATTCTTCACCTTCTAATTTAAACTCTATTTTCTCTGGTTCCTTTTCCATTGGATTCACTTCCTGTCTAGGGACTTCTTTGACCTCTCGAAACACAACATCTCGACTGTAAACAATCTTCTTAGTTATAGGATTCCAAAGCTTATACCCTTTCATACCATCTTTATAGCCAATAAAGATACACTTCTCAGCTTTGTCATCCAACTTGCTCCTTTTCTCCTTTGGAACATGTACATAAGCATCACAACCAAAAAATTTCAGATGCTTAATAGAGGGTTTCTTACCAGTCCATACCTCTTGTGGAGTTTTATCAATCAATGCTGATGTGGGTGATCGGTTTACCAAGTAACATGCTGTCTCCACTGCTTCTGCCCAGAATTCTTGTCCTATCCCAGCACTACTTAGCATGCTCCTTGCCTTTTCCATCAACGTCCTATTCATCCTCTCAGCAACTCCATTTTGTTGAGGTGTGTATGGAGTAGTATTTTGTCTTGCTATTCCACACTTCTTACAAAAGTCCTCGAATTCGTTCCCACAGAACTCTCCACCATTATTTGTCCTCAACACCTTTATTTTCTTTTCTAACTGATTTTCTACAAGAACCTTAAATTCTTTAAACTTGTCAAATGATTCATATTTCTTTCGAAGGAAATAAATCCATATGTTCCTTGAGAAATCATCTATAAATGAAACATAATACACAGATTTTCCTAATGATGGAACAGGAACAGGTCCAAACACATCACTATGTATTAATTCTAGAATTCCCTTTGCTCTTATAGCACCATATTCAAATCTTACTCGATTTTGTTTTCCATATATGCAATGTTCATAGAAATCAAAATCTAGAGTGCAATCAGTCATACCTTCAACCATAGCTTTACCTTGTAATTCTTGAAGTCCCTTTTCTCCAATATGCCGCATTCTTTGATGCCACATCATTGTCTTTCCTCTTGATGCAGTCAAGGTTTTTTCATCTTTACCTCCTTTCTCCAACACAACAGAATTGTTACATTCATCAATGATGGTTTTTCCCAATAGTTTGTACAGAGTTCCATACCGAACTCCCCTCATCAATACCATTGATCCTTGAACCATTTTGCAACCACCATCTCCACACACAGTCTTTACAACTGCAACATCCATCTTTCTGATAGATATCAAGTTTCTTTCTAGATTTGGAATGTGTAGCACTCCAAGCAAAGTTCTAATCCTTCCATCCTTCAGTTTTAGCTTGACTATACCATGTCCAATGATACTGGCTAGTGAATCATCTCCTCCATTGCACTTTTCATATTCACAGAACCACTCCCTATGAGGGGTCATATGACATGACGCACCTGAGTCAATCAACCATGTATCACGTTCTGAAGGATTACCCGTGGAAGCTAGGTACACATCCCCTCCTTCTTCTGAGGAGTTCTTTGCCTCTGTGGAAGGGGTATCCTCATATCCCTTTGATTTCTCAACATTATTAGATCTAAAATCCTTTTTATAGTGCCCATCTTTACCGCATTTCCAACACTTCCTTATTCCTTTTCTTGGGGATTTAGATCTACCCTTAGATTTAGATCTCCCCCCAGATCCTTTATTTTTGTTTCTCTCCTGGGGGCGACCTCTCACAGATAAGGAATCCATGCTATGATTATCCATGGTTTTCCACTCATCTCTTCTGATAGTAGGGATGATACAATTTCATCAAATTTTAAGGTCGCCTGGCTAGAACTACCTATTGCAACAATTAGGTTTTCCCAGGAATCCGGCAAAGAACACAATAATGTAATACATTTATCTTCTTTAGCCATTTTAATACCAACAGAGGTTATCTGACTTACCAGAGTATTGTAGACATTCAAATGCTCTGTTACAGTGTCATTCTCATCCATTATGAGGTGAAACAACTTCTTTTGCAAAAACAACTTGTTCACAAGGGATTTTGATTGATACAAACTCCCTAGTTTTTCCCATATCTTTATTGCACTATTTTCACCAGATACGTTTGACAACACAGAGTCTGATAAGCACAATTGTATTGTACTCCTTGCCCTTCTTTCTAATTTATCCCAATCTTCTTGTGACATTGCAGTGGGTTTCGTACCTAGATCCACAGCAATCCACTGTTCCCGATCTACCAGAAGATCCTCCATTTTGAGCTTCCATAGCTCAAAATTCTGGACATTAAATTTATTGATCTTGATTCTTGAAGTGCTCGCCATTCTCTTTCAATGCACAAATCAACACTACAATGCTCCCACTGAACCCAGGTTTATCACATACTCGAGATCTATCAACTGCGTCGAATCCTTAGCAGCAAAGGCGTCCCCCTGATGCCAAAATCGAGCTCTGATACCACATGTAAGTTTTAAACCTATGTAGAGAAGCAAAGCATACATATTCTTTTAAGCAAAATAGAGATCACAACACATCATTCACACATAAACATAGAGATTTACCCTGGAAACCCTTAACTGGGAAAACCAGAAAACCTTGGAGCCACACCTCCTATTTTCTCTTCATTACATTATGATATCCTCACAATACAAAATATAGGTATTCCGCAACATCCAAATACCCTAATCCGTTAACCCGGATTAGAAAAATACTCCAATCCCTTAACCGAGATTAAGTTACATATTTTTAGACAACTTCTAAAAATAACCACAAACAACTATAAATAGCCATAAAATCTATAAATAGCCAAAAAAATTTGTTCGCTGCGCTTGCATCGGAAATGGCTTAACGACCATTTTCGAACGGAAACATAGCCTACGGCCTATTTCCGTCGAAGGTGCGTTTGGGATCACCGAGCTGCAGCGCTGACATGCCCACCTCCCCTCCATACGCACATGCAAAGAATATGACATATACCCAACAATGATTATCCTCCAAGATAATTTTTCCTCCCATGAAAGAAACCAAACTACTTATGAATTCACTAGCCACATATGTATCCAATGCTCGAAGGAAGAATTCCACACAAGAATTAAGTTAAGGCCTAACAATTTTTGAGAAAACTAACTCTAATGTGTATTCCCATTGTAGAAAAACCAAGGGTAATAAACATACCATGCACCTCACATCCCTTGAAGCAACCCCCAAGCATGTTGTAAGAACTTTTAGAGTAACCTCGAAAGTTAACAGTCACTCTTTATGAGAAAATTGTTTTCACCAACATTAGTTTGGTAGCTCTGCAACTCAATCAAACCTTCCATTTTCAAAACTAAAATTGTTTTAGTTTGGAAGTGAACTATTGGCTCCCAAAAATGAATTGCCCCCCCAAGCATCACACTCAATCCATCAATGCATCACACCTCACCTCCTTAAAACAATTGTATATATCATAAATGGAAGAAGCTAATGCAATATGGTTATCATATATCCTAGGAGGTATACTTACTCTTAGTTAATATTAGGGAAATTCTACATGCTCATGTTCATCCTATAATGTCTAAGTGAGCCATATTTACTTGCTTCATTCTAACATTGATGACGAGGGAATATCAATACCCAATATCACCTCATCCATACCTTGATCTAATTTTACTTTAACCTCTGACTTCAAATTGTAACAATGACTTCATGAGAGGACTATAACACCAAAATATGACTTTGAAACCTCATCACACATGCCACATTCCATGCCATCACTTCCTTTGTTATTATTTTTTCATTAATGAACTATGATTTTCCTATACTTAAGTCAATTTTCAGAGTTTCAACAAGTTTCCAGTTTTTACAGAATGGTGTCAAATTGTAAAAATGACTTCATGGGAGCACTAGAACATCATCATATGACTTTGAAACCTCATCACACATGTCACATCATAATACATGCCATGTAATTTCCTTCGTCTTCAATGAAATCCTTTGACATCAAAGGCAATCATACTCAACATTCTCCCCCTTTGGCATTGATGGCAACACCTCTTCAATTTTCTCCCCCTTTGACATTAACGAAAAAGCTATCCTTTTGACATCTCCCCCGGTCAACATGTCTCCCCATGACATAATTCCTTATATATATATATAGGGAGATTACTCCCAAATTTTGTCTAATATGCTCAAATGATTCTTTAGGTAGTGTATTAGTGAAGATATCAGCTATTTGTTCCCTTGTATCAACATATTCCAGTTTCACCACCTTATGTGATACTTGATCCCTCAAAAAGTGATATTTTTCAAGGATGTGCTTTGTCTTGGAGTGCATAATAGGCATTTTTGTTATATTTATGGAATTGGTATTGTCACAATTTATCACTATTGAATGCTCATACTTTACAAGTAAGTCTTCCAATGCATGTTTCATTCAAATGACTTGAGTGCAACATGATGCAGAAACAATGTATTCATATTCTGCTATAGATAGTGAAATGGAGGATTGTTTCTTGCATAGCCATGATACCGAATAGTCTCCCAAGTAGAATGTTGCTCCACTGGTACTCTTTCGGTCATCAACACTTCCTACCCAATCTGCATTAGTGAATACATTTAAAGTGAAGTCTTGACCTCTGGGGTACCATAAACCATACTCTATATTACCTTTAAAATATCTAAGAATTATTTTCACTGATGTCACATGTGTTTCTTTGGGAGTTGATTGGAATATAGCAACCAATACTACAACTTACATCACATCCAGTCTTGTAGTTGTCACATATATCATGCTTCCTATCATATATCTATACATGGTATGATCTAATTCCAAAGATTCATCATCCTTGCTTAAGTTACAACTAGTGACCATAGGACTACTAACAGGATTGGAGTCTTCCATCTTAAATTTCTTAAGCACGTCTTTAATATACTTGCTTTGAGAAATGAATATCCCTTTGTCTGATTGAGAAACTTATAATCCCAAGAATAATGTTAATTCACCCAAAAAGATATTTCAAATTCTTTCTTCATATCTGAGGCAAAGTTTACACTCATGATTTGTAGATCACTTCCAAATATGATATCATCTACATAGACAACAACAATGATCATATTCATATTTTAAAAATTTATGTAGAGATTGTTGTCAGTGGACACTCTTCTATATCCGTGTTGCTTCAAGTAGTTTTCAAGTCTTGAGAGCCATGCCCTTGGGGCTTGTTTGAGGCCATATAGTGCCTTTTTTCAGTTTGTAAACATAATCTCTATTTTCTGCTAAGAGAAAACCTTCAGGCTGTTCAACATAGAATTATTCTTCAATATTTCCATTTACAAATGCATATTTAACATCCATTCGATATACTTTGAAGATTTTGTAACATGCAAAATCCAAGAACATCCTGATTGCTTCAAGTCTTGCTACAGGGAATTTTTTTCTTAAAAGTCAATACCTTCCAATAGAGCATATCCCTTGCATACCAGTCTGGCCTTGTTTCGTATTATTTCACCATATTCATTTAACTTTTTCTTGAAGATCCATTTGGTCCCAATAACATTCTTGCCTTTGAGTCTTGGGACAAGTTCCCAAGTTTGTTTCGTCTCAAATTGATCCAATTCTGCATTCATGGCCTAGATCAAATTATCATCTTTGTTGGCTTCTATGAGGTTCTTAGGTTCCACCACTGATAGTAAGGATTTTTCATTAAACATTAGTTTCCTTCTTGTACTAACTCCAACATATTTGTCACCTATGATTTGTGTTTTAGGATGATTCTTTTGTATACTTCTAGGTGGAAATCTTGTATCAGAGCTTGAGAGTCCTCATCTTCACTTTCTTGTCTTTTCTATTCCTCTTCTTCTTTTTCTTCATCATGAACATTTTCATTATTTTGTAAGACTTCCTTTTCTTCTTCATCATTTGTTCCTTCATCATCATCTTGGCTTCTTACTCTTCTTGGTTTCATGTCATCTACTCTTACATATGCACTTTCTATGATTTTGTGTAGTCTTTGATTGTAACATCTATACGCTTTCTTGGTGTATGAATATCCTAAAAATATTCCCTCATCACTTCTAGAATCAAACTTACCAAGGTCATCCCCATTCCTCTTTATGTAGCACTTGCAAGCAAACACTCTAAAATATTTGACTGAGACAACTCTTCCATACCATACTTCATAAGGAGTCTTTTCATTATTTACTCTGAGTTTTCCTCTATTAAGTATATACGCAGCTATGTATACTGCTTCTCTCCAATACACATCTGACAATTTTGCTTCATTAAGCATAGTTCTGGCTGCTTCTTAGACTGTTCGATTCTTTATTTCCACAATGCCATTCTGCTGAGGATTATTTGGAGATTAAAATTGTCTTTCAACTCCATGCATCTCACAAAAATCATTGAATTCGTTTGAGGTAAACTCTCCTCCATTATCTTACCTTAGACATGTGATTTTCTGATTTGTCTCATTCTCAACCATTGCTTTGAAAATTTTAAACTTTTCAAAAGATTATGATTTTTCTTTGAGAAATGTAACCAAAGTCATCCTTGTATAATCATTAATGAGTAGCATGAAATAATGATCACCTTGCAAACTTTTAGTTCTTGTTGGTCCACAAAGATCTGTGTGGACTATTTCCAATGGTTGAGAGGTTGTATGTCCCTTGACTTTGAAGCTGGATTTAGTCTGCGTCCCATGTTGACAATGATTGCAAACTGAGTTTAGAGGCTTTAATATATTTGAAAATTCTCTTATAGATTCCTTCTTACTTAATTTCATAATATTGTCAAAGTTCAAGTGCCCCATCCTCCTGTGCCAAATCCAACTTTCATCAATCATACTCATGTAGCATTGCTCTTCATTTTCTAGGATATATACATTGTTTGAATTCCTTACATCAGTCCCAACAAGTTTTCCTGATTCCTTTTTCTGATTTCACATTTCTCAGAATCAAATATGTAGACGTACCCTTGATCACATTTTTGACTCACACTAAGGAGATTAGGCGTTATATTTTCTACTAGCAACACATTTTCAGCTTTGATTTTGTTATCTCTGATAGCAACTATACCTTTTCGAATTATCTTGGAGGATATATTATCTCCAAAGGTAAATTTTCCTTTTTTATCTCTTCTTAGGCTTATGAACTTGTTTGGGTCTCCTGTCATGTGTTTTGAACATCCAATATCAATATGCCATAGATTTTTCTTTTCTGTTGCACATAAATCTATCATAGATTATGTCTTCTTCTCCACTGCTTCCTTTTTCTTTCAGTCCTTTCTCTATTTCTTGTATTGAAACTTAGTTGCAGTACCTTTCTCTGTAGGAGTCATCAATTTACATTCTCTAGCTACATGTCCATGGTTATTTCATTTGCAAAATTCTATGGCATATCTTTGTAGAGGTAAAAATTAGTTAAGGTTTATCTCTTTTGGATTGTTATTAGGTGCATTCTTCTTATAGGAAAGAATCTTTCCTTTTGCTTTGCAACTTAGGGCTTTATGCCCAAACATATTACAATAGCAACAATGACCAAGAAATTTTTGTTGATACCTGCTTGACATTAGTATTCTAGGAATCATATTTTTTTTATGTAAAGGAGTAGCATATTTTTTACTGTCTTTCTTTTTAATTGGACTCATAATTGCAACAACATAACTCTTTTTTCCCTATCCTAATCCATTTTTGCCACTTGACGGTCTTTGGTTATTTAGGATGTCACCTAGAGTCTTTGAGCTATTCTCAAACTTTGATTTAAGAGGTTCTTCATCAAGCTTCTTTCTAAGTAGAGTGATTTCTGCTTCAAGTCTTTTAGAGTCTTGTATTCTCTTCTTGAGCTGCAATTCTAGGTCCTCTTCAATATTCTTGGCCTCTTGAAGCTGGGTCTTCAAATCAATAATGATTTGGTTTGACTCTTTGTTTTTAATTCTTCTCTTTCTCAATTCTTCAAGAGCAATTATGAGTTCAGTTTTCAGGTCCACCTCTCCTTCCACATCTGATTCATCATCTTGAGTCTCTATACCCATGAATAGAATTTTAGTTTCCTCATCTTCACTATCTTCTATAATGTAAATGATCTTCTTCTTTTCATTAACCTTCTTCTTATTTCCTGCTTTTCTCTTCTTGAACTTCTTAGAGGTTTATCTATAATCACTACCATCCATTTTAGGATAGGGACATTTTGAGGAAAAATGTTCAATCTTCCACAGTTAAAGCACTTTAGGGGTATCTTTACTTTTTACTTTCTAGTACCTCTTTCCATTTTCTTGATGAAAAGAGCTTCTTCATCATCTGATTGGTTCTTGGGTAAGACTTCAGATTTCTTTGACTCTTTTGTGGCTTTAAATGCTGCCTCTTTTCTTATTGGTTCATTTTTTCCAATTCTCATCTCATAGCTAGTGAAGATCCCATGTAGCTCATCCACTGTCAGAAGTTCTATATCATCTCTATATTCTACAATAGACACTTTGGGATTATACCTTGTTGGTATGGTTCTTAATACTTTTTCAACTACTTCTTTCTCCTTTATTTCTCCTCCCAGACATTTAATAGCATTGACAATTTCATCCACTCTTAGAAGATATTTTGTAATATTTTCTTCCTCTTTCATTTTTAGACTTTCAAACTTCCCTTTGTATGTTTGAAGTTTGGATTTTTTTTACTTTCGAAGCCCCTTCTTAAGAAATTTTTAATTTTCCCCAAGCATGTTTGGTTGTCTTACATTGCACGAATTTAACATGTTAGAAAACATGATCGCAGAGCAATAACAGTTATATAGTTAAATCATTAAACAAGATGAAAAACACATTAAACACATTACATAGAGACACAGATATAACGTGGTTCACCCAAACGATGGGCTATGTCCACACATAAATTGCCAGTCCTTTTATTACCATCCAGAAAGATGAACGGATACAACCTGCAGCAAACCCGCTGCACTTCCTCTTGACACTCTCATAGTCTCTCTCACACAATCATAGAGATTGTTTACAATGATACAATAAAATACCATACCATACACAGTTGTATTAAAATGATTTTCTTTTATATAGGAAATACCATGGGAAAATGCTACGGCTAAACCAATACCATGGGTCCATAGAACTGTTGGCCAACAAACATCCCAAAAAAATTTCTCGGGGGCGCTACACCCGAACCCCCTTTTTCGAGGCTTTTCCCCGAACCCCAAATTTGGGGAACGAGTGTACAGTAAACCTAGGGTACAAACACAGCTGAATAATATCTCTAGATCTTGAATATCAGGGTCCACAACCAACAACCTCCCACTTGGAGACTATTCACAGCAACTCCATCGCTACTGCACTTGCTGTACTATTCTTTGGACCTTGGACTTGGAAAATTTCTTATGTCCACCTTCATGCTTGAATGCCAACAGAAACTGAGCAAGAAATCAGTTTCTCTCTGGTTACTCCCTTCGTCAACATGTCTACAGGATCCTGGCTAGTATGTATCTTGTCCAAATTTAGCAGTTCTTCATTTAGAACAGATCTTATGAAATGGTACTTGAGCTGTATATGTTTAGTATTCAAATGAAAGGATGAGTTCTTTACAAGATGAATGGAACTCTAGATATCACTGTACAACCTTCTATTCTCCTGCTTCTTACCCAATTCCTCCATGAACCTCTCTAACCAAATCATCTCCTTACTAGCCTCTGTAGCAACAACATACTATGGTTTCATTGTTGAAAGTGCAACAACCTATTTCAGTTTTGAAATCCAACTTATTGTTGTTCCACCCACAGTAAACACATACCCTATGGTGCTCTTCCTGTTGTCTTTATCACCAACCATATCTGCATCAACATAACCCTATAGAACAATGTCTAAACCTTCAAAACATAATGCATGAGAAGTGGTACCTCTTAAATACTTGAAAATCCACTATACTGCTTTCCAATTCTCTTTACCTAGATTATTCATATACCTTCTCACAACTCCCACTGCATGTGCAATATCTGGTCTCGTGCACACCATGGCATACATTAAGCTTCCAACCGCTGATGAATAGGGAATCCTAGACATGTAATCTATCTCTTCCTATGTCTCTGGACACATCTCCTTACTTAGTTTGAAACGGTTGGATAAAGGTGTACTAACTGGTTTTTCATTCTGTGTTATAAACCTTTGCAACACCTCTTCTATGTACTCACCTTGAGACAACATCGATTTGCGATTTTTCCTATCTCTTGTTATTCTCATACCAAGGATTTGCTTTGCAACACCCAAATCCTTCATCGCAAATGATTTACCTAGTTTTCTTTTGAGCACCTTTATATCCTGCATGTTAGACCCTGCAACAAGCATGTCATCCACATACAATAACAAGATAATATATCTTCTGTTATCTAGCCTCTTGAAATAAACATAGTGGTCAGAATGACATCAATCATAACCTTGTTCTGTCATAAACTTATCAAATTTTAAATACGACTTCCTTGGAGCTTGCTTTAGGCCATACAAGGTCTTCTTCAGCCTGCAAACCAAATTATCCTTCCCTTTGACCTCATACCCTTGTGGTTGCTGCATATAAATATCTTCCTCCAAATCCACATGGAGAAAGGTTGTTTTTACATCTAATTGTTCAATATGCAAATCTTCTACCGCCACTAGACTTAAAATAGTTCTAATTGAAGTCATTTTAACAACAGGAGAAAATATTTCATCAAAGTCTATACCTTTATTTTGTGCAAACCCCTTTACAACAAGTATAGCCTTGTACTGCTTCTTGCCTCCATCTTCTTCCTTCAACCTATAAACCCATTTATTCTGCAATGCCATTTTTGTGCAGGAAACTTAACAAAATCCCAAGTTTGGTTTCTTACCAATGATTCCATCTCCTCATCCATTCCTTGCTCCCACTTTTTTCTAGTTTCTACATGCATTACTTCTTCATTAAATTCTGGTTCACCAGAAGCAACCATCAATAAATAATACAGTGAAGGAGAGAATCGTTCAGGGGGTCTACTTAACATGGTATATTTTCTTACATTTGCAGGAGTTTCAATTACTTGCTGTTGTTCTTTATTTTCTGGTGCCTTTGGAACTTCATTTTCTTTGATTTCATCAAGCACTGTGTACTCTGTTTTTTCCTTTTCCACTTTATTTCCCTGCAACTAATATTTGTACATAACCTTGTCAATCAATACTCAATCTCTACTCCTAATGATTTTTTCGATTTTCAAAATCCCATAAGCAATAACCAAAATCATCAACCCTGTATCCAATAAAGGTACATTTCTTGGATTTAGCTTCAAGCTTTGTTCTATCATCATTATCAATATGGACAAATGCTTCACAACCAAAAGTTCTCAGAAATGAGTATTTTACCTGTTTACCTGTCGATGCCTCCTATGGAATCCCACCATCCAAAGCACTTGAAGGCCCTATGTTTATTAAATAAACAACAGTGTTTATAGCATCAACCCAAAATTGTAAGAGCAACCCTGCATGCAATCTCATACACGTTGTACGCTCCATGATCGTTCTGTTCATCCTTTCTGACACACCATTTTCTTGTGGTGTTCCAGGGACTGTCTTCTCTATGCACATCCGATTGTGTGAACAATAAATTTCAATCTCCTTGTTGTAGTATTTACCTCCATTATCAGATATGATACATTTAAACCTTTTTCTTGTCTCATTTTCAGCTAAATATTTCCATTTCTTAAAAGTATCAGACACATCAGATTTCTGTCTAATGCAATAAACCTAATTTTTTCTAGTTGCATCATCAATAAAAGTAACATAACAACGAGATACACCAAGATATTGTACCTAAGCTGGTCCCCATACATATGTATGGACAAGCTCTAACTTTTCACTCGTCTTTTGTTTCCCAACCCTGAGAAATCTAACTCTCTTCTGTTTTCCATAAACACAGTTTTCACAGAATTCCAAACTTACCTGCTTCAAATCTGGAAGCAGTTCCTTGAGTGGAGAATCTGCATCCCCTTCTCACTCATGTCACCAAGCCTATGATTCCACAATGCTACACATGTTTCTATGAAAGCTATAGAGATATAATAATCCATATTATGAGGACATAAATATGCGTACCTACCGTATCTCCTTTTTCTATTACCAGTGATCCTTTAGTGATCTTCCACCACATTTCTCCAAACATAGACAAACAACTGCTATCTCCCAACTTCCTTGTTGAGATCAGATTTCTTTTCATAGCAAGAATGTGCCTTACATATTTTAGCATCCATTCACTTCCATTATTTAACTTAATCCGTACCTTACCCTTTCCAACAATTTTACATGGTTCATCATCCCCCAATAAAACATGTCCAAAATCACCTTGAACATAATCATGAAAGAATTTCCTATAGGGTGTAGCATGACATGAAGCTCCTAAATCTACTACCCAGTAATCACTAGTATTATCTAATGCAAGAATCAAAGCATCTTGTAACACATCACCTGCTACATTCGCTTCTTGGGTAGTCTCTTGTTGCCTGTATCCTTTCTTCTTTGGAGCTTTGTAGTCTTTCTTCAGATGTCCTTTCTTACCATAGTTTCGACACTCTATTTTTTTGAATATGGACTTAGATCTGCCCTTTTTACACTTGCTATAATTTCCTGGGCTCCTTCCTCTCTCATTTTGTCTCCCTCTGCTGTCCATGGTCAACGCATTACCTGATGTATCACCTGTTCTTTTTCTTCACATTTCCTCGCTAAGAATAACACCAACAACATCATCAAACTTAAGAGTGTTTGAACTAGGGACAAAGTTACTTATAGCCATGACCAAGATATTCCATCTTTTTGGCAATGGGCACAAGATTAGAAGATCCCTAACCTCATCATCAAATTTCACTTTTACAGAACTTAACTGGTTGGCAAGTGTATTAAATAAACGCTTCATTAAAAATACCTTGTTTGAACTCGAGGGTTTTTCGTAGAGGTTAGCCAAATTTGGAGAACGAGTGTATAGTAAATCCGGGGTACAAACACAGCTGAATAATATCTCTGGATCTGGAATATTGGGCTCCACAACCAACATAACAAACATCAAGGAGACATTAGATGGCATCTCATTCTTACACTCCAAAATGCATAATTATTTCCTATAAATAATGGAGGTTTGTTAGAAGATAACCCTTCTTGATGATCCATTGTAGTTTTAATTAGGTTCTTCCTTCCAGTGGTTTAGACTATAGTGAAGTATCCTGCTCTGATACCAATTGTTGGTTTATCCAAAAATACTGAGAGGGGGAGGGGGGCGGTGAATCAATATTGCCTTATTTTCACTTTATTAAAACAATTAGTATAGGATAAACAATGAACCAAACAAGTTAGGACACATAATTTTCATGTGGAAACCTCAAAGAGAAACCCACAAAATCAAACTCATTAATAAGATGATTTTTACAAAATTGTTTTTCTGCTACTACAGAAAGGATGCATCAAAACCTTGTTTTATGCCTGCTCCAATAGACAACGATGCATCAACACCCTGGATTTTTCTACCTACACCAACATATAAGGATGCCACAACACACCTGTCCTCCAACCTCTACTGGAAGGATGCTAAATCCTCCCCACAGGCTTGCAGCCTTCCCTAGCACCACCCTACCTCCCCAATTTGATATTTTTCTTCGATTATTCTTCACTTCATTGGTCTCTGTCTTCTCTTGTTGTTACATTGATCTGGATTGTTGTGACATCTTTCTTCCACTTCGAACTTTTGTTTAAATCATTCTTTCATCATGTCTTTAAACCATTGTGTCTTTTCATCATTGTGTCCCTTCATTAAAACATTTTCACCAATGCATATGTTCATTATGGAAACATGCATTTTCATGCACTGGTGCAAAACAATATGAAACCATGTTTTGGAATACCTATAACTTTGTCTTTAAGAACCTTTTAGGAAAAATAATAACATGGTCATATGAAAACATCAACAAGCTACATCCTGATGGTCTCAGATTATTTTTATCATTTTCCTACAAAATATGGCAGGCATTTTACTAGGGAAACTTAGACCGATTTTTCAATACTTAGTCAAATTTTTCAGCAAATTTCCCAAAACAGTCTGAAACTCATTTTGGCAGACCTTAACATTTTCTTCGAGCACTTTTTAGGGGAAATGAGACCATGGTCAGATGCACACATCAACAAGATAAAAAATAATGGTCACATGTAATTTTTATCAGTATCCTACAAAATATGGCAGGCTTTTTAGTGAGTCCATGATTTACAAGAACTGAAACAACACAAATCATGACAGAAAGCACTTTTGGCAGACTAATAAATTCACCTTTAGAGACTGTATTGACAAACCAATCATATGGTTAGATGAACAAGACTACAATATAGATGTATATATCCTCAGAATCATTTAATTAATCAAATATAGAATATGGCATGTATTTTATAGAGGCCCCTTAGGAAAATTAAGAAGAATTTATATTTAGTCAAATTTTCAGGGTTTCAACAAGAGTTTTAGTGAGTTGCCATACTTTTACAGAATGGTGTCAAATTGTAACAATGACTTCATGAGAGGACTAGAACACCATCATATGAATTTGCAACCTCATCACACATGCCACATTCCATGTCATCACTTCCTTTGTTATTCTTTTGTCATTAATGAACTCTAATTTTCCTATACTTAGTTAATTTTTTAGAGTTTCAACAAGTTGCCATATTTTTACATAATGGTGTCAAATTGTAAAAATGAATTCATGGGATCACTAGAACATCATCATATGACTTTGAAACCTCATCACACATGTCACATCATCATACATGCCATGTCATTTCCTTTGTCATGTTTTGAACTCCTTTGACACCAATGACAACCATACTCAACACATCCATCATGATTTACCAAGTTTGTGGTATAGAAAAAAACCAACATAGGGATATCAACAACTTATAATAATGGGTAGCATATCAATTCACTTTAAGCCTTCAATTATTGAAGGAAAAACTCAATAATGCCACCTACATAATTCTAAGGAAAAACTGAAGCAAGAGTAACTTCAAGTTAACTCCCTCTCCCCGAGAGAATCCAACAACCCTATCCATGTACTCTATGACATTCCATTCAGTTACATGCTAAAATAAATCACTAATTACACAATAGGTTTTGAACTCATCTCCATGTCATCTTTCCATCAACTATGTTCCACCTTGTCTCACTCTTACATTGACTCAAAGCTTCACTGACTCAACAACATGGCATTATTAGATCCCATATTTGGCTTGTCTCTCATCATAGTCCCTTGCCTTGGATATCCCCTCAAGCCATACTAGATATTGGTATGTAGGGGTTATAAATATTTTGACATTTTTGGTATTACAATGGTTTGACATCCTCCATTTAGATATTCCATGGATGCACCTAACTACTTATTACCTACCATGAAGGAGTTGAATAGAATCACTTGAGACATCATCAATAGAAATTCTGTGCATGTCACTTGGATCAACCATCAAACGAGGTTACATCTAGATATGGCCTTTTATTATGCACATTTCATGGATATGAGGGAAAACCTCATTGTTTGATCCCATTACTCACTTCACCATTGGAAACATATTCTTCGTATACATTTGGACTAGTTCAAAGTGGGTTCTCATCAGCTTGAGGTGGAGATAGATCACCATATCAATCGATCAGACAAGATAGGACATGTATGTAATATTTGATATCTTAGGACCAAGGAGAACTTCATCTTTAGGTTACCGATCTACTACGATATTCATAGGTGGTTCCATTATCTATTTAGGGACCTTCTTCTCAAGAATATTTAGAATTTGAGTAGTCTCATTAGATATCCAATAATATATGTTTAACCTTATACTTGTAGGAGTTCCTATGACTTCACCCCCTCATCCTCTAGTGACAATCAAATTTGTGACCAATCTCCACTCAGTGGATCACTTCCTTCTTTCCAGTGACCCCTTCTTCTAAGGGAACCAAGAGAATGATAGAGGATGGTGTTGCTTCTGACTGTAGATTAATTAGGACATCGAGGACCACCTCCACTTCGTACTGGAAACAATAACGTGGCTACTATTAGTACCATGCCAACATCCAAATTAATTCATCAAGATAACAACAGTTGTCTCCTCACTCCATGAGGAAACCCCCTACCCATTTTATATCCTCTTCCAGTTCTTCCTTTAGACGAAGTTGATATTTATTCATTCGACTTTAGATTTTGGGATAGATGCTTCCAATGCATTTATAGCACAATGCCATGTCCACCATTTATGTATAATATATTCTATATCCATTCCCCTTGTACATTTTTATTCTTTATTGGCTTTCTTTCTACATTTCTCTTATGGATCGAATCTCCAGCTTTGGAGCTAGCTCATTTTGATTTTTAGGTTAGAGTCTTACATTTTTCATATGAGCCACCTTAGAGATCCCACTTTGTATTGATATCATGGTACCACAGTCTCATTGACCTAATTTTGTCGTTATTTGTTTGAAATTAATAATTATATATCCATCTATCTTCGTATTTCTCTTCAAGGCTAGAGGGATTATCTATCTTCCTACTAGAATTTACAAGTTCCCTAGGATCAACAACCAACCTATAAAGTCCACCAACTCACACACCTATAGTTAAATTCCTTGGACTCTCTAGAGTATGATCACTAATAGTGTATTCTTGTCCTTCAAATTCAACTCTATACTAAATATGACACATAATAAACCTAAATAATTATGACAAAATATTCACAAAAATATTAAATATCTCATTCAATGATTTCGTCAAACACTTGGCATAAAATTAGATTTCAGTATTCTACAAGTATCAACATTAAATGAAAATCATATGCACATTTCCCAATGTGACTTGAAAGGTGAAACACATATGCAAGTATATTTGCAACATAAAAATAAATGACATGTAATCAACAAACAATTAACACACTAAACACTTGTATTTTTCATCAAACTGACTTTGGAAAAACCCACAGGGGGGAAACCAAATAGAAGAGATTCTTTATTAATAGAAAACTTAGAATTTTTTCTTAGGCTTACACACTTCATAAAAAAAATTAAATAACAACACTTATCTCGTCCCCAAAACCTTGAAAACTGTGTCAAACTTTGACTAACAATAATATGGCCTCTTGAATGGATTTCACCCTCATAAAGAATACCAAACCTTAGCAATAATGACTGTAAATCTGCTGCAAGTACAGTATGGACTGTACCATTTGTTTCCAACAATCACTACCTCAAAAAATGTGCATAGTATTCCCTCAATTTCTATGCCAATATAATGTTGTACGAATTGCTAAAAACTCATTGTATGGTCCTGGTTTCTCAGATGTACAGACTAGTAAATCTCCTTGGTTTGTTGTTTTTCTCATTGTCTTGGAATTTGCATCCTCAAGCTACCTTCTAAATTCATCTTTCTCTTTCTTCTCTCTCTTATCTTAGAGTCTCATGTGCTTCTCACACAATGATTAGAAAAATTCCCTTTCTCTCTAAGAAATATTTTTGTACTTTTCTCTTTAATGACCTAAACCTAACCTCTTTAACTTCCTTTAATACAGTTGATGAGATTCACTCTCATCATTAAAGTATAGGATTTAATTTATCATTAAATACATTAAATACAAAACCTTGGCACAACAGAATTTCAACCCAAAATCCGACACCTTGCATGTCTGAAATTCGACACTTTTCTGTCTCATTTTCGACACATGCACTTTTTTTTGGCGTCGGTGGCGTAACGTCGGATCTTCGACAGTATGCTAATGTGGTTCGAAGATCTGATAGACCATTGTGTCTCATATTCGACCATTTTTCCTTCCGAAGTGCCAACCAAAATTGTATAAACCGTCGGATAGACGTGTCGGAGTAATGGTGGTGTCATCGGTTTTTAATCCAGACACTGTCGAAAAGCTGACGCACTCCGACACTAGAATATTTGGCCTTCTAACACAGTCCGACACTTTAACCATCGATCGTCTGACGGGCGGAAGCGTCGGACTCATGCCACGACCGTCGAATAGGTTTATCGGAGTGTCGGAAGAACGTCAGAAAAGCGACGCCTGTTGATGGATTTAAAAAAAAATCCAAAGATTTCACTTACGGCCACATGGTTTTAGCCTAGAATTTGACCACTGAAGGAATCCTGGTAGCAAACTAGAGGATTCTATGTCAAGTATATATTTCATCCTTGCACATATAGTTATCACAACTACTTTACTCTTAACTTTACTTTTCGCAAAATAGAAAACCCAATATCCTCAAGTGAAGCACCCTCCTTTCTATTTATGGAATAAGGAAGAGAGTAATTACAAGCAAACCCTATACTAGGTCTACAAGTGGACCTCTTAACAAGACAAATTCCAATCTAACCAATCCATGAACACTTTAAGAGAATGTTCCTTAACTAGAGACATTACATGTGCTAAGGGTAGGTGATTACAACACAACTTCTGCCTACACACTTCTCTAAGTAACTCAGGTAGTGTGAACCACATGTACAAAGGTCACGTAATCCCATGCCCTCATGTTCCAACTTACCCACTTAGAAATGGGCTATGTGACTTGGATTTCGAGAGAGTCGGAGAAAGGTTGCTTGCAATCAAGTTTTCCTAGTTGAACACAATGCAATGCTTCTCTGGGTGAGACGATTAGTTGGAAAGTGGAATAAATTAGTCCCCATACACTGTCCGTGTTCCTGGCTAAACTTCTAAAGGGTGGCCTTTTATAACATGATTAAGATGAAATGGGTCTAAAGAATTGTGTTTATCCTTCATATGCATTGTGCTAATTGTATAAGTATCTGCATTCGTTTCTCCCTGTATAAGAAAGAGATCTCATGCAAAGAGTGATTTACATCTCCAATCGTAATAAGTGATGATGGAGGACACTGAACCTATAGAGTCTCTAAATATAGGGGACCAAAGGAAACAACTAAGATAAAAAAATAACAGAAATAAACTTGCTGACCAAGAGGCATTCAATACTTTTAGAATAGTCTAGCTTTGCTCAAGGAAGGGATATAGAATAAGATTGAATCCTACAAATACATAACCACTTCATATAGAAAAGAGACAAAGAAACAACAGAGTACGTTACCTTAAATCATTATTAATAATGTACAGTAGATATTTAACTTCACTCTTGCAAATTCCAAACAACCAAGGTAAGCACAGATTGTTCTTGCTAAATGAAGTGGCTAGATACTAGAGGGGTCAAAATTTATAATGATGGTCAAAAACCTATCCTTGGTTGCAAAACAATGTAGGAATTTTAAGAGGTAGAGAAAAACTTCTGAAGGATTCAAGAACATAGTATACATTGGGGCCCTGAGATGTCCACTCTGTGGATCAATACATTCATTGTAATACACTAAATAATAAACTCCTTTTCCAATTAAACATAGAATTGAGTGAAAATCCAGCAACAGTCAGCAAGCATAAGATGCCAGTATATTAGATAAGAAAATTAACATACATCACTCATTTTCATTCCATGGTGCTTAGCCTGTTGTTCGACGAAAGGTTAATCAAAGAAATATCCATTATACGTGACATAAATCCCAGGCTTCAATTCTTGCATGTGATTGAACCACCGCCTAAGAATCTTTGTCTGGAAAACATAGCAAACTTCCAGGGGATCAATACTTGTTTTCAGAATTATAGTCTTAGGGTAAACAATAAATGGTAGATATACCTCATTTGGCACATTTGCTACTTTGAAATTTCCTTCAAATTCTGGTTTTGGAGTGTACTCCAAGTATTCAATGCCCCACCCCTACACACTCAGGAAACAAACGAAAAGGAATTGGAAAACTAAAGAAGAGCAATGATGTTCATAACAATCAATGCAACATCAATCTGCAAACAATAAAAATCCCAAAACATAGATGAAAGAAATCCCAAAACAAAGGATAGGCTGAACAACGGGCATAAAACAATTCCAAGTGTTTTTACCTCTCTATTTGTAATAAGATAACCTTGCCCATCCACCATGTGTGAAATCATCATTATCATGTCATATTTGGCATCAGGGAACTTCAAAGGAAGCTTGGTTGTTTCTATATCAAAAGCACACACACGAACTTCATCTCATTGAAGAAGATCTGCCCTATTTTCCAAGGTAGCCTTTGAAGAGTCCACTTTAATAGTGTACCATTGTCCACATCTTGCATCTACAGGATTGCAAAATCCATAAACAAGTAAAGAATGAATGTTAGTTTTTTGGTATATAAAAATTGTTGTTGCAAAGGATGTTGAATGTGGACTTATGATGTAGAAACAAGCCATTATTTGTTCAAAAGCATCTTGAAAACATAAAATGAAGACATGAGTGTGTTGCGAAAATAAATCCATCCTGCTACAATTGACCAAGTATTCAAATAATCTATCTCCGAAGCTATCATGCCCAACCATTTATATAAACATGTTATATAACATCTATCATTTACTAATTCAATTCAAGTAACTGAGTTCTTTAAAATCCTCAAGCAACATTAAATGACACTCAATTGCTTAATCTAATCAAGGAATTTAAAATATAATGATCTAACATAAATTATTTAAGCAAAAAATTATAATTAGTAAGAATATATCACCTGATAAAACATGGATAACCAAAAATACTATGTATATAAGGCCATCGATCTAATAAAAACTCCATTTCTTGCCTCTTAACTATGAAAATGTTTCTCAACGCTATCTGTAACAAGTTCCAATGGAGGAGTCAAATAGCAATAGTGAAAATTACACAGTAAAAATATATAAATAGATGTTTTTTAATGTATTCTTCCTTACCATTCATTGAGCTCCTCTCTGTTTCACGAATAATTTAATATTCTCTACTAAACAGGACCAACCACGTGAAGTTGGAAGCTCTTATGGCTCCTCCCTCCCTCACATCACTCTCAACTCCCCAAACCCAATGCCTATACTTGCAAATAACAATTTATTTCACTATTTCACAATGCAAATAACAATGTATCTACAATGCAAATTATTTCACTCAATAGTTGAAAAATGCTTTCATTAAATCATTCTTTATAACATTCATTAAACCATTCAATCATTCAACATTTGAAAAAAGAATTCATTAAAACATTAATTTAGTCAATGGCAAAACAAAAAATCAGTAAACAATTCAGTAAAGCATTCATTCATAAAACAAAGGAAAAAGCAATAAATTTTTTATTTATTTTTATAAAAAAGAATTGTTCAAAATTTGTTTAATCACTTCCTTTTTACTTTTCTTCTCTTTAAATATTTAGTTAGAGTCACATCTTCGGGAATCTGATCATCGGTATCCCTACTAAGGTTGAACTTCAGGCGAGGGGCGATGAATTTCTGCAATAATGTCAAAATCTTTCATTAATATATTTATATTTTGATAAATACGAGTAATTCATTAAAAAAACATTACGAATGTGTGTTTTTACCTGCCATGTGCACATCAACATGTTCAACATTATCTCGTACTGGCCCAACCTGTTCTGTGTTATGATCTGCAGCTACATGCTATGTAGTTGAATTGTGTAGAATTAGAATTAATGTTCATCATCTGCAATGGTCTATAAAAAATAGTAGCACATTAATAAATTCATTACCAAGATGAGAAGCATGATCTTCGTTTGGTTGGTCATGTACTTAATCCTCAACATGAACGGGATCATTACTTCCCTGCACAAAAAGGAATAAATAATTTACGTTAGTTTATTTATAAGGAACAAATTGCATGAGCATTAATAAATTATCATTAAACAATACAATTTTCACATACCTGGGCACCAGATGGATCAACAGAAGATCGTGCAGTATTCACAGACAAGCTTCTTTGGTGTTCAACAATGGCGTCAAAGCCATGTTCGAAGCCAAGCTTCATGTAATCTGCACTGGGCAATTCTTTGAACCGGTCGGCCTTCATATTTGCATGATGTCATTAATTTTAAAGCCTTTTGTTAGAACAAAACAAAAATAATAGTCTGTATGATATTTGGATGCGGATTCGGGTTTTGCGATACTTACATATCGGGCCGCCAAGTTGGAGTAACCACCAGGCCCAAGCTTGTGTTGGCCAATTTTTTCAATTCTTGCCTTTGTGGCCTTAGATGTGTCCGACAGCCTAATTAAGTTTTTAAATACATTAGTCTATGTACCAAAATTGACATAAAAACTAGTAATAATAAGGCTTACCACTACATTTTGGAATGAATTGCATACCTCCCTGTTCCACCTGGTGGTATCTTTCCTGATTTTCTCAGGCCCTTTTCTTTTCCATATTCCACCAGGGATTTCCACTCCATAGATGGAATCATTGGAGGGTGCTCATACCTAGGGTTCTTTTCTAGGTGAACCCTATATTGGTCTCGGAAAATCTTTAGATGTTTTCCAGCCTTCTGTAGTACCTTCGATGTATCAAAGGTATCTTTTCCGAACAGACTAACCAAGCGATTAGTTAGATCATCCTTTAAATATTTTGGCTGCTTGTTCCACATTGTGCGAATGGTGGGCCCAAAGATCTCCAAGGCCAAATCATTCATGTGTTTATAAAATATATCATTTCCTACAAAACATTATTGCCATCATTAGTCAACATTAGAAAATATTATCGGTATATTAGACACAAATTATAAAAAATAAATTGAACAATCTATAATGACCTGGAATCCTCTCTATATTTTTTGGAAGCAGTTCTTCATTCACCAAAAATGTACACTTTATTGAACCAATTCTAGTCACACAAGAAGATCCAGGAAATGCTTCCACATCTCTATCTAGCCCTGCATCCACCCCTTCTTCTGCAGCATCTATTGTGGGTGGGGCAACATTAGCTGCACCCTCCACTGCCCTCGGCAGTGTCACAGAGCATGTTGCCGATTGTTCAGTGGACAATATGAGAGCAGTATGTGGTGTACGTGGAGTGGTTTGTTCACTGGGACCAACATTGCCTTGACCACCACTAATAATCTCCATAGCACGCTGTAAATTAAACCCATTGTATTATAAGTTTAACGACATATAAAATCAATATTTATAAAGTTTTTATAAATGAATTTACATTTTTATTCGATAACTTATGTCCACTTGTTTACGTTGCTGTAACAACAATTGAATCCTTTGTTCGAGCCCTTTTGTTAGTGGAACTGCCAATGTTAGACGAACCAGTTCCTCATTTTTTTTTTCCTTGTCCTTTGTAGCACCCTCAACGGGTCTACAGAATCTCTAATTTCACTATCTCTCATCAACCGAGAGACCTCATTCTATAAATATTTTTGAGACGTCGTTTCATAAATGGAATCCCCCGTCTGCAATTGAAATATATAAAAATTTGCTTAGTCTTTGAAAATATAGTGTGCGCAAATAATTATATTAGGGATTACATCTAGGATTACCTGACGCCTAGCCGAGGGCATGGTCTAATCAACAGATGGGGATTTACCTCGATCAACCACCTGCAAAAAAATTAGAGAACATTATCAAAATGAACGCAATATGTATAAGCTAACAAATACAGAAAAAAAAACAAAAATAAACACTATGCTACATGTTTTATATGTGTACATTTTTGAAGTATTTAGAATGTGGAATTACATTTAGGTTAAATGGTTTCCTCGAGTCTCCAGTCGTCTAATAAAAAACTGGTGAGTTTCCTCGGTCAATCTGCAAAAAGGGTAGACAACATTACCGTCATGAACGCAACCATAAAAACGAAAGAATACATAACAAAATAAACATAATGCGTCACGATAGACATGTTTATGATTTTAAAGTATTTGAAGTGGAGAATTACATTCATGTTTGGTTGTTTCCCTGATGCTGTAGTCAACTGATCAATAGCCGGTTGGCTTCCCTGATCAACACTCTGCATGGAAAATCGATAATATTATATAAACGAACCTAATATACTAATGAAAACACATAACAAAGTATCTATATGTCCATCCTAAAATTTAATATTACATTGGCAATATCGATGTATACCTACTGCCTTGACTTAGGTCGACAAACATCTACGGAGATGGAGGTGCCCCTGAGAGAAACCTGCATAAAAAACATACTAAAAGTTACATAAGGAAACATGAAAAGTAGATAATTTCAATTATATGCTAACAAAAATTCCTATAGACGTTAAAATAATTATTAAAAGGGTGGTTAAATTGTTTGTTGTACCACAACCATACTAACATTGTTTGTATCTACACGATTCAAATTGTAATCAATAAGCAGTTCTTCGCCAGCAGCTATTGATTTAATTGCACATACAAAGACACGGTTTCCTTCACGCAACTCGAATATGCAGTTGGGTTGATTTAAACCCCGCAATATTACCGGTTTTTTTTGGCCTTCCGTCCATGTACATCGTTGCTCCTTTATTTTGAGCTTTGTCTTTCAGTTGTATATAATTCGCTGACAACCCATATCTATGCATACTTCATGTATATTGGACCAGGTGCATCCAATCACTGTAATTGTAACAGGGTCCAACATACTCCATCAATTCTGTACATCTACCGTATCCAAACTTTATGCCGTCCATGCAAAACAAGCCCAATCCATGCAATGAGGACGGTGCAATTCTATATATCCTCTCATTCACACAAAAATCAATGTTTCCTTTAGGAAGATTGCTAGGCACCCATTGTTTCACTAGGTGTTGGTACCTTAAGGGCACTTCGATGTCTCCCACTGTCTCATCATCATAGGAACATGACCCCCCTCCTTGGATAAAAAAATTCATGCGTTTGTCGAATTTTCTTCTGATCTTCTGACATCTAGTTCATCTAGCCCGTGTAGACCTATTGTATGTCTCACTTTCCTCTAGCCTTCCCAAACTCCCTTCGCTGGAGGAAGACAAGTCTGAAAAATACCTGTTTGGTTCTACCTGCACCATGGCCAAATTTTTTTTGGCATAAGCATAGCAATCTACTAGCAAAAACACGTGGAAAGACTTATAAGAAAAAAAAATTGGAAAGACTTGTAAGCCAATAACTTGTTAAAGAAAAAGCTTGTCAAGAATGAGTTTGGTTAATAGGTGTGGGCATTTGGTAGCCCTAAAAATTCTAATGTATTCCCCTCTTTTGGTTACATACAAGTCTCCATTCTAACTTATTGCTTGCATTGCATTTTGCTAACATGAATTGGGTAGGCTTCATAAGCTTCAAATGTATGCTTGTGGCCATTGTACTTTAGCCTTTGCAATTTATGCCAATATATGTCTATACAAAACCTGGAGGTTCTCCTTTAATGGACTATCTCCTTCAAAGAAGATATCTCCTTTAAGTGGTTTTTAGTTTTCCCATGAATGATTTTGTGATGTTGTAGATGATTTTAGTTTTAGAGTGGATGTTTTAACCTCTGTGCTACTCTGAAGTGCATAAGCTAGCACTTCAGAGGCATATTTACCAGTGGTGGTGAAGAGCGGACATTTCCAGATCTGGCTACTTGGCACGTTAAATACATTTATATCAGTCTGTAATATTTGCTGATTTATTCCTTTTAGCTTGTCTTGATGATGCTTGTTTTCCCATATAAATTTTCAACCCTAGGGCAACGCTAATTTATTTTCCCATACTAATTTTCAACCCTAAGGAAAACCTAAGGAATACAATTGACTAGCTTCACAGTAATACTGGACAACCATTCAAAGGTAACACCTCTAATCTAGGAATCTTGACTACATCCACATCACTAACCTTCAACAGACTAAGAATTCAAGTCAAATACTAAAGTAGCTAATCCAAAGAAGCAATAAATAAGAGAGATTGGTAATATGAGGGGATCATCCACCTCAATCATCCAAAGGATGTCAATAGCAACAACACATAAAAGACTCAAGTGCTAAGGGCTACAAAAGCTGGAAAGTGCCCTGATCGGTACATTCACCATCAATGAATTCAGTAAACTGAAAATGGCCTGAGGCCAAGGTTAATGCTTCTTTCACTACTACATTTCGATCCAAAATCCGACGGTTACTTCCGACGGCGCGTGGATTTTTTTTTTAAACCTACCAAAAATCAGAAAGTTAATTTTTTTTTTTAAAATTTTGGTCATAAGCGTTGCTTAAGCGACGCCTAGGCTCATAAATGTCGCTTAAGCGACGGATGTCTTCATAAGTGTCGCTTAAGCGACGGCGCTTCAAATTGGTCAATCATAAGAAGGATGTGCTAAGCGTCGCTTAAGCGACAGCTCCTTTAAATTCTTTAAAATGTCCAAATTTAGCGGGAACAGGTGGAGAAGAGATTAATCGGAGAAGGATGCTCGATGCTCTTTCATTTTCCAAGCAATATGGATCTCCTATCATTTCGAAGCTGTGCAATATGCGAGCGGTTGCCTTTCTGTCTGATGGAACAGCCTTAACACATTTTGTCCATTTCCCACGCAGCAAGAACCTCCATGATTTGGGTTTTGATCACAAGATCAATGGGAAGAAGGATGGGATTTCGTTGAAACAGATGATTGAAGAGCTGGATTGCTCTGATGTGCCCTCCGTGTTCATTTGCCCCATTTCTCTGGAACCTATGCAGGATCCTGTTACCCTTTGTACAGGCCAGACCTATGAACGATCCAATATTTTGCAGTGGTTTTCAATAGGGCATCATTACATCTGTCCGACAACTATGCAGGAGCTCTGGGATGTCTCTTTTAC
>LPNX010758023.1:0-21057 GCA_001517045.1 Pseudotsuga menziesii | reverse complement strand
GAGAGAGAGAGAGAGAGAGAGAGAGAGAGAGAGAGAGAGAGAGAGAGAGAGAGAGAGAGAGAGAGATTTGGGGTTTTGGGTTTAGGAAGATGGATAGAGAGAGAGAAAGATAGGTTGGGGGTTATAGGTTTATGGAAAGATAGACATTGGGGATTAGGGTTTTAGCAGGAGAGAAAAAGAGAGAAATTTAATGTAAATTTTTAGACAGAGAGAGAAAGTTATTCACGATTACTAGCGTATATAGAGAGAGATTTATAAATTGTAGGTTAGGATTCTAGAGAGAGAGAGATTGGTAATTAGTGGTTTAGGGAGAGAGAAATATTGTAGGATATGAGTTTAGAGAGAGAAAGAGAGAAAGAGAGAGAGACATAGAGAGATATTGGAGGGTAGTGGTTTAGAGAGACATATATTGTTGGTTAATTGTTTAGCTAGAGAGAGAGAGAGAGATAGAGAGAGAGACAGAAATTGAGGGTTAGAGGTTTAAAGAGAAAGATAAATATTGGAGGTTTGGGGTTTAGGGTTTTAGAGAGAGAGATTAGGGATTAAGGGTTTAGAGATAGAGAGAGAATGAGAGTTAGGGTTTTTGAGAGAGAGGAAGAGAGAGAGATTGGGGGTTAGTGGTTTAGAAAGAAGTGTTGGAGGTTAGGGGTTTATATATATGTATATATATATATATATATATATATATAGAGAGAGAGAGAGAGAGAGAGAGAGAGAGAGAGATTGCGGGTTAGGTTTTTAGAGAGATTGAGAGTGAGGGATTAGTAGTTATGGGTTTAGAGAAAGAGAGATTGGAGGTTAGAAAGAGAGATTGATTGGATGTTATGGGTTTATGGAGAGATATATATAAAAAGAGAGAGATTGGGGGCTAGGTGTTTAGCGATAGTGTTTGAAATATAATTGAGGGTATGGGTTTAGAGAGAAAGGGAGAGAGATATTGGAGGCTAGAGTCTTATAGATAGAGATATTGGATATTAGGGATTTAGAGTTAGTCAAAGAGAGATATAGAGATATTGGAAGTTAATGTCAGTTTAGAGAGAGATATAGAGAGATCACGAGGGAAGTATGTGCTAGATTTTTAACATTAAGCTAGCATTATATTAGTATATTTAACTCGGAGAATAACAAGAACATCAATCAAACACAAGAGATAATGAACACAGTGTTTTTCCTTGGGGAAACCATAAATGGAGAAAAACCCCAAAACAGTAAGATGATCTCCCGACAGCAGTAGCCTCTTTCTTCCTAGCCCCAGTAGCTTCTTCTTCCTTAGCTATGCGCTACAACTGAGTGTGTGATAAATAGAGAGACTCACTCTCTATTTATACTAATTCCTGACTTGACAATAACCTACTAGGGCTTACTTCTCTAGGAGATTCTGATAACCCTAGTGCACCAAAAATGCGGGGACTTTAACCCTTGATCACTAGGAGGGTTACCCACAATGACTTGATATGACTTGTTTACATTATATAAAATCCCGATAGGAACATCGGGGCATGAAATGACTCAAGTACATTACAGACACATCCCAGAATAAACATCGGGGTACAATACAAAAGATATATGGATGAATACATTCCAAAGTTACAAATACATTAACACTCCCTCTTAACTAGGAAGGTATTCTCTTGACACAATTGATCAACACAAGTCTTCTTCTCTGTATCATCTGGATCATCATCGAGTCCTCATCATGTTTAAGTAATATTCATATTCAAGTTATCTTCATCTTCAAGTCATCTTCATCTTCGGATTTGTATCATCACTCGATCTAGATCATCATCACTGGATCTAGATCATCACTAGATCTGGATCATCACTGGAACATCATCATTGGATCTAGATCATCACTGGATCATCATCATGGGTGCTATCTCATGATTCTTCTCATCACAGGAAGTTCTATAGAGCCAACCCTTTTTCATGCTGCTTGTAGGCCTAGCATCCATGTAGGTCTTCTTCAGTGCTTATATCTGACCCTAAGTCAGAATGGCCCGCCCAACACTTACATCTGACCATGAGAGGAACACATCCAACACCATGTCAGAAAGGCATGCCAAACACTCACATATGACCATGCAGGAACACATCCCACAACCCGGTTAGAAAGGCCCAGCACTCACATCCGATCATGCGGGAACACATCCCACAACCATATTGGAAAGGCTCAACACTTATATCTAGCCATGCGGGAACACATCCTGTAACCATGCTAGGAGGGATCTGCACTTACATCTAGCCATGCAGGAACACATCCTACAACCATGATAGAAAGGCTCTACACTTACATCTAGCCATGCGGGAACACATCTTGCAACCATGCTAGAAAGGATCTGTACTTACATCTAGCCATGAGGGAACACATCCTACAACCATGCTAGAAAGGATCTGTACTTACATATAGCCATGCGGGAACACATACTGCAACCATGCTAGAAAGGCTCTGCACTTACATCTAGCCATGCGGGAACACATCCTACAACCATGCTAGAAAGGCTCTACACTTACATCTATCCATGTGTGATGACATACTACAACCATGCTAGAAAGTCTCTCAACCCTAGGTTGAGGATTCCTGGTAACTGACCAGGTGCATCCATTCTCCCAGAGAGTGGCATCAACCCTTTTATTTGATCAAGTGGGAACACATCCCTCAATCACATCAGAATGGTCCTACACTTATATCTGATCAAGTGGGAACACATCCCTCAATCACATCAAAATATCCCTGCACTTATATCTGATCAAGTGGGAACACGTCCCTCAATCACATCAGAATGGCCATTAGCCCCAGACTAAGTATTCCTGGTAACTGACTAGGTGCCTCCATTCCAGGAATGGAATTTAGCGCTTATATCTGATCATGTAGGAACCAATCCTATAGTCACATTAGAATGGCTCGACACTCATATCTGACATGGAAGGAACCAATCCTCTCACCATGACAGAATGTCTCATCCCTTACATCTGACCATGGAAGGAACCAATCCTCTCACCATGTCAGAATGGCTCATGGACTCATCACTTCTCTTTGGAAGGAACCTCGATCTGGACAACACCAAGCTTCTCCCTGAAGTACTCAAACTTCACTCTAGCTAATGGCTTCATCAACACATCAGCTATCTGTTTGTCTGTCGCAACATACTGGAGCTTCACTGCTCCTCTCTGCACCATATCCTTGATATAGTGATACTTGATATTGATATGCTTCGACTTGTCATGGAACAATGGGTTCTACGACAACTTCACACAACTTTGGTTGTCGCAATATATACAAGTAGCATCTAACTGGAGATCAAATAAATCATATAGTAGCTTCCTTAGCCATACTACCTCAGAACTAGCTGCACAGGCTGCAACATAATCTGCTTCAGCTGTACTCAATGCCACACAGGATTGCTTCCTACTAAACCCTAAGATCACACCTTATCCCATACTGCAGCAACACCCTAAAGTGCTATTCCTATTGATGGAACTGCCTACCCAATCTAAATAAACATAACCCTCCAAGTTAATCTTCTAATTCGCCTCATACTTGAGCCCATAATCAACTGTACCCTTTAGGTACCTCAGAATATGCTTTGCAGCAATCAAGTGAACATGTATCGGATCTGTCAGGAACTGGCTTAAGGTGTTCACAGCAAAGCAAATATCTGGTCTTGTATTTGTCAGGTACATCAAGGACCCAATCATCTAACAATACATCATAGTATCAACTGCTTCTGATGAAGCATCACTCAATAGATTTAGGTTCGATGCCATAGCTGTGGTCATGGCCTTGCAGTCCATCATCCCGAATCTCTTCAGAATCTCTACCGTATATTTCCCTTGTCACATGGAAATTCCATCTACATTCTGCCACACCTCCATGCCTAGGAAATAATGCATCATACCTAAGTCCTTCATCTCGAACTCGGAAGTAATCTTCCTCTTTGTATCAGAAATCAACCCATCAATACCTGTTACAAATAGATCATCTACATATAGTAGGAGCATCATTGGGTTTCCATCTTTCACCTTATAGTAAGGGTTGGAATCTACTTTACTCTTAGTAAAGTCCAAACTAGATAGAAAGCTGTTAATTCTACCATACCATGTCCTAGGTGCGTGTTTCAAACTGTACAGGGATTTCTTCAGTCTACACACATGAGTCTCCCTGTCATATGTCTCAAAACCAAGTGGCTGCTCTACATACACTTCCTCTTCCACTACAAAATTCAAGAAAGCAGTCTTGACATCCACCTGGTGTATCTTTTATTTCATCACTACAGCCAGAGAAAGTACTGATCTGATGGAAGTGTGTCTGGCTATAGGTGCAAAATTTTCTTCATAATCTATTACTTCATTCTAGGGGAAGCCACGAGCAACAAATATTGTTTTATATTTTTCTATGATACCATATGCAGCATGCTCGATCTTGTATATCCATTTGGAAGTTACAACAGACTTCCCTTCTGGTCTTCAGATAACATCCCAAACATCATTCTTCATGATCGATTGATACTCTTTGATCATAGCATCCTTCCATTCTTTCCTTTATGCTTCTTCTTCATAATTGGAAGGTCATAATTGGAAGGTTCTTTATCGATGAAATCACATAATAACGCAACATAACCAGAGCAGGACCTGGTTCTCTTTCTTTCTCTGTGATTCTCTTCTGGAGCCCCATATCTTTCCGCACCTTGGATAGGTTCTCGTACCCAAGTAGGTTTCCTCTTATGAGGATTCTTCTCTTGAGGTGGATCTATAGGTTCTTGAGGTTCCTCTATTTCTCGATCTTCTTCTTGATATTCTTCGCTCATGGTTGTGTCATGAATTTTGGGTGCTTCTGTTTCTTCAAGATCTTCAACAGGACTCTTTCTGGATTTGTTGTAAGTTGAGTCTTTGTCAAATGTTTCATCCCTACTGATATCGATCTTCTTGAACCCTAGGAAGTATATTCTATAATCCTTCAAGCTTTCAGAGTATCCCACAAATATACCCTTCTTTGTTGAAGGATCTAACTTTGTCCTCTTTTCTTTTGGAATGTGTATGTACACTGGACAGTAGAATATTCTGAGATGGATGAATTCTAGTTTTTTTAGAATAATCAACCCATAGTTTACTACCTTAGACATTAATTTAATTATTTTTGTCTTATTTGCCTAGTTCACGTGTCCCACCTTGTGCAAGTTGTCTTTTACCTATCCATAGTGGTCAAAATTTCCTTATTTGACTCATGTAGCACTTGGGAAACCTCAAGGAATCAATTCTGCTTTATTCCTGGCCTCCTAGGAACCCTTCTGCTTTTTCTGCTTTATTGCCTGCTTTTTCAGTGTTTTAAGGCAAATGGAAAAGCTAGACTAGGTGAGGTGAACTAGTTTTTTGTCCTCTTCATCCTCCACTCTTTTCTCCCTGTAAAAGAATGTATGATTTGTCATTCCATCACTCTTTATCTTTCCTAATCCTTTTTGCTAATTCGTGAGCTCCATGACTGATTTGGGATCAGCTTTTTACACCTATGGGGGATTTGCTTAATTTTAGTAAGCCTGCTTTATGCTAGGTTTGAATTGGTCCTCATGTATTCGAATCCCTGATGTACTTTATTTATTCAGAAACCTATTATGTTACAGGGTTGGCTATTGTACACTGAGTTAATACAGTTTAGTGTTCAGCTCCAATTTCAGTCTCTTTTGTGAGTGATTTTGCATGATCAATTGTTAATTGTTGTGAGTAAAATTAATCTATCACTGGGTTCAATTTCCACATGGTATCAGAGCTATTGTAGATCAATTTCTCTCCTTCAAAATTGTTTTGCAGGTTCGACATCAGTGACTAGGAGCCTTCTACTGACAACCGGGACATATTTTCTAAGCCATGGATCAATCACAGAAAACTATCTTGACTCCCTTCAATTTCTTTGAATGGAAAGCAGAGATGGAGATACTGTTGAGAGTGAAAGGCCTCTACAGGGTGATTATGGCAATAGAAGCAGAGCCCAATGCAGCTGCAGAGAAGATAAAATGGCACAACAGGAGGGATGAGGCTTATGGTCTCCTGTGTCTGAGTATTTCCAGAGACCTCCTTTTCCATATTGATGGATTGACATCGCCGAATGAAGTATGGGAGAATCTTGCTGATATTTTTGGAAAGACAAATGAGATGAGGGGACATCAAATAAAAAATGAGCTGATTTCTCTGAGTCCAAATAGCTTTGAATCCCTGCAGCTATATTCTCGAAGTTCAAAGCACTTGTTTTGTAGCTGAAACAGTGTGGGATCGAAAAGAAGGATGATCAGCTGGTCTTGGCCATTCTCTCGAAGCTTGGCCCTAATTATTCAGTGTTTGTTTTGACCTTCTATGCCACCAAACTGACAGCTCGAACCTGGAAGATGCCTAGCCTTGCAGATTTCATGGAATCTCTCACACAAGAATAGGACAAGCTAGTGATGATGGGCACCATCAAACCATCCAAAGATCAAGCTCTGATTGCTGGAGATTTGAAGGTGGATTCAAAAAACAAAAAGAAAGCTAAAAATCCACCTGAGCAAAAGAGAGACAAGAAACAGTCTCCAGAGGAGCCAGAAGGTTCCAATAAGAATTACCAGAAGAAGAAAAACAAAGGTGAAATGAGCAAGTGTGTATACTACAATAAGGGAAATCACACTGAAATCTCTTGTATGAAAAAGCAAATAGAGATGCTGACCCAACTCCTGGAGAAGAATAGCATCTCCCTTCCAAAAATCTCAAAGAAGAGAGAAGGAGGATCAAGTTCAGATGACAGAGAGAGAGTTCATGCATTGGTTGCTGGCACATCAAGCTCACCCAGTTTTATCATTTATTCTGGAGCTTCAAGACACATGGTTTTGACCAAGGAGGCCTTCTCCTCACTTGACATGTCGAAGGAATCACCTATGTACTGGGAGATGACTCTCTCACTGAACGTTTGGGCAAAGAGAGGATTGATCTTGATCATGGTCAGTTCAACAATGTATTGTATGTGCTTGGTCTTGCCTCCAACCTCTTGTCAGTGTACCAGATGAATCACACTGGGTCTCCTAAGAAAGTCACATTCTCCCCTGATGAAGTTGAGATCACAGAGATCTCAAGTGGTAAAGTCATTGCTAAAGGAGTTGCAAATCATGCTCAAAAGGTATACATGTTCTCAGACTTCCTACCCTACTCAAATCCCTCTGCTCTTCTGATTCATGCTAATGAGGCTAGCAATATTTGGCATGAAATATTTGGCCACCTAAATTAAAAGTATCTTTCTAATCTTAGTGAAAAAGAGATGGTCATAGGGTTTCCCAAGATAAAATTTTCCAAAGAAGTCTGCCAAGGTTGTATCCTAGGAAAACACCCAGAGCAAAAATTTGAGAGAGCTAGTCATGAGAGAACCTATGCAACCCTAGAGCTGATACACAGTGATGTTGCTGGCCCATTCCCTCATATGTCCATGAGTCAGGCCAAATATGCATTGAATTTCATTGATGACTTTTCTAGGTATTGCTGGGTTTACTTCCTGAAACACAAGTCTGAAGTTTTTAGCCTATTCAAATTCTTTAAGGCTTTGGTTGAGAACCAGTCTGGGAGGAAACTCAAGGTCCTCAGATCTGAAAATGGTGGTGAGTATGTCAAGTCTGAGTTTATTAATTATTGTGCAGATGCAGGTATTCAGATGCAGCATTCTATCCCTTACACACCACAGTAGAATGGTGTTCCTGAGAGGAAGAACATATCACTGAAGGAGATGGCAACATGCATGATGGAGGCCAAAACTTTGCCACCAAAGTATTGGGAAAAAGCTATAAACTATGCAGCCTATATACAGAATATGGTGCCTCATAAACATCTTGAAGGTATGACTCCTTTCGAAGCATGGAATGGGCACAAACCAGATGTGACCCATTTCAGGATTTTTGGCTCAAGGGCTTGGGCTAGAATTCCAACAGAAAAGAGGAAGGCTTTGCAGCCACAAAGCCAAGAGTGTATTTTTGTTGGATACTCTAAATATTCAAAAGGGTACAAGCTGATAAATTTTAGCACAAACAAATCCTTTATTGAAAGGTGTGTTCAGTTTGAAGAAGAACCCCTTGCAGCAATGGAAGTTGGAGAAGCCTCTTCTCCACCTGAACCTCAGGAAGTAAGTAAAGAGTTTGTTGAACATGATGATTCTGATTTTCCTGATGGATATGAGTTTATTGCAGACCCTAAAATCCATACAAGGCCTAAATTGGTATCCAAGAAACTACATGCAGCAGGAGAGCTAGCTGGGGATCCCAATGACCCAAGAAGGACTAGATCTCAATTTGAGAGTGGTCTGTGCATGAAGGATCCTATGTTTGATGAAAAATGCTATTTGATGGTGGATTATGATCCTCAAACATATGAAGAATCAGCAGGATATCCAAGATGAAAATATTCCATGAAGGAAGAGTTCAGCTCACTCCAGAAGAGCAACACATGGGAGCTAGTGGATCTTCCCCCAAGGAGGAAGTTAGTTCAGTGTAAGTGGGTCTATAAGACCAAATTTGCTGCTGATGGTTCACCACTGAAGTACAAGGCCATATTGGTATCCAAGGGCTACTCACAGGTTCATGGGATAGATTACAATGAGACCTTTGCCCCAGTGGCAAAGATGGATTCCATCAGGCTAGCTCTAGCCATTGCAGCATCGAGGCAATGGGAGGTACATCACATGGATGTAAAATGTGCCTTCCTGAATGGAGATCTCACTGAAGAGATATATATGCAGTAGCCTCAAGGTTTTGCTACTAACGCTTATCTTGTGTGCAGGTTGAGAAAGTCATTGTATGGGATAAAGCAAGCCCCCAGGGCTTGGTATGCCAAGATCGATAGCTTCTTGCTATCACTGAATTTTGTTCGGTGCAAATCAGATCCAAATTTTTATTTGAAGTTAGTTAATGGTTCATTAATGATCATTGTGTTATATGTTGATGACCTCCTCATTACAGGAAGCTCAAAGGATGAGATTGCTTCCTTAAAGGGTGCTATGAACCAAGCCTTCTCCATGACAGATTTGGGGCTCTTAAGTCAATTTTTGGGGCTTGAGATTGCTCAAACCAAAGCTGGAATCAAGGTGCACCAGTCCAAGTATTCCTTGGATTTGCTGAACAAATTCAAAATGAAGGATTGCAAAGCAAGAAAAATTCCTTTCCTTTCAGGAGTGAAGCTGGAAGAAGTTGATTCTTCACCTATGGTAAACAATACACTGCATAGGAAATTGATTGGATGTTTGTTGTATCTGACACATACTAGACTCGATATTTCTTATGCAGTAAGTGTGGCTTCTAGATACATGGATCAGCCTCATGAGATCCATTAGAAAGCAGCCAAAAGGATCCTTAACTTTGTTCAGGGAACAAGGACACATGGGATCTTCTATAAAGCAAAATCTGATCTTGATTTGATTGGATTTACTGACAGTGATTGGGCAGGTGATAGCATAGACAGAAAGTCCACATTAGGATATGTGTTCATTCTTACAGAAGGGCCAATCATCTGGTCAAGCAAGAAACAGAGTGCCATTGCACTCTCATCTACAGAAGCAGAGTACAGAGGAGTTGTTAATGCAGCAACTCAATGTTTATGGTTGCAAGGATTACTTGGAGAGTGTAGCTTCGAATCAGAGTACTCAACTACCATCTACTATGATAACCAGAGTACCATTTGAATCTACAAAGATCCAATTTAGAAGCAGAGAACCAAACACATTGAGATCCATATGCACTACATCAGAGAGCTTGTGCATGATGGCACCATTCACCTACTCTTCTGTTCATCTTCAGAACAAGTAGCTGATATCTTCACCAAAGAATTTTGTGAGAATACCTTCAGCAATATCAAATCACTGCTGGGGATTGCTGATCATGCTATGAAGCATGAGTGAAGACAATATTTCCAAATTTTGTTTTACAGTCCATGTTTAAGGGAGGATTTTCCCATGTGGTTTTTGCCTCTTTCCTTGGTTGTATGGACATGCAGTATGTAAAAGGGTGACTAAGACTTGTTTCTAGGCCCTATAATTTTCTGATATATTACTTATAATTCAGGCTTAAGGGGGGGTGTTATAATAATCAACCCATAGTTTACTACCTTAGACATTAATTTAATTATTTTTGTCTTATTTGCCTAGTTCATGTGTCCCACCTTGTGCAAGTTGTCTTTTACCTATCCATAGTGCTCAAAATTGCCTTATTTGACTCATGTAGCACTTGGGAAACCTCAAGGAATCAATTCTTCTTTATTCCTGGCCTCCTAGGCACCCTTCTACTTTTTCTGCTTTATTGCCTGCTTTTTCAGTGTTTTAAGGCAAATGGAAAAGCTAGACTAGGTGAGGTGAACTAGTTTTTTGTCCTCTTCATCCTCCACTCTTTTCTCCCTATAAAAGCATGTATGAGTTTTCATTCCATCACTCTTTATATTGCCTAATCCTTTTTGCTAATTCGTGAGATCCATGACTGATTTGGGATCATCTTTTTACACCTATGGGGGATTTGCTTAATTTTAGTAAGCCTGCTTTATGCTAGATTCGAATTTCTCCTCATGCATTCGAATCCCTGATGTATTTTATTTACTCAGCAACCTATTATGTTACAAGGTTGGATATTGTACACTAATTTAATACAGTTTAGTGTTCAGCTCCAATTTCAGTCTCTTTTGTGAGTGATTTTGCATGATCAATTGTTAATTGTTGTGAGTAAAATTAATCTATCACTCGGTTCAATTTCCACAGGTTTCTTGCTGGAAAAGACTTCTTCATGTGTCTTGTTCTTGAGTACTCTATGTGGAGTACAGTTCTATACATACATCGTTGTTCTGGAAGCTTCTGCCCATAGATGCATGGGAAGATCTTGATCATGAAGCATAGCCCTTGCAGCTTCCATGATCATTCTATTCTTCCTTTCTGCAACCCCATTCTGTTGTGTATTATATGGAGTAGTTAACTCCCTCTTAATCCCTGAATCTTTGCATAATGCTTTGAATTCATTTGAAGTGAATTATCCACCATTATCTGATCGAAAGGTCTTTATCTTCTTTTCTGTGTTGTTCTTGATCAAGGCTTTGAATTCCTTGAACTTGCTGAATACTTCATCTTTGTTCTTCATGAAGTAAATCCATGTCTTCCTAGAAAATTCATCAATAAAAGAAACATAGTATACATACCTGCTTAATGAAATTGATGACATTGGTCTGCATACATCAGAGTGATTGATCTCCAAGATTCCTTTTTCCTTGCTCTCGGTACTTGGAAATGTATTCTTTGTGTTATTTCCTTTTGCACATCCTTTGCAGACTCCATCATGTTTTGCTTGAATTTCTGGAAGACCTTCAACAACTTTGCTTGCAAGTGGTATTGCTATGTAATGCACATGTGCAAGCCTTCTATGCCAAAGTTCATTTGGCTCTACTATGTCATGGACTAAAGCTTGTTTTGTATGGCCCTTCAATTTGTATAGACCTCCCTCTTGTTCTCCAATCACTACTGCATCATCAAAAGTCTTTCCCTTTGGACACATAAGAACTTGGCCATCTACAAATGCAACCCTCATGCCTTTTGCATCTAATGCAGATATGGAGAGGAGGTTCTTCTTTAGTCTTGGTACAAACAATACATCTTGCATCTTCATAGACTTTCCAGAGTCTAGCTTATAGGAGGATTCCCCACTACCTTTTATTGGATATTGGTAGTCATCCCCAAGTTTCACTTTGTGAGGTGAGTCATGTTCAGATAGTTTCACAAAGGATTCTTTGAATCCTGTCATATGTTTGCAAGCACCTCTATCTATAAGCCAATCATTGCTTCCATGTGAGATAGTTCCCGTGAGAGCAGAGATTAGCACATATTCTTCGTCACTTGAAGAATCATCACTTTCTTGTCTGATTCTCTTTGTGGAAGGTTCATCATCCTCTGCAACATGAGCATGATGTCTTCTTTTGTTTCCCTTCTTCCTATGGGATTTAATCTTGTTTCTAGGACAGTGTTTGGCAAAGTGTCCTCTTTCATCACATGTATAGCATCTTAATTTAGATAAATATTTTCTAGCGTTATCTTTCTGGTGGAAGTTATTACCTCTAGAGTGATGAGAGCTTCTTCTGCTTTTCTTGGAGTGAACCATGAGAGCTTGATATTCACTTCCCATATTTTCTTCTCAGGCTACTATCCAAGCTTCTTCTTGAGAGAATTCTTCCCATAGTCTGCTGAACTTGAGTAACTTCTTTCTGGCATAGATTCCTTGAATAAAGGAGTCCCATGATCTAGGGAGACCATTCAAGGTGGTCATTACAATCTCTGCATTCTTCACTTCTTCATCTACTGCTTCCAACTGTTCCTTGATCTGAGAGACCCTTGTAAATTAAGACTGGATGGTTTCTGCATTCTGGATCTTTACATTCTTTAGTTGGTTTCTTAGAGTCATCTTACGGTTTATGTTCTTCCCTTAAAACAGTTTGGTTAGGGCATTAAACATAGCTTTAGTTGTCTTTAGGGAGGATACCTGTGGTATGAGGTGATGCTTGATTGAATCAGAAATAATCCTCTTAGACATAACAACCTTCTTCTTGTGTAAGGCCTTAGCCTCAGCTCCCTCTGGAATTAGAACCTCCTCATTGTTATAGGAGTCCAACTCATTTTCTTCCAGGACAAGGGCGATCCTATACTTCTAGGCTCGGAAGTTATCAGCTCCCTCAAGATTTTCATCAAGCTTGGTATGATGAGACATCTTAACTGAGAACCTCAAATGGAAATACAAAATATTTATATCTTACCAGTTCAAGATGTCGGATCTAGATTTGGAGTTGAATTTCTGCAGTGGTGGTTCAGGAGTAGATTAGGGTTTGATTCTTTCGGAGTTCTGTCCAACCAAATTCTTTGATCTTGATCAATAAACTTTGATTTTGAGGAGGAGATCAACCCACGCCTGGGCTCACTAAAAAATTCCACTTCTGTGGAAAGCCCTAATTTCTGGCAGTAGTGTCGGGTCCAAAACTGAAAAAGCTTAGAATCAGATTCTGCTTTTATAGAAAGATGCACCCTAGGGAGGAGAGTTAGTCCAACCTTCTTTTTCTGAAAATATATGGAGACAGATCCACAAAGTAGGAATCCCTAGTTCCCATAGTTGCACAATGTCTTCTTCTCAGGTTAGCTCTGATACCATGTTATATTTTTAACATTAAGCTAGCATTATATTAGGATCTTTAACTGAGAGAATAACAAGCACAACAATAAAAAACAAGAGACAATGAACACAATGTTTTTCCTCGGGTAAACTATAAATGGAGAAAAAACCCACAACTTCCTCAGAGATAGAATCATCACGAAAAGTAAAACCCCAAAACAGTAAGATGATCTCCCGACAGCAGTAGCCTCTTTCCTCCTAGCCCCAGTAGCTTCTTCTTCCTCAACTATGTGCTACAACTGAGTGTGTGTGAGTGTGTGCTAAATAGAGAGACTCACTCTCTATTTATACTAATTCCCAGCTTGACAATAACCTACTAGGGCCGACTTCTCTAGGAGAGTCTAATAACCTTAGTGCCCCATAACTGTGCGGAATTCAACCCTTGATCACTAGGAGGGTTACCCACAATGACTTGACATGACTTGTTTACATTATAGAACCTCCCGATAGGAACATCGAGGCATGACGTGACTCAAGTACATTACAGACACATCCTGGAATAAACATCAGGGTACAATACATAAGATATACGGATGAATACATTCCAAAGTTACAAATACATTAACAATATGGATGGATAGTGGCACGTGAAGAGAGAGATAAAACATGGGAGGTGTATGTGGGTGCACATTGGGGATTGAGAGAGAGAGAGAGAGAGAGAGAGTTAGGAACCCATGTCAATCCTTCTCTTTACCGTGTTAGTATATTGTTGTTGGACACATATGCTTTGTAAGTCATCCCATAGTAATTGTTGATCCATAGTTGTGTTATTGTTGTTGGGCGCATATGCTTTGTAAGCTGCCTGTAGTATTTGTTGATCCATAGTTTATATTGGCCCATGGTTTTGACCCATAGTATTGCCGCCTATTTTTAGTATATAAGTGTGTGTTGAGGCCAAGGAAGGCACCGTGAAGTTATTTTGTATTGAGCTTGCTCAAAGGAGGTTGCCCCCTCGAAGTGGCCTGCGATTAATATAAAAGTGATTTTGAGTTCTGCTGCTATATCATGTATTTTGATTAATTATTTGCTGCAGGGTCCTCACATCTAGTATCAAAGCACTTTCTTGGGCTCGTTGGGTGAAATTTCTGCCCAATTTTTTTTTTCTCGCTTCTGTTGCAGGTTCGGATCTGGGAATAATCCCTATCCGCTTAACTGTGGGAAGTACTTAGGCATAATCCCTAAAAATCATTGTGAGGAGTACCACAGGAACCCTGAAGTAGCTGGCCCATTGAGAGGACCTACCAGCGAAAAGGGAAACGACCCCTACCTGATTGACTAGTTTCCACTCGTGAGGTAAACCAAGAGCTGTCGTTTGTGGCCAAGCGGTTATCAGTTTTACCTGAGCCGTGGAGTGAGGGGTACTGCCCCAATATGCAAGCCGTCAAACAGCATTGGTGGCCGAGTGAATCCCTTGAACCGATAGGAAGCCGCACATACATGGGGTCCATATCTATTTTCAGTTGCACAATCGCATATTTCCTCTGTCCAAAACAGTTGCCGGTTAGTTCTGTGCCGTTGCAGATCTTTTTGTTTTCGATCACTTCCACGCCGTTGCAAATTCCACTGTTTCCAATCACTTTCGTGTCAATGCAGATCCCTTCCTGAAAAAAAAAATTCTATTTTTCGGCCATATCTCCTTGGTTTCAACTCTGTTTTCCCTGAAACTTCACTGACACCTTTGCAATTCCATTCTGCATATTTCATTCCTGAAGACCCTATCCCAAATTCCACTTCCTAAGACCCAAAATCCCACATTTGTCTATTTTTAGGGTTTTCCATAACTCCTTCGATTTTCACCCAAACGCCTTCCAATTTTTCCACTGTATTCATTTCCTCATTCTGCTTCTTTGTCCCTCTCTACCAAATTTCCTCATTCTTTCACCCCGCTCCTAAAATCCCCATTTTTTGCTTCCTGTCCTTTCGACAGTGTCCAAAACTTACTCAAACCCAAATTACCCTTCCGATTTTTTCCCAAATCCAGATTTTCCTCTACTGAAACAGTTTCTGTTTTTTTTCTTTCTACCCACTCCCCCCCCCAAAAAAAACAAAAAACAAAAAACTCCTGGTTATGGTTGTCACCTGCACAGGAGCAAAAACCATGGAGGAAGCACTTGCAGCCATCCAAGCCAAACTCCAGGAACTGGATGAAAAATTTCTCGGTCTCCATCTTGAGCATTCAACTATGAACACCAGACGACAGTCCGAGTATTCATCAGACAATGGGTTCTCTTCTTCCAGCAATTTTCGCGGTCCGAAGCTAGATTTTCCTCACTTCACTGGTACTGATCCGACTAGATGGATCTATCATGCAGAAAAATATTTCAGTCTTCATAATACTTTTGATGTCAACAAAGTTCCACTTGCCTCCTTTCATTTGGAACAGGAAGCTCTTCAATGGTATCGTTGGTACCTCAAGGCTCATGAAGAGCCAAAATGGCCTGATTTTTGCCAGCTCCTTTTGTAACGATTTGTTCCTAGTACTTTTGATGACTTCACAGGAGCTCTCACTAAACTTTGCCAAATTGGCACTGTGAAAGAGTATCAAACTGAATTTGAGAAACTAGCTAATCACACTGAAGGATTACCTGATGACTTCTACTAGAGTTGTTTTATCAATGGTCTAAAGGATGCAATTCGCTCTGAGGTCAAAATGTTCAGTCCCAACACAATGATGGAAGCCCTGGGGTTGGCTAAGTTGGCAGAAGAAAAGATGGCAGCCCAACAATGCTCCAAATCCTCTTTTGTTCCCCTCCAAAATATGGGTTCTCAATGACCTCCCATTCCGCCAGCTCCTCGGTCACCTCCAATCAAGCATTTGTCTGAAACAGAGATGCAGGCACACAGAGAAAAAGGGCTTTGTTATAATTGTGATAAGAAATTCCATTCGGGACATCGATGTGTTCAACAAAATCTCTATCTCTTGGATGTGGATTCTTCACCTGCCTCTAAAATTGGTGAAGAAGCTCCCGATACAATGGATGCTCCAGTTGACATTCAGGAGCCGCTTACTGACCCTCCATCTCAGGATGACCAGCCCGAGATATCCCTCCATGCTTTAGCTAGAGTCACTGCCCCCCAAACAATGCAGGTACATGGTTACTTCAAGAAGCTTCCTCGTACAATACTCATTAATTCTGGCAACACTCATAATTTCATTGACCCTCGGATCACCAAACAAGCTGATTGTTTTATCCATCCTTGCTCCAACTTTGAAGTCATGGTTGCCAATGGGGGCACCTTACCTTGCAAAGAGAAGTGTCGTAATGTGCGTATCTCTATGGGAGATTATAACCTCCACTCTAACATGTTTTCCTTGACCTTAGGCGGATGTGATGTGGTTTTGGGTGCTCAATGGTTGCGCACACTTGGCCCCATATTATGGGATTTTGCTGAACTTTGAATGTAGTTCTCCCCTGATGGACACAAAGACACATTGAAAGGATTACAACCAGGGTCTCTTAGCATCATCAGTTCACATCGCATGGAAAAACTCCTTAAGAAGAGTTCCCATGGTGTCATCTCTCAGCTCCATTCCATTCAAATGCAACCATCAGCGGCCCCCACTACTCCTTTGGATCTCCAACAAATTCTGGATCGATATACGGGTGTTTTTGCTGAACCAGTGGGACTTCCACCTTCATGACCAGAGGACCATCGTATTCATCTCCTTCTTGGAAGCATTCCTCCCAACATCAGGCCCTATCGCTACCCATTTCACCAAAAAACAGAGATTGAACTCCTCGTTAGGGACTTACTGAAGCATGGTATTATTCGCCCAAGCACAAGTTCCTTTTCTTCACTAGTTCTTCTTGTCCGCAAAAAATATGGGTCATGGCACCTCTGCATTGAATTCTGAGCACTTAATCACCTCACCATCAAGGATAAGTTTCCAATTCCTGTTGTTGATGAGCTTCTTGATGAGCTTCATGGTGCTTAATTTTTCTCCAAGTTGGATCTTCGCTCTGGGTATCATCAAATTCGGGTTCATGAGGATGATATCCCTAAAACAGCTTTCCGCACACATGATGGCCACTATGAGTTTTTGGTCATGCCCTTTGGTCTCACTAATGCTCCTTCCACATTCCAGGCCTTGATGAATAAAATATTCCGACCCTATTTGCGGAAATTCATTTTGGTATTTTTTGATGATATCCTCATCTACAGTAAAACATGGGATGAACATCTCCAGCATCTGGCTCTTGTAATGAAACTTTTCTCTGATCATCATCTCCATGCCAAAAAGTCTAAATGTGTTTTTGTCCAAAAGGAAGTTGAGTATCTCAGGCACATTATCTCAGCACAAGGGGTTCATGTGGATCCTGCCAAAATCGCCGCCATGAACAATTGGCCGCCTCCTAAGACACTCAAGAGCCTTCGTGGTTTTTTGGGGTTGACTGGCTACTACTGCAAGTTTGTCAAGGATTATGGGAAGATTGCAGCTCCATTAACTGCTCTGTTGAAAAAGGATTCTTTTACATGGACACATGTTACTGAGTGTGCATTTGACAAGCTGAAACAAGATATGTGTACTACACCTGTTCTAGCTATGCCCGATTTTTCCAAGCCCTTCACTATTGAGAGTGATGCTTGCGGCAATGGACTTGGTGCTGTTCTCCTTCAAGATGAACACCCCATTGCATTCACCAGCAAAGACCTTTCCGGTAATAATTTAGCTGCATCTACATATGAGAAGGAAATGATGGCTATTTTGCATGCAGTACAAAAGTGGCGACCCTACCTCTTAGGGAATCATTTCTGCATCAAGACTGATCACCAGAGTCTGAAATATTTCCTAGAACAGCGTGTGTCCTCCCTAGCACAACAAAAATGGGTTAGCAAACTCATGGGTTATGACTATGAGATCACTTATAAGAAGGGTAAGGACAATATTGTGGCACATTCCCTTTCTTGCACATTTGATGACCAAGGTTCTCTTTCCGCTATTTCTATGCCTGTTCCAAATTGGTTGCAATCGGTTCAATAGGGTTATCTCAATGACTCTTCATTATCTCAAATCATCCAACGCTTGGAAAAAAACCCTTCTGTTGTCCCACATTACTCTTGGGATGGTGCTTCATTGAGATACAAGGGTCGTCTGGTGCTTCCCCAGAACACAGCTCTTCAACAAGCTATCTTCTATGAACTCCATGCTTCTCCGTTAGCGGGGCACTCTGGTTTTCTCAAATTTTATGAACGGGCATGGCGCAACTTCTTTTGGTAGGGCATGAAAAGGACAATTCAACAGATGGTGGCTGAATGTGATACCTTCCAGTGCAATAAGGGTGAAACAACACCCCTTCCAGGATTGCTCGAACCCTTGCCCATACCTACCCGGATATGGAAAGATATTTCTATGGATTTCATTGAAGGGCTCGCTAAATATGGAGGGAAGAATGTGATTTTGGTTGTGGTTGATCGCCTCTCCAAATATAGTCATTTTTTTGCTCTCAGCCATCCCTATACAGCCTCCTCCGTTGCTCAAATTTTCCTGGACCAGATCTTTAGTCTTCATGGAATTCCTTCTTCCATTGTCTCGGATCGTGATGCGACTTTCACCAATCATTTTTGGACAGAACTCTTTCACCACACTGGCACCAAACTGAAGATGAGTTCCGGTTATCACCCACAAAAGGATGGTAAGACTGAAATTATCAATAAATGCTTGGAAAATTATCTTCGTTGCTTCTCCTCTGAGCAACAACATCAGTGGGAAAAGTGGCTCCCTCTCGCTGAATGGTGGTACAATACCTCTTACCATACTGCCTCTAAAATGACTCCATATGAAGCAGTTTATGGTCAGGCACCGCCAGTTCTTCTTCCTTACACCCCGAGCAGTTCTCCAGTTCAGGCAGTTGACGCAGTCCTTCGAAACCATGATGAGGTTCTTCGCATTTTGCGTGAAAATCTTCACATGGAAAGAAATCGCATGAAGCAACAAGCTGATCAGCACCTTTCTGAGCACACTTTTGAAGCCGGTGATATGGTTTTTCTTCGTCTCCAGCCTTATAAGAAATCCTCACTAAAACTCAAAGGGCGTCATAAGCTCGCTCCAAAGTTGTATGGGCCATATAGGATTCTTCAGAATATTGGGTATGTTGCTTATAAATTGGAACTTCCACCTTCTTCCCGCATTCATCCAGTATTTCATGTCTCTTGTCTGAAGAAAGTTCTTGGCACCAACATCAAAGGCCAAACTATTTTACCAGAACTAGACAATGAAGGATCCATCTTTTTGGAGCCGGAGGCTGTCCTCAATAAGCGCACGCGTCAGCTTCGCTCTTGCTCTATCACAAAGGTCTTAATTCAATGGCACAGAATGCAGCTCGAGGATGCTACATGGGAACCACTCCTTCAGATTCAGTGACAATTTCCACATCTAAAGCTTTGAGGACAAAGATTTTTCTAAGGGGTAGGGGATGTTAGGAACCCATGTCAATCCTTCTCTTTACCGTGTTAGTATATTGTTGTTGGACGCATATGCTTTGTAAGTCATCCCATAGTAATTGTTTATCCATAGTTGTGTTATTGTTGTGGGGTGCATATGCTTTGTAAGCCGCCTGTAGTATTTGTTGATCCATAGTTTATATTGGCCCATGGTTTTGACCCAAAGAATTGCCGCCTATTTTTAGTATATAAGTGTGTGTTGAGGCCAAGGAAGGCACTGTGAAGTTATTTTGTATTGAGCTTGCTCAAAGGAGGTTGCCCCCTCGAAGTGGCCTGCGATTAATATAAAAGTGATTTTGAGTTCTGCTGCTATATCGTGTATTTTGATTAATTATTTGCTGCAGGGTCCTCACAGAGAGAGAGAGAGAGAGATGTTATGGGCTAGGGGTTTAAAGAGAGAGAGATTAGGGGTTAGGGGTTTAGAGAGAGATATCCAAGTTAGCAGACTAGAGAGAGAGACATTGAGGGACATGGGTTTGAAGAAAGAGAGAGAATGGGGGTTAGTGGTTTAGAGAGAAAGTGATTAGGGTTAAGGGTTTAGAGAGAGAGAGAGAGAGAGAGAGAGAGAGAGATTCAGGTTTAGGTGTCTAGAGAGAGATTTATTAGGGGTTAGGCATTTAGAGAGAGAGAGAGAGATTAAAGGTTAAAGGGAGATCGATTAGTTGTTAGGGGTCTAGAGAGAGATATATAAATATGGAGATTATGAGGTAGGGATTTAGAGGGAAAGAGAGGGAGATATTGAAGGTTAGGTGTTTAGAGAGGGAAAGGGAGATTGGAGGAGATGGATTTAGAGAGAGTGTGAGATATTTGGGGTTGGGGCTTGATAAAGGAGAGAGAATTCGGAGGTTAATATGGGTTAAGATATACAAAGAGATAATGAGCAGAGAATATATGGTTGGAGGTGGTAGAGAAAGAGAGAGATAATGAGTTTTAGGGTTTTATGGTGTTCATATAGAGAGAGAGATATTGGAGGTTAGGGGTTTAGAGAGAGAGAGAGATTGGTAGTAATGGGATAGGGGTTTAGAGAGAGAGTGAAAAAAATGAGAGATTCAGAGTTAGGGGTTTAGAGGGAGAGAAAGAGAGAAATAGAGAGAGAGGCTGTGGGTTATGGGTGTAGAGAGAGATGTTGTAGGTTAAGGCCATAGAAATACATAGATTGGAGGTTAGGGATTTAGAGAGAGAATAAGGGTAAGGTGTTATGGCTTTCATAGAGAGAGAGTTATTCGAGGTTACTAGTTTAGAAAAAGAGAGAGGGATTGGGGTTGATGGAACATGGGTTTAGAGAGAGAGTGTGTGTGTGTGTGAGAAATAGAGAAAGATTGGGAGTAAAGGGTTTAGGGAGAGAGAAAGAGAGAAAAAGAGAGAGAGTGGAGGTTATGGGTGTATAGAGAGGGAGGGATTGTTGGTTAGGAGTTTAGAGAGAGAGAGAGAG
>LPNX010757986.1:342672-465145 GCA_001517045.1 Pseudotsuga menziesii | reverse complement strand
ACTTACCAATCTATGTATTCTTCCACTTTGGAAGATATCCATAAAAAATAGTGTATCATACAGTTCCACTAAACCTTAATCACATAGTTCTCCAAAATCGTTGTCTTCTTCTACAGAGCCGATACAAGAACTCTCAACACAATTTTCACATAAACAGAAAAGCACTCTTTGTTCTTCACTATTTTCTTCACTAAAGCCAAACCATTCTTATTTCCCTTTACGATATGGTATATATATATATAACTCTAGAAGAGCCAAACCCTTTCCCAGACTAGAGCAAAAGGACCTGTCAAAGAGTGTGACATGATAGTGTCATCCTTTGCTTGAATCTAAAAGGGAGGCAAGGAGATTGTGGTGATTATATTGTTAAGTTTCCTGTTGTTTTTGTATTAGCTCGATCTATACATGAAATTTGTAAAGGAAAAGGGTATCATAAAGAAACATCGATCCAAATAGTAAGAGAGCAGTTTAAGTACTGCATGGAGGGTGGCATGCAGGGTTATAGCATAATTCAAAGACGCCATTGAATCGTTGTAGGTGCTGACACATGTGAGAGGAGCAGACCAGAACTATTGTTAGATGATCTTAGATGTATATTTTTTCAGGTTTATTGTTTTCAAAGGGAATATGGGAATATGTTTTAAAGGTGTAGGCAATTTTTTTCGCTACAATTTGGGGCTAGAGGATAGTTTCCTACAGATTTAACAAATTCTATTTCTTTGGTCTGGGGTCACCAATGAACTAATGAATTGAAAGGGTTGGATTAACTGGTGTCACCTCAACTTGAAACTACCCTATGATTCAAATGATCAGATATATCTTCTTACTGCAGGAAAGCGCATATATTATATTAACCCTACTGCAGATGAACTAGCTAATAGGGAGCTTGTCTTTAACCAACAGAGGAGCAAGCAGGTGTTGTGATCCTCCATACTTAGAGCAACAGTATTCTTGGTTTCTTTGTAAACTATGTATAATTTTTATTGCTAAAGTTTACATCTAGGTAGGGCAATGCCTCATAATCTAGCTGACTAAGAGCAGATTAAGCTCCATAGTAGGCACAAAGTTTACATTTAGGAACATTAGCATGTTTAATCCAAAGTAAATCTACACATTTATTTTCCAACTACTGTAAATTCTTCCCCACTACCGACGATCACCAGATCCTTGGACAAACAAAACATGTACTCTATGAACCAATCCTGTTAATGAAGTGTCGTGATACACTTGAATCGATGAATCAAGTAGATGACCTAGGCTAATCTACTTGTGTCGTGACCATAAATGCATAGAATGTTAAATCCTACTTTGCATGCTTTGCAATATGACCTAGGATGATCATTGAATCTAGGGCTTTTATAATAAAAAACATGTAAGAAGAAATCCATAACATTTGGCAGACTTCTCGCAAATCTCTGTTGTCGCTACAATTCGGAAATTACTGGGTTAGGTTCGAGTTGCTTTCTAATATAAGGTTTTTATAATAAAAAACCTGAAAAAATAATCCATAACTTTTGCCAGACTTATAGCAAATCTATGTTGTCGCTACAATTTGGAAATTACTGGGTTAGGTTCGAGTTTCTTTTTAATCTAGGGCTTTTATAATAAAAAACTTGAAAGAATAAATCCATAACATTTGGCAGTATCCTTGTTTATCAACATCCAAACATCAAGGGAGAAAAATATGGAAATGGCAATCGGATTTTCTTCAGAATCTAGAATGCTTTTTTTTATCAATTCCAGAACGTTGTGGGGAAGAAAAAAACTTGGAAATGGCGATGGCAATGCCTGAATGTCTGCACTTTTGCAATCCCTGGTTCTCCTCTAGGACAAGGAATTACATAAGTAAATATAGCCTACAAATATTAAATCTAGTGGTTATTCTTGTAGCAAAAGTGTCTTCTTTCCCTACAAAAATATGCCAAAAAAAAATCTTTCAAATAACACCCTTCTTTCATTAAAAAAAACAAAGCACCCTTCTTCCTTTAAAAAAACAAAACAGATATATGAGATTGCAGCTCATCAAATAACAACAACAAAAAAATGGCTAAATCTACAAAATTATGCAAACATCCATAGTATCAATAACCACTTTTAGTGAAATATCTGTGCATCCAACCTTGCTATGCTCCTCATCAATGTGGCCTCCCTCCAAAGCCTTGCTATGTTCCTTATCAAAGTGGATAAAATCATTTCATCAAATCCTGAAAAAATATGGAGGTGAAATCATTCTAATGAGTGCTTGATTCCAAACCAGCAAACATGAAATCTAGGGCTGGATGAAAAAGACGGTGAGTTCCAGAGTTTGATGAGGAGAAAAAATGAGCTGGAGGGCGAATTCTAAGCTTGAGCGAGGAGGGAAGTTTTAAATTTTAATTTTTTTTGATGTGATGTGATTATAGTCATTGTTATGTTCCTATATTATAGATAATATTGGGATTTATTAATCAAAATGTACAATACTTAAATATTTCATAATCTTAAGTTGGGCATATTAAAAATCTAATTTATTTATTTGAGTTATAGCCTATATTTTTTTTCATGAAGATGTAATTTTTAATATTTTTATTTATTAATCAAATATTAAAAAAATTTGAAGTGACGTTTAAGTAACCAACACATTAAGGCCACAACTCAAATCGTACTTAAAACAATCATTTCCTTAGAACATAAACCTAAATGGGAAGCTATAAACTTAATCTTGCTATAGAGATACTCATGGAACCTTTCCCTTTGAACATCCTCAAACACCAATCAAGATGCCTAGATACTCATGGAACATTTCCCTTTGAACATCCTCAAGCACCAAGCAATATGCCTAAAATCTTAGGGGAATTCACACCCTTTTCCTCAGGACATAAACCTAAATGAGAACCTATAAACTTAATCTGGCTATACAGATACTCATAGAACCTTTCCATTTGAACACCCTTAAAACTCAAATAAAATTATTATTATTACCTTCAAATGTCATGTACGAACAAAATACAAATTATATTATTATTATTGACAAAATACAAAAACAAATTACACTTATATTATCTTTCATATAACTTTTTTTATTAGAACATTCTTTTCCAATTCTTATTCTTGTTGTATTCAAAAATATTATTATAAAACATTGTTCTATTCAGAATAAACAAAACAAGTTAAGTTGGTGAAATTGGAGTGTTTCTATTGTTTTTAAATGTTTGCACACTACAAATCAACTTACCTAGAAGCGAAATCATTGATTATTAAAGGTTATTATCACCATGGGATCAAGTCAAATAGTCCACCTGATATGTAGAGTGTATTAAAACTATTTATGGTCAAATGGCCCACCTGATATACAGTGTATTTATCCAAATAAACATATTTAATAAAATTAAAACTTTAAAATTTATTTAAGTTTTTTTAATCCTTTTTAGCTTTTCCAAATCAAGTTGTCCCCCTAATAAAATGGAAATGGCCTATAATAAACCAAACTTGCTATTTCACTTGACCATGTTTGGTATTGTTGTATTTTCAGTTAAATAAATTATATTTTAAAGTTCTCTCTTAACAAACTCAACTCACTTCGGAGTTACCCAAGTTTTGTCTTTAAATGAAATTGAAAATATAGGATTCCCTACCATGACAATTGGTTATGTGAGTTTTGTCTTTAAATGAAATTGGAAAGATAGGATTCCATACCATGACTGTTGATTATGTTCTTGTGTGACGTTGCATCTCTTTAATCTCTCGTTTTATAATTTAGTTTTTACACTTTCATTAAATTTTCATGGAAAAGTACACATAACTCAAAATTGGAACATGTTCAAGCCAACTCATGTGGACTTTTCAACTCAATCCAAACATGTACATTGATTATTTGTTGCTTTGTTTTTATGAAAACAATAAATTTAACTTATAAAGAATTAATAAATTTAAGGTTATTTTATTATACAAATTTAAAAATAAAAAATAAATTGGAATTTTTTCATATGTGTTAATGTTGGGTTAGTGAAAGTGAAGTGTCGATATTGATTTTAGTAAGGTTCAATATTTTCATCATTGACACACTTATGCTTGTAATGGTCTTGTGGATGTAACAAGTAATCAATGAGGAAGGAATGTATTTATTGGCACAATATGCCTTGATTTGCAATTTCTATAGTCTTTGGCCCTTATTGATAAAAAATCCAACTATAGATAGAGTTGAATTGGGGATCCCTCATGCTAGACACAATGCTCGTCCATGAAATTGCGAAAAGGTTTATTCATCTTATAAATTGTTTAATAGGATGAAAAATATAAGACTTTTAATCAAAGCACCCTAGTTTATGGAGGGTGTAGATCTGTTTAGAAGTGATGGCACCCTAAATTTAATCCACATATGAAAGTATTGGTGGAGGCCTTGATATGGGTTTACTTTCCTAGTTTAATTTTATAATATTGTGATATCGAGACTCTTAGAGCCATTGGCAATTCTTTGGGTGGGTTCATTATCATTAGTGCAAAAACTAACAGTAATATTTCTAATACATGTGCTTGGATATACTTTTGCATTGATTCATGACCAAAAAGTCTTTCCAAATTGCATCGAAGAGCATAGAAAAAAATTGGACACAATATTTTGGACTATGCAAACATTGTTTTCCCATGCAAATTTTGTTTTGAACACATGCATGTGGTGGCCTTATGTCCAATGGAAAAGTATTCACATCCTACCAAAGAGAAAGACAATAAGCCTTCCCAATGGTAAGATTCAAAGATGGAAAGCCATTGGGTGGAACCCAAGATGACTTCAACATTACCCACATAAAAAAAAGTTGTCACTGATAATGTTTCATACTGTCATAGATACGCTGGAGACACTAATATGGTCATCATTTTGAAAGCAACTTCTCTTGTACTGGTTTCAATGTTGTAAGACTCTCATGGGAAAGGGAAGAGGTGACATAAATACAATTATTTAGATTGGGAAAGGTATCCAACCATAGTATCATCCATTGCAACATCACAGTTAATGGTGTTAAATACCCCATCAATACCCAAATAAGGGGTTGGTTGGATTGAATGCAAGAGAAAAAAAGGGAATTTAGTTTGAAATCCGTAGTCAAATTTAGTTTTTTTTTCAAGGAAAAAATATCGTAATTCATTATAAAAAATAAATAACGTTATTTACAGCTATATAGACCTCATCTATATATTCACCTATTTATAGTTTGTGAGTATAAAAACTCAAGAGAAACTCTACCCTACATGACTTACATTTTTCAATAGTCATTTTATTTGTGCTTACAAAACCCATAAAAACCACTACAAAATATGTTATTCATGGATAACAACAAAAATGAATAAGCCCCACATATCATAGATAATGTTAGCAATTGGGGCTGCATAATTTAGATAGAGATGGGACCAGGATCATCCTCCATGATGGTGTCATTTTGGCATTCCCATTTTTTCCATTCACCATCACCCAATAAGATACCATCATTTGATAAATGAGCTACAATTTGATTCATCTCTCTGAAAACATGTTGGAAGGAGATTTCCCAAAATTTAAAGACAATTATGATCAACTCTTCAGAAATAGGCCTAAGATATATATTCTCGGTGGTATGTGATATTTTATCTCGGTAATGATCAATAAAGAGTCACCAAAAACTTGAAGTCTCATGATGAACTTAGGCCCTAGAGGTTAATCCCAAACCATGGCTTAGTAGTAAAAAATTATTCATGGTGGTATACATCCCAAAATGGCCATCATATCCCACTCACAATCCAAAAGATTCCCTTTGTAAGGCCTATGTGATGGACTTGAGCCCCACGCAGAGTTAAGGGTCATTTATGGGTGATTATGGGTAAATGAAGGGTAATTAAGGGTTGATTAGTGATCATTGAAGGGTAATTTTTGGTCAATTATAGGTAATTAAGGGTCATTTAGGGGTAATTATTACGTAATGCGTTGTGGTAATTAGGGGTTAATACAGGGTCAAGTAGGGGGTAGTTAGGGGATAATTAATGGTAATTAGGGGTTAATACGAGGTCAATTAGGGGGTAGTTAGGGGATAATTAGTGGAAATTAGGGGTCAATTATGAGTTAATTAAGGGTAATTATGGGTAAATAGGGTTAATTTATCCCAAGGGCTTAACTAAACCAAGGTTTCCCATGATGTTGGGAATTTATTTAGGTTCATGGAGGCATGTTCCCATTTCAAATCCTTGTGTGTGAGGCACACTAGTCTACATTGATGGGTTTACTAGGGAATATGCCATATATGAATTTTTAGAAGCATCCCTTGGGTTTCTCCATGAGGTTTTCCTTCTAAAAATGTAGGGACCATTTAGAGGGTATCAAGGGTTAATTAGTGGTAATAATAGATTATTTAGGGGTAATTAGTGGTCAAGTAGGGGTCATTTAGGTGCAATTAGTGTTAACTATGGGTAATAATTAGGGTTCAATTATGAGGTTAATTAGGGGTCAATTATAGGGTAATTAGTGGTAAATTGCAGTACTCTCCAAGAGGATGGATATTGAGAACATAATTGAAAAATATATTTAGGGGCAATGCTTCTAATTGCCCCCACCAAAACTCATGAGAATTGAAATTTTGGCAATGGTATTTAAAACACCGCCTCTAAAAGTAAAATTCCCTTCACTTTTTTTTTGGCGGGGGGAGGGTTATAAAACCATCTTGAAACATATATTGTGGGGAGTTTATAAAACCGTCTAGAAATGGTCAATTAGTATATAACTATTAATTATGACTCGTGGATAGATCATTTGACCACCACATGGGCCCTGAATTTTTACCTAAGAAAGAGATATGTGCATAATTTTAAGGATTAATATATGATGGATTAGTTCATCTTTGAATATTGTAGACAAAACGTAGACCCTAGTGGGTGAATGACAAAATCATATTAGCTCATATTTTAATATTGTAAACAAAAAGTAGTCCCTACACATTAAAAATGCTAGACCTAAATAGAATATGGAGGTGACCCTAGGTTTGTAATACAGTTATACAAGTCAATGTGTATTAGTTCTATAAGTTCAACTCATATCTCTAAATACCTTTGTGATTAACTTAAAGTGCTAAGTAAACGTCACTCTCGATGTGTACATATATACAAGCTTAGATATGCAATATGTGTGTGTGTCCATGTGAATAACCATCTTCTAGTATCATAAGTTGGGAATTTACCTCTATATTTTCAATCACTCTTTTACTATGTAAAATAAATCCCATGGGAATCAAACATTGGTCAATAGTGTAGCATAATGCTGGAATATTTGATAGGGGACATAAAAATTGAGAAACTAATTGCTTTTTTCCTTGAGATATGTCTGCTTATAAGGCCAAAGATGTTAAACAATTTGATCCACTTCTTCAAAGTAACACTATGAGCATTATTGAAATGCTTGTTGCTTCATTCCATTTTAAACCAATACCAACATGTCCTTAAGAGTACAAAGAACGTTAGGTTTTATGTTAAGATTGATACCCACTTCTTGTTCCTTGTATGTTCTTGGTAAAAATGAGGGTATAGATGGGGTGGTTGTCGAAAACAACCTTGTAGGGTGACATTTTGGTAGCACCATGATACGTGGTATTGTATTATCTTTCTGCAAGGGGGGTGTAGCGGGGGTTGGGGGGGTAAGGGGTGGGGGAGCTATTAAACCCAATAGCCATATCAATCAATGTAAAACCTATGTCTAACCATATTTATATGGTCAAAACCTCACAACCTCTATTACTTGTTATTAACTCTAATATCTCAAGTTTTGCAGTATCCAAAAGTATTATGACATGTATCATCAGCGTGGACATTGACGTTGTCATCATCATCATCATCAATGCCATATGGTACATCAACATCATCTTCTTCACCATTCTCATTATCATCATCACCATTAGTATTAAGTACATCATCAATAAAATCATCGTCATCATTGTCATTATGGTCATGCATATGCCATTAGTGTTCTTAATCACTCATCGACATTAGGATTCATGCCATGTAATTGTTAAGGTCATTTGTATGTCGTTACAATCATTTCAATGATAATAGGGTTGTTTAGATGTCGTTACATATGTTTAGGTTCCATTAGAATCAATTAGGATCCAAAAGTGATACCACATGCATAATCATCGTCAACATCCACATCCACGTCGTCATCATCATCATACAATAAATAAACATCATTGTCATCGTTGTAGTCATCATCAATGTCATAATCAATATAATTGTGGTAATAATGAACAAAGAACCATACTACCTCACAAGAATGGATGATATAGTCTTATACTTATCAAATCATATCCATAGACTCCATCATAATTATCATAATGCATCATTGTCATGTTGTTATGGACAATCAAATGCCAATAGGGTCTATCAAATGTTGTTGGGTACACTCAAATGTCATTAGATCAATTTAGGTGACATTAAGGTAATTTACCCCTCATTAAGATTAATCAAGATCTAAAAGGACTATCACATGAATCATGATCATTGGCATTGGCATTGATATATCTGACGTTATGTTGGACGTTTTTCAAACACAATTCCTAGCTCTAAACCTAGTGCAATTCCTAGCATAGTTCCTTTCAAAATTTATGGCATTATTGCATGTGCTATACCAGGATATATACCTAGCACTATGTTGGATTTTTTCTAGGCGCAATTCTTGGCTCTATACTTGGCGCTATGTTGAGTGTTTTTCCTACCGAAATTCATGGCGCAATTCCTGTCCCTAACCCTGGATTAATATATGATGCTATGCTATTCAAGATTTTTTTTTGGAGGCGGTGCTATTCTTGGTGTTATATGGGATGCTTTTATGGATGCTAATTGGGAAATTAATTGGGATGCTAATTAGGATGATAATTGTGATGCTAATTGGGATGCTATTTGGGATGTTAATTGGGATGCTAATTATCATCCAAAATAGAGCCAAATTTTAAAAAGGGAAGATAATTGGGATGTTAATTAGGATGCTAATTGGGATGCTAATTGGGATTCTAATTGGGATGCTAATTGGGACGTTAATTGGGATGTTGATTAGCATCTTAAATAGCACTAAGTTTTAAAAAGGGACGCTAATTCGGATGCTAATTGGGATGCTAATCGGAACGCTAATTGAGATTATAATGGGGATGCTAATTGGGCATTAATTGGGATGCTAATTATCATCCAAAATAGCATCCTTTTAAAAAGAGACACTAATTGGGATGCTGATTGGGATGCTAATTGGGACGCGAATTGGGACGCTAATGGGGACGCTAATTGGGATGCTAATTAGCGTCCAAAATAGAACCAACTTTTAAAAATGGATGCAAATAACACCATTAAAAGTGCCATCATGTGGAAAAGCATCCACTTTGTCCAAAAAATGATGAAAAATACACTAAAAGTGACGGTGGACGCTAAAAAGCAAGCTAAAAGAGACACTAATCATAGGGTTTTGTTTTAGTGCACCAACTGAAAAGGATATAAACCAATTGCTTTCTTGGTGGTTATTCTATCTTCTGAGAGTGCATACTTCAAAATTGAATCCCAAGATCTCTTGTTCTGACTTAACAATTTTCTAATGCTCTGAATGATATTTTTGTTAGTTGATTATGCCAATCCATTCCCTTAGGGGTAATAGGGTGTAGAATGCTTTAAAATAACTACATTTTGTTCACAAAAATTAACCATGGCCTTAGACTTAAAATCCTTAGCATTGTCAGTCAACAAATTCTTAGGACAATTGATCCGTCGGACCTTAACTTGAGTGCATTAAAAGTTTGTTTTAAAAGAAATGCATTCAACAGGTTAATTAATTAATGGAACAACACTAATGGAAACTAAATGCTTAGAACAGAGATGGAAAACAAGACTGATAAATGAATATAAAGAAACACAGAATCATAGAGTCATAAAATAGAAGTTGATAATGGAGTTCACCCCCTCCACTGGGCTACGTCTCCGGGTCCCTCTCCAATGGGTACTGATCCAATTAATCTCTTTAAAAAGGTACAAAATGGTTCTGGAATCAACTTCAGCAACTGTAACAGAATGTTGTACAAAGTCTTCAAGACCTCTCTCTGGAATTTACAAATTGGATTTCAAAAGCAAAGAAAATCCAAATAGAGAAAATATACGACTTTTAACTACAAACAGCATCTGGAAATTAACAATAAAATGCCCTCCTCTGTCCTCAGTCTCTGCAAAGACAACTACAGAAAAGCTGTAAAACAGAATGCTGAACAGAAAGTCTTTAAGACCTCTCTTTGGAATATACAATCTGGTCTTCAAAAGATTAAGAAGCCAAATAAAACAGAGAATGTCAACTTCCACAGCAAAAATCTGATTATAAAACAACAGGTCGCACCCTCAAATCCAAGCTTGGTGCTTCTGTTTTATCTCTACAAGCTTCTCATAACAGAAAATGAGGTTCTATGCTCTCAACAATCTGCCCCCTTAAAGTGGCCAGAATCGTCTATTTAAGCGTTCAGTGGGAGGATAAGTAACGGATTCGCCTCCCTCCTTCATTACAACTGTTATCTTCTTTATTATCGTTACAACCATATGCTAAAACTAAACCATGCAATCCCACCAAATCGTTGCCCAAGCGTTATGTTACCATGACGTTCCATATCCCCGAAACGTTGCAACCAACTCCACGCACATGTGTTGACTCACAACACGTTTCAATAACTTGCAACCGGGCTATGCCATGTAACGTAACCATCAAATCCACAAAGTCGCAGCATATGAGGACTTCGCCACATACCCGATCCGCTATCGCAGCATATGAGGGCTTCGCCACATACTTGATCCACTGTCGTAGCATATGAGGACTTCGCCACATACCCGATCCGCTGTCGCAGCATGTGAGGACTTCCACGAACTATTCGATGGTTCAACTTGACGGTGCGCAACTGCACCGCCCATGCTACAACTGCGCGGCTCATGCGCAAGCTGCGCTGCGCAGCAATGTAACACTGCACCGGCTAGCATATATGTGGGACATACATTAAGGCTAGTCTCGCACTATGTTTAGCATATGAGTTACAAACATATGTTATGTTCTTTGAACCATAGATTAATGACCATTGTACCATATTGAATCAGTTTAATTTTTGAAGATGAATAATCCACCGGATCATTCCTCCCCATTGGAAATATTTTGGACCTCCAAAAGCCTAGATCATCCTGTAGGTAGGTGAGGGTACCACTTCCTCACCATTCCAATCTCCATACATCCTGCCTTGCTTAGAATCTGCATATTAGTCTCCTTGTCCATGAACAAAGGAGGTTCATACCATTTAAAATTATTTGCATATGCAACTGGAGATAAGCTCAAACAGAAAGAATGTTTACACTTCTTTTCAAAGATCTCAAAACGATCATAAACAAAATTGAGCTTTTTACCTTTCAACCTCCCATTGATGATCTGTAACCAGACTCGGTCACCAACCTGAAATTGATGATCAACTCGATGCTTGTCATGCCCGGCTTTGCAAATTACCTGACTCTTCTCTTGCTGTTCTTGCACTATCTGTTGCATTGTTTTCTTTGCATCATGATGTCCATCTCTCACATCTTTTGTGCCGAAAGAAAAGTCCACATGTGACTTCAACAGATAACAAAAACAACTCTCAATAGGAGATTTAATGCACTATATGTGCTACAACTGTTCACCCCAAGCCTTACAATAATCATGAACAGTATTTTGAATAATCATACACTTTGGCTTTAATTCTGGATGAAGTTTCTAGCACTTTGAAAGATCATGCCCTTTCTGACAATGTGAGCATGTGGGTCTCTCACCCTCTTTCGTAATGGTAGTTGTTTTCTTTCCCTTATCTTTGCTTTTATCTTTGTTGTCAAATTCAGATGAATTCTTCATAAAAGAATCATTATCATGCTTACCCCTAGCTTCTAAATGTGTAGCTTGAACACATACATCATCCAAGTTACTGGGGTTAAACATCAACAAAGTATGTCGTAAATAAGAAAGCATGCCACCAATATATTTAAGAAGATTTTCTTGTGTATCCAATGCAACATTCAATGCAATAGCCCTCTTTCTAAATTCATGAGTATATTCTTGAATGATTTGTCCTTTAGCTTGTCTAAAAGTTTTCCAGCTCATTATTAATTGCTGCATGTGACCTAAAGGATAAAATTGCTTCCTTAATACTTCAATGAATTCATTCCAAATTGAAATAATTTTACCATTCTTTCGAAGATCTTGCTGAATCTTGCTCTCCCACCAAATAAGAGCCATTCCACTCATTTGTAAAGTGGCCAACTGAATCCTGGAAGGGTCATCATTAATTCCCTGCACCCTGCAATATACTTCAAGCTGCTTGATCCAATTGTCTAACTTTTCAGCAACTAAATCTCCATCATAATTTTGTAATTCAAACTTTACATCCAATTTTAAATATGGCATATTAGCATTTGCATTATTTGAATGAGAAGTATGAGAAGAAGAGAAAGTTTGAGTAGTTTCAAGAGGATCACCATCACCTCCTACTCCTTTACCCTTTTCTTCCTTCTTCACTTCTGCATCTCTGGATGAAGATCCTTCTTCTTTCTTCTTCCTTTCTGCTCGCTCATCGAGTAGAATTTCCATCATGGATTTCATGCTAATAAAAGCCTCCAAAAACTCAGTTTCAGAAATAACATGTTTTTCCCGTTCTGTATGTCCTTCTTCTTCCCCTCAGGGAGAAGACATGGTTCTTGAGAATGTTCTCCTTGAGCCAATCTCAGGATCTTCTTCAACTAATTCTCCTTCACCAAGCTTTAACCTGGACCTGGTAAGCATTCACAAACTTGCACAAGTAGTTAACCTACTCTGATACCATAACATGATCCATCGGACCTTAACTTGAGTGCATTAAAAGTTTGTTTTAAAAGAAATGTGTTCAACAGGTTAATTAATTAATGGAACAACATTAACGGAAACTAAATGCTTAGAACAAAGATGGAAATCAAGACTGATAAATGGATATAAAAGAAACACAGAATCAGAGAGTCATAAAACAGAAAATGATAACGGAGTTCACCCCCTCCACTGGGCTACGTCTCCGAGTCCCTCTCCAATGGGTACCGATCCAATTAATCTCTTTAAAAAGGTACAAAATGGTTCTGGAATCAACTTCAACAACTGTAACAGAATGTTGTACAAATTCTTCAAGACCTCTCTCTGGAATTTACAAATTGGCTTTCAAAAGCAAAGAAAAGCCAAATAGAGAAAACAAACGAATTTTAACTACAAATAGCATCTGGACATTAACAGTAAAACGCCCTCCTCTGTCCTCAGTATCTGCAAAGAAAACTACAGAAAAGCTATAAAACAGAATGCTGAACAGAAAGTGTTTAAGACCTCTCTCTGGAATTTACAATCTAGTCTTCAAAAGATTAAGAAGCCAAATAAAACAGAGAATGTCAACTTCCACAGCAAAACTCTGATTATAAAACAGCAGGTCGCACCCTCAAATCCGAGCTTGGTGCTTCTGTTTTATCTCTGCAAGCTTCTCATAACAGAAAATGAGGTTCTATGCTCTCAACAATCTGCCCCCTTAAAGTGGCCAGAATCGTCTATTTAAGCGTTCAGTGGGAGGATAAGTAACGGATTCACCTCCCTCCTTCATTACAGTTGTTATCTTCTTTATTATCGTTACAACCATATGCTAAAATTGAACCATGCAATCCCGCCAAATCGTTGCCCAAGCGTTATGTTACCATGACTTTCCATATCCCCGAAACGTTGCAACCAACTCCACGTACATGTGTTGACTCAGAACACGTTGCAATAACTTGCAACCAGGCTATGCCACATAACGTAACCATCAACTCCACAAAGTCGCAGCATATGAGGACTTCACCACATACCCGATCCGTTGTCGCAGCATATGAGGGCTTCGCCACATACCCGATCCACTGTCGCAGCATATGAGGACTTCGCCACATACCCGATCCGCTGTCGCAGCATACAAATGTCGCAGCATGTGAGGACTTCCACAAACTATTCGATGGTTCAACTTGACGGTGCGTAACTGTGCGACCCATGCTACAACTGCGCGGCTCATGCGCAAGCTGCGCTACACGACAACTACGCAGCAATGTAACACTGCACCGGTTAGCATATATGTGGGACATACATTAAGGCTAGTATCGCACTATGTTTAGCATATGAGTTACAAACATATTTTATGTTCTTTTAACCATAGATTAATGACCATTGTACCATATTGGATCAGTTTAATTTTTGAAGATGAATAATCCACCGGATCAACAGCCAAATCTACTCAGGATATTTTCTTGAATGAAGTTAATTATTACCTTGTCAGTTGCATTCAGTGTAGGAATGGAATCCACCCATTTTGTGAAAAAATTAGTATCTATAAGTATCCATTTGTGCTTCCAAAAGGAAGCAGGATTGATCTCACCTATAAAATCCAGACCCCAATGCTGGAAAGGAGAATTTACTAGAATGGGCTTCAAAGGTAGGGACAAATTTTTTTGTTTGCCAGCAAATTTTTGACATTGAATACAAGCCTTGACCTGCTGATAGACATCAGAAAACAAAGAGGGCCAGTGGTATCCATACCTTAGAATTTTATGAGTTGTGGCTTTCCAATATTTGTGACCTCCACAAGCACTCTCATGTAATTCTGAAATGACCTCTTCAACCTCTGGTTTCTCCAAACATCTGAGTAACACTCCTTGTGGATCTTTCCAATGTATTTGATGATTTATTAGACAATATTTGGTAGCCTTCAATTTTAATGATCTATATATATTCTTATCCAAATGAATAGGACACTGCAAATGCACTAAAAAATGAACTATATCAGCATACCATTCTGATTCTACATATTTATCCATGATTTGTTCTTTATCTTGCCCTGTTTGTAACTCCTCCTGTATTGATTTTCCTGCTATCAAATACAGACCCAAGTCTTCACAATTTGAATCATCCAATATTTTTTCTAGGCCTTGTCCTTTCACAATCTTTGTAGGTTTAATCTCCACATCATATTCCATAATTTTTTCAATCCATTACCCCCATTTTCCTTCACTGTCTGGCTGAGTTAAAATCTCTTTAATAGCAGGATTAGGTACATAGGAAATAATCTTTGAATGTAGAATATAGATTCTAATAAACTTCAATGCTTTTACCAAAGAATATGCTTGTTTCTCAAATGTAATGTATTTCAATTCTGAATCTCTGGGAGTCTTTCTAAAGAAAGCTATAGGCTGCTATAATCCACCTACATTTTCTATAATAGAACAACAGTGATTGTGTCCTGAGATACAAAAGAGAAAGTCAAAAAATATTTTGAAAAGTTTAGGCTTACCAACACTGGTGCTTATGTAAGGCTTGTTTGATCTTCTCAAATGAAGCTCTAGTTTCTGCTACCCACTTCACCTCCTGGTCTTTTCTTAACGTAGAAATTATCTGCTTTATTGTTTCAGTAAAATTTGGAATGAACCATCTCAAAAAAATTATTTTTCCAATGAATGACTAAACATCTTTCTTACTTCTTGGAAGAGTGACTTTTAAAATAGATTTGACTCTTTCAGGATCTATTCTAATTCCATCTGCCGAAACTAGATGTCGTAAGAGATTTCCTTCCTTAACAACAAAATGTGACTTCTTACGATTTAATGATAGTCCAAACTTCGTACACCTCAAAAATGTTTGTTTGAGATGTTTTAAATGCTCTTCATCAGATTGAGAAAACATAGTAATATCATCCAAATAAATTACTACAAATTTTTCTTTTTCTCCCACGAAAGTTATATCCATATCTCTTTGAAAGGTTGCACTAGCATTCATCAGACCAAATTGCATCTTGTCATACATAAATGTACCCTAAGGGGTAGTGAAGGTTGTTTTCTCCCTATCGTCCAGATGCATAGTAATCTAATTGTAACCTGAGAATCCATCCACCATTGAAATTCTTTGGGAACCTACTACTTTCTACAAAATTTGCTCAATCTTGGGCAGTGGATAATTATCCTTCAGTGAAACTCTAATTAAATTGCGAAAATCTACACACAACCTTATCTCTCCATTCTTCATTCATACTGGAACTAAGTTTTCCACCCAAGATGAGTATCTGAGTGGAACGTTTATCTTTGCATCCAATAATTTCTTGACTTCTTTCTCTATGACTGGAAACAAGGATGAATTAATTCTTCTTAATTTCTGTCTGAAGGGTTTCACATTTGGCTTCAAAGGAACCTTATGATGCATAATGCAGGTATCATAGGTTCTTAAATCTTCATAAGACCAAGCAAAAATGTCAACAAATTCCTTCAACAATTCAATATACCTGTTCCTTTTCTCAACTAAGAGATATTTCGATATTTTCACCATCCTGGGATGCTTTTCTCTTTTAAGGATTGCATTCTTTTCTTTAACAGAGTATCATCCTTAGAAAAAATCATTTCAAGGGGAACGAGACCCTTGGGAATAAATTTTTCCTTCAACTCAATACTCTTATGTCCAGCAATTGTATTTTCTGAATATTCAACAACATCTTCAACTTTATCATCTTGGTCCTGGTCAATCAATGAATTAGAAAATTCTCCAGTTAACTCTAAGAACCCTTTTATTTCTAAATCATCTTCAAAAACTCTCCATTGTCTAATATGATCTGTAGAAAAAGGTCTATATTTAACTTCAATTAGGTATTTTAACTGGGTTTGTTTTGGAATCTTAAAGTGTGTGGATGGCAAAGAAAGTGAGCATGTTGTGTGATTGTGATCCCTTGGAATTAAATAAATATTGAATGCTAAGAAAAAATTGTCAATCATATCCCATGCTTCACTTTTATATACCTTCAAAAAATACTGTTTTACCTGAGATTTGTCCTTCACTTGTTGGACAACTAATTTGGAGTTGCCATAAACAGAAAGCTATTGAATCTTAAGATCCTTTGCATCCCTTAGGCCAAGTATTAATGCCTCGTACTATTTGTTGTGTTATTTTAGTTTCAGTTCCAAACTTATACATCAAACTAATCACCTCTCCACCAGGAGAAATAAAAATAATGCCATCTCCTGCTCCTTCCCTTGATGAGGAGCCATCAAAATACATCTGCAATAACTCATCTTTTTGCTCAACACTATGTTTGAGTGACATTTCCTTTTCTACATGTAACATTCCATTTGTATCCTCATCATTGAAATGTAACATACAAGACCCTAAGTCTTGCTGCACAGCATAAAGAGGATGATTCATTGGGTTTTTATCATCTGTGACAATATAAGCATGTTGTAGCTCTCTATACAATATTCTATTTTCTCCCCCAAATACAGAAAAAGTATCATATGTCAAATCCATCTGCAATGTACCACCTACTTTATTTGCCCAAGATATTGAAAGTAACATACCAAATTAGGATTAATGTCAGCAACCACAACATCCATAATCACACTCTTCATGGGTAATTGAGTCAAATTAACCACAATATCCTTAATCACTCCTAGGAATTTAACAGCTCTAGAATCAAATGCATATAAATCATGGTATGGTTTTGTGATATTCAAACCAAGAGCGTCCATGACTGCATTATGCATCAAGTTATGAGAAGCTCCAAAATCCAATAAACAGTTATGAATCATTTGATCATGGACAGTCAGAGTTATATAAAAAGGTGGAGAAGAATTTGAATCATTTTCAGTCCTATTAGCTAAGGAAGAACCAATAATGATTGTAGGGTGTTCTTCTTGGAGATTCACAGTATTTGAAGGTATCTAACTAGCAGGTGAACCCAACATTTTTAAAACAATATTCCTATAACAAGGATTCTTCATCAATTTAGTAAATGGTATTGGAATCTTGATATTACATAATTTATTCTCAAAATTAAAAAATTTCACATTTTTATTTCCTTCTTCAATCTTTGCAGCCTTGTCTTGGTCACCATGATTTTTTCTCTTTTCCTGTGTTTGATTAGATAACTGCTTGGGAGGAAGAGTTGTCTTCTTTTTGGGGATCTGAGAAACTTGTTTTGGACCAAAACTCAAGTTATAAGACTTCTTAGGTTCATATTGACATATACCAGTTGAAACTTTAGGACAAAAATCATGTTATTCTTGATAAATATTTGAATCAAAAAAATCAGAATTATGAAAGTCATATTCAGTTAAGAAACCCTCTGATAATAATTCCCCAAAGTAATTCATATCCTGATTTGAATCTTCATACTACGAATATTCACCTTCCTCAATTTCATCGACTACTTTATTTTGGAGTGGAGGGGGAACTCTCTGATCTTCATTCTCCCTTCTTTCCATCTGGATGTCATTGTTTCTTCTTTCTATAGGGATGAATCTAGGAGAAAATGTACACCTAAACTGGTTAGGATTTCTTTCTCCTTCTTGTGTAGGTTTATTTGGATTCTTATCTAATTCCAGCTTATTTAGTTTTGTAGTTAAGATTTTTACCAATTTAGGCATCTCATCTATCCTACTCTCTATTGTTTGAGATGTAGAAGTTGATGGAACCATCTCATTTGTTAACATATCTATTCAGCAAAGGGATAAAAGAACCTTCATGAGGGAGAAATAATAATGGCTTGTCGAACTTTGGTTAAATGGTATAGTATAAAGAGTACCATGAGGAGAAAAAATGATGAATTTGTCAAAAGATATAATGGTGCGGAGTGAAGAGTCCCAAATCAACGATCTACACTATATCCGCTATCCAAAGGTGCAAGAAAGATAAGTTATATATGGGCGTTTAATAGCATACACAGATCAACGGCTGTTGATCTGGCTCAAAGAGATCTATGGTTTATATTGGCTCCGCCTTGTGAAGTCACACGATTGGCTCCGCCTAGACTTGCACGGTAGATAATTCCCATGCGCCCAGGGGAATTAGTTACGTGGTGATTGATCTTACGGTTGAGAATTAAAGGTGAGTTGTATCAATGGTCGTAGACGATTCCGTAACACAAAGTTGCACAGGAGATAAGTTTGGAAAGCCCAACGGAATTGATTATGCGTCACCTGATCCGACGGCGAAGAGATGAAGTCGATCACATCAACGGATGAGGATGCCTCCGGAGCAAAAACTTGCATGATAGTTAAGACCCAAGCGCTTGGAGGAATCAGGTACATGCCTTTTGATCCAATGGTGGAAAAATACAGGATGATCGCATCAATGGTTGGAGATGACTTCGGAATGGAGATTTGCACGAAGATTATAATCAGAGACCCCGAGCGGAATGAATTATGCGGTGCTCAATCTAATGGTTAAAAAAAAAAAGTGAAGTGGATCAATGGTTACAAATGAGTCCAGAGTGTGGAAGTGCATGGCAGTTAAAGGTAGAAGGTGTTCGCGGAATATAAACCATCGTCCACGTGGCGAATTGTGGCATACTCCGGAGGCCAAAGTAGTTTCGTGCAAACCGCCGAAGGCATGCTCCGGAGTGGGGCCTTATAAAAGGAGGGTTAACTTGTCTCGAGGTTATGTTATTCATTGGCTCCGGTGCGTGAAAAGGATTGGCAACTTCGTCAACTTTAAACTGTCAGTTCCGAGCACACCAAGCACACGCCTCTACAGTTAAACAGGTAAAGCTTGAACCCTGTAGTTCGTTCATCTGAATTGCTATTGTCAATCAAGTTATGGATAAGGGAGAGGAATTACAGAGTGGTCATGTTATAGACGATAAAGAGGATTATATAGTCGACAGGGACAAGGGTGTATGCGACCCATTCCTGTCAATTGGAAGTGTGTCCGCCAGTAAGGAAAGATTGTGGTATTACCACTCACAGGGAAACGATGTATTGAATGTATGCAAGTCCTTTCTGTATTACTTCGCCCTCGAACAAACCCTCCATTTCCCTGAGTTCGCAGAATGGTGTGCTATTAACTACTCCTCGTCTCAAAGAATTATCGTCAGTCAGTCCACCTCCCGAATTCTTTGTAAAGTCTATGCTACGGTCATCCGTGAGAACCTCAGTTTACCTGAAAATTACCCTGATAGTCGTGAGTCAGTGAATGAGTCAACCCTGACCGAATTTTACAAGAAATGTGAAACCGAAACCCGTTGCCTATTCCTGTCAAGTGTTCTTAAATATGGTCAATCTTTGGATGGTTTTTTCTTACCTTACCCTGTCCTCATTTTTAAAAGTGAAGTCCAATTAGTTATTTCTTTGGTTTGTCAAATACTAGGTCTGGACGATGATTACCACGTGGACAAGGTCATTCTCGGTTTTTTGTTGAGAATAGGTTCCTTAGACTCTGAATCTCAGTCAATTCCAGTGTTTAGTCTAGATGAATACCTAGCTGAGGCAATCCACCTTCAGTTGAGCGAGTTTCCAAAGGTTCGGTTTTTTAGATTTCATACCTACCTGTTCAACATGTTGTTATGCTCTAATGTCACTGAACTCCAATTTTTGAATACTATCTGTTCTTCTGATTTTCCCAAGCAAATCAACATGTTCGAGTTTGCTAATTTGATCATGTCGAAAATGTACAAAATGTTGTTTGATGAGGAATTTCCCTGTGTTCTGGACGAGATGAAGTGTTTGATGCAGTCTTCACCCGAGGACCGAATTGGAGACTGGTTCCTGCATAAAGATTTCACGGTGTTAAGGATATATGGTTTTACATGACATCCTTATAAGTTACCTGCCTTCTTAACCCCAAGGATTTTTGCTTTGGAATTCATGAGACAAAGGCTACGGTCTAAAGAAGAGCATTTTGGAGCTTTCAAGAAGTCTTCAAATATTAAATTCCCTCTGAAGGTCGGTTCTTTCATCTTCAAAAGTAAAGGTGCTTTAATATTCATAGAGAAATTGCTAGAGAGTATGGATTTCCAAAAGGAGCTGAAGATAAACTACGATCCCCACCATGTAATCTCCTTGAGGAAGCAGGCCAATAAGAATAAACCATTTGATCACCAGTCTATTGAGGGATTGGCTAAAAAAGCAAATTGGTTGCAGTTTACTGAGATATCAAAGTTTGATGAAGATGCACATACTGCACCTGTCACGTCATCCCAAATAGCAGAGGGTACTAGTATCGTGATTAAGAGAAGTCTATCTGAAATTGAAAGTATGGAAATTGACGAAGATGGATCACATAAAAAGGCAAAGTTGTTGCAGGGTGGTGAAGTTTTAAATGCAGAAATGTCTGATGGTCTCAAAAAGGTTGCTCTAGTTCCAGTAAAGGCTGTGCAAGTAAATCAGTTCTCTTTTAAGGGTATGGATGGTTCAGAATTAAGCCCGATCTTTAAGTCAAAGAAAGAACTCAAGAGTAGTTACATGGAGAAAAGAAAACAGTCTCTAGAAGAGATAAGAAATTTGCTGCTGCAAGTGAGAAGTTTACACAACCCAAAAACTTCTCTGGTTTCTGCTAGAGATGCCGAAAGAAATACATTCAAGTTAGCCATGGTGAATGACAAAAAGATGTCGAAAATGGAGATTCGGTTGGATAAGATCAGTATTCCGGATAAGATACAACTTCATAAACAAACCAGTGATATCATTTACTCAGACCTGTTACAAGCCATGATAAGAATAAACAAGTTACAAATTCTGATAGATAAGTTAGAAATACAATTGAAACATGAAAGAGTTGAGAATAAGGCAAATACTATCCAGATCAAGAAGCTTCAAACAGATATTGTCAGTTCAGATAACACCCAGGCAGTCAAGAGAATGCTAGAGGAGAAATATAATGTGCTCCAAGTGTTGAAGAAAAAATTGAAAATCCCAGGTTCTGAGCATGTTCAGTCTTCTGAGCTCTTGGCTCTGCAAGAAGAAAAAGATAAGATCCATCAAGAGATGATGGAGTATAAAGGGAGAGCTGTTGAGTTGCAGGAAGAAAAGGACAAGTGGGAGGCCGAAAGAAATGAACTATTATCTCAAATTTCCTTGATGAAAAAAGATCAAATTGATGAGAAGGAAATTATGGAGGAGTTAATGAGTCAGACTCCCATAGGTGAAGACTTGTCCATTGTGAATATCGAGAAGCCGTTGGATGATTTTTCTGTAGATGATCTGTTGGTGCCCATGTCCCAAGTTAGTCTCAAAGATGAAGAAATCAAAGAACTAAAGGCAGAGAATGCAAAGATTAAGTCTGAACTGGCCAAAATGACTGAAAGTAAAAATAAAATACTACAAGATAGAAACCAGTTGCAAAAGAAGTTAAATGAATTGAAGGAGAAAAATATAGGTAAAGGTCCCCTCCAAGGAGCAAAACACATTATTTGGGACACGTTATCTACAGAAATTACCAAATTCAGGCACCATCTGAATTTTATTGATGATCAATGCATTCTGATCAATTTGGCCCACCAAAGGTTAAAGCTAGTGAATGAGCACATGGGAAAAAGACCTCTCTCCACAGCTCAAAATGCGTTGAATTTTTTAAACTCATTGACATATCAGAAACTACATGATATGGGGATAAAAGATAGAATATCCATAGTGTTGTGGGCTAAGAAATTTACTCATAAACATAATTTAATGAAAACAGTCCAGGACCGAGCTGATGAAATGGCTGCACAGGTTGACAATTTCAAGCAGGATTTCAAGGAGCTGTTCGAAGACGGATTGCCTTCCTTTTGGGATGCAGAGGGGCAGTTGTTTCCTCAAGAGCACTATCATAACTTGCTAGTTCAGAGCCGCATGGACCATTCCAAGTTTGATGACTTGGAAAAGGGCTTAATAGGGAAGGCTATTGTAGACAAATTGACAGAAGATTTCGAGGTTTTTCAAAAGTTTCTACTTATCAAAAGAAGATTGCCCAAGGTATCCTATGAAGCGTACATGGAGCTTGAAGTATCTATCCGAGAGATGATGGAGTGTGACACCCCAAGCGTAGAACAGTGGAAAACTGTGGAGAGCTTCGGAAAGACCAAGTATATTGTGCATGCATAAAGACAGGTGTTATACAACAAGGAGCTGACTGGATGAAGACATGGAGCTGACTGGATGAAGACGTGGAGCTGACCGAATGAAGACGTTTTACCAAGCTGATTTTTACTTTATGATCTGTTAGGATTGGAGCAGTAATTTATTCCTAGAAGTTAGGGATTCAGTTACAAGACTCTAAATTAAACTGATCATTCAGTTGGAAATCTTCTTGGAAGATCTATTATTTTTTGTATATATTGGCATCTTTTTTATGAGATGGGGGTTGGAACCCATCGTGTTGTGGAATTATTTTTTGGAGAACATATCTATTTTTGAATAACAAAGTGTATGCATGAAGGTTTATCATAGATTCATGTGTCATTGATATTACAGTATGTGCCTCTTTCTTTATGTGATTGTACTTTCCCAGTGTAACACTTCATTTTGTTTCTTCTTCATATCTGAAATACAGCGTTGGGTGATTGGAATTCATATGATTATGCTCTAGTCATCATTTCAGATATTTTATACATTTTCTGCTAAAGTTGACATAGAATTCATGTTCGGTGCTCTGTGTTAATGGACTGTTTCCTCGTCTCTTCTGTTTCACCTAGATTAAATTGAACGACTGTGATGATGTGATTATCTTGCCTTTGATGAATCCCGTGTAAATGTCTTTGTGATATCTTTATATGTGTGTGACTCCATGCCCAATGGTTATGTGATTGTTTCAGCCATACATACAAATATTTAAATATTGTTTTATATCTGGTCTCGTTAAATCTTTATTGAGAGATCCCTCTCTGGAAGAAAATACCAGTTTCTTTCTAAAGTGGTTTTGCTGTTACCTTGGAGTTTACCTTTTACAACCTTGGGTACATTCTGAGTGATAACAAACTGGCGCCGTTGCCGGGTAACGAATGAGCGTATCTTCCCTGGGAGAACGACAAAGTTGAAGAAAGATTTCTGTGGGAAAACAGGAATTTTTAGCAGAAAAGAAGGTTGCATTTTTCCCTAGCGACTCCATTGTGAAGCTTGTTCAAAACCTAAGGAGTCATTTTGGCTTCGAGAAGACATACACGAGGTAACTCTGATACCGAAATTTTGAAAAGTTTTGAAGACCCAGAAAAGTTATTTAAGAAGAAAAATAAAGAAAAGATAGATTTTCCTTTATTTGGTGCATCATCATCCCAAGATTCTCATATTAATCTAGAATGGGGAGTTAATGTTGGAAAGAATTTGTTGAGAACCAAGTCTGAATCTGACCTTAAAATTACTAAGTTCAATCCTCGTAGACTAGAATCTTATCTATTAGATTCCCTCTGGAAATATTTACAACGAACCACCAAAGCTGACACATTTACCTCTCAAAGTGCTCAAACCTTTCAAAATACTCAAAGTTCTTCAGTTCCTGTAAACCCACCCAGACCAATGGTCGCCAGATTTGCTCCCTTGTGTCTGCCTGTTGTATTACATGATCTCCCTCAAAATTATTCTCAGAGAATTTCTTTATTTGATGGAGAGGGTGATATAACCACAAAACAGCATGTTGCTAAGTTTGAAGATTTTATTGACTTAGAAGAAGTTGATTATCCTTATGTTAAAATGTGGTTATTTGCCCAAAGTTTGTCAGGAGAAGCAAAGAAGTGGTTTAATGACTTACCAAATGGGTCTATAGTAAATTTTTAGGCCTTCCAAAATGCTTTCTTGGACAGGTGGGATGATAAACATAATCCATTGTAGCTTTTATCTCAGTATAACAGTCTCAAAAAAGAGGGTTTCGAATATGTTCATGAATTCTCCAACAGATTCATGAGGGCTTACATTTCTTTTCCGGAATATATAAAACCTTCTCCTGCGGCTGGCAAACTACATTATGCTGGGGCCTTTGATAATGATTTTTCATTCTCATTGCAGGAGAGGAAATCGGCAACTCTTGCTGCCATGTTTACTGATGCCCTGGAAGTGGAAGCTAACATGATGGTGAGTGGAAAAATGAAGCATAGGGATTTGGATAGGAGGAGAAAAGAAGAGAATTTTCCTTCTACTTCGTCCTTTTCTGCTGATGTTAAATTTGAAATGATGTTGAAAACCATGGAAAATTTGATGGATAAATTAACTATGGATACTAGGCCTTTCAACAGAGAGCAAGGGGATCCCAAAATCAGGAATCCAAATTTTAGAAGACCAAATCCCCTTGTTCCTCTCCAAAATAGACAGAGAGACCGGAGAAATCCAAGAAACCAAGAAGAACAACCCATCCGTCCACCTTTCCCTGAAAATTATGTTGTTGACGAAGAATACCCCCCTGAAAATGAGACTCATCTGTTTGGAGAACAGGATTCAGAGATATATCTTACTAAAGAGGAGCATAACATGTTTGAACAGGAGGGTGGAAATGAAGAAATTGAAAAGGAGAATGAGCTCTATCAAAGAGGATATTTACATGCCATGGATGATGTGCAGAGGAAAATCAGATTGAGGAACAGGGATGTCCTCATAAATAAAGGGAAGGCAAACCCAAATCAGCCTTCCTCTAGTTCTTTGAATGTAGACAAAGGAAAAGAACTACAAAAATATCCTTTTGTAAATAAAGAGGTTGAAAACGATGCACAAAAGGACAAAATAATAAAGAAGGCGACTCCGGTTGATGTGGAAAAGATTGGTGCTGGTTTTAATTTACAGAATGATCTTTCAAAGCTAAAAATCTTTGTTCCGTTCAATGAATTGTTGAGAAACACCAAATACAGGGATACCATCACAAAATTGGTCAGGAATCAAGGTGAAGGGCAGTCTGACATTTTAGAACTGAATGATGACAGTCCAGCTATTTCATTTGGACCAAAGGTTGAGAATATGGAAGGTGAAGAAGTTCCTCCTTTCTATTTAAGCCTAAATGTGCATGAAAAAGTGGTCCATAATGCTATGTTGGATTCTGGGGCATCACACAATCTAATGCCCAAGGGGGTGGTAGAAATTCTGGGATTGGAGGTAACAAGGCCTTATAAAGACCTGTATTCTTTTGACTCTAAAAGAGTAAAATGCCTTGGATTAATTAAAGACATGGTGGTAACCCTAAACAAGTTACCTTCTAAAACTATAGTTATGGATGTGGTAGTGGCAGATATCCCACCAAAATTCGGGGTCCTGTTGTCAAGATCCTGGACTTCCAAATTGAAAGGAAGTTTGCAAATGGATATGTCGTATGCCACAATTCCTGTTTGAGATGGAGATAGAAGATTATATAGTGAAAAAAGAACTCCATATGTAGTAAGCAGTCAAGATAAACTTGAGATTCATCACATTTATGCTGTTGACACTGATTTGGGGTCCTCCATTTTCTTTAATGATGTTGTTCCACATGATGTAGAAGAGGTTTTGCAGAAGAAGTCTGAGGAGAATAAAGAAAAAGAAGTGAGAGAACAAGATGCTTTAGAAGCAAAGAAAAAAAGAGAAGGGCAGTGGATTATGTATTTTGATGGGTCTACTGCGAAAATAGGTGCTGGAGCAGGTGTATACATAATCTCTCCTATTTCAGGGGATTTCAAGGCCCTGTCATACAAGTTGACATTTGAGTGTACAAATAATGTGGTAGAATATGAAGCTCTATTATTGGGACTGCATGCTTTGAAATATTTAGGAGCTCAAAAGATACGGATCTTAGGAGATTCTGAGTTGGTAATAAACCAAATAAATGAAAGCTATCAAACCAGGCATCCTTGAATGAGGGCTTACAAAAATGAAGTATGGGATATGCTTGGTAACTTCTTTACGGAGCATACAATTCAGGTGATCCCTAGACATGAAAATTTGGTAGCTGATTCTTTAGCTGTGGCCGCTGGAAAATTTGAAACACCTGTTGCTGGTCAGAGGGAGTACCAAGTGGAAATTATGAATAGACCATCTATTCCTGACAACTCTAAATATTAGCAAGTGTTTGAAGACGATATGCAGATCCGAAGATTCTTGGAACTCTCAGAAGAATTTGTGAATACTCCTATTGACACTGAGAATGAAAATGATGAGAACACTCAAGAAGATGAAGACCTTGAAGAAGAAGGGAATAGCACTGAAAAATTGAAAGGGACCTTAGGAGGTAAGGATATCATCCAATTAAAAAACAATTTCATACCAAGTGGGCTAATCCCTTTAGAAAAGCTTTTTGACCAAAATGATGTGGCTAAAAATTCGAAAGTGAAGCCTGTTGATGATGCTATCGAAGACAAAAATATTGGTACCACAGAGAATCCTAAGATTGTGAAGTTGTTCAAGAAATTACCTGAAAAAGAGAAAGAAGAGTATGTGAAATTAATGAAGAATTATACAGATGTTTTCACTTGGAGTTATGAAGATGTCAAAGAGTATGATACTTCAATCATACAACATACCATTCCTATAAAGCCTGGGGAAAGGCCTTTTAAACAGAAGCTCAGAAGAATAAATCCTAAGTTGCTGCCTATTATTGAGAAAGAAATCAAGAAGCTATTTGATGCTAAGATCATTGTAACACTGAGGTTTTCAAAATGGGTTGCAAACTTGGTTCCTGTCGGGAAAAAGAATGGAGAGATAAGATTGTGCATAGATTTCCACAACTTGAATAAAGTTTCCATGAAGGATAACTATCCTCTTCCCAAGATGGATCATATATTGTAGCAAGTGGTGGGAGCTGAAAGAATTTCAATGCTGGATGGTTTTTCCGGGTATAATCAGATCAAGGTGTTACCAGAAGATCAGGAGAAGACTGCCTTTACTACACCATGGGGCACTTTCATGTATGTGAAGATGCCTTTTGGTTTGATGAATGTAGGGGCCACTTTCCAGCGAGCTATGGACATCGCTTTTGCAGGGGAAATTGGAAATTTTGTAGTGATCTACATGGATGATATCACAATCTACTCGAAGTCTGACAAGGAGCATCTATGTCATCTGGAGAAAGTGTTCATCAAATGTAGGAAGTTTGGTATATCGTTGAACCCCAAGAAGTCAAATTTTGCTCTGGAAGAAGGTAAGCTGCTGGGCCATATAATATCAAAAGATGGCATAAAGATTGATCCTGAGAGGGTAAGTGCAATTCTGAAGGTAGGAGAGCCTAGAAGCAAAAACAAGATACAGTCTTTCTTGTGGCAAGTGAATTTTCTAAGAAGGTTTGTACCCAGTTTTGCTGAGATCCTAATGAACATCACTAATATGTTGAAAAAGGGACATGAAATAAAATGGAATACTGAAGCTAGACAATCCTTTGGGGAAATCAAGAAGGCAATTTCGGAGGCTCCTGTGTTAGTGAGTCCAGATTTCACTAAAGATTTCTCAGTGTTTTCATATGCTTCAGAATATACTATAGCAGTTGTTTTACTGCAGAAAAATGATGAGAATATGGAGTAGCCCATAGCATTCTTCAACAAGATGTTGAGAGATGGCGAATTGAAATATGACATTATGGAGAAACAAGCCTATGCTTTAATTAAAGCATTTAAAGATTTCAAAATATATATTTTACATTCACATATAATTTCCCATGTTCCATCTACTGCAATAAAAGGAATCCTGACTCAACCAGATCCAGAAGGCAGAAGAGCAAAATGGATTACTACATTGTTGGAGTATGATATTGAGATAAAACCTAACAAATTGATTAAAGGGCAAGGATTAGCTAAAATGATGGCTAATTCCAATTGTGAAGCTTTGCAAATTAATTTCCTTTCTCATCAAGCTAATCAGTTGGACACGGAGGTAGAAGTCATGGCTGATTTTGTGGGATCTCCATAGTATTCTGATATTGTATATGTCCTCCGTAATTTGCAAGCACCAAAAGGGTTAAGTAAATCAAGAGCGAGATCTGTAAAGTTAAAATATGCCAAATTATGTATCATAAATCAGTATCTTTATTGGAAAGACCCTGGAGGAGTGTTGCTGAATTGTCTTTTGGAAGATGAAGCTCAGCAGATTGCCAAACAATTTCATCAGGGAGACTGTGGCGGACATCATTCTTGGAAAGTGACTGCAAACAAAATCCTAAGGGCCGGTTATTATTGGCCTACGTTATTTTCAGATGTGTATAAAGAAACCAGTAAATGTCATCAATGCCAATTTTTTTACAGTAAGAGAAAAGTATTGCCTCTCCCTTTGAATCCAATAACAGTTGAGGCTCCTTTCCAGCAATGGGGTTTGGATTTTATTGGTGAGATAAAACCAAATTCATCAGGACATCACAAGTGGATTTTGACAGCTACAGACTATTTTACTAAATGGATAGAAGCAATTCCTACCAGGAGAGCCACTGAAAATGTGATCATGGATTTCCTTGAAGAAAACATATTGGCTCGATTCGGGTGCCCAAAAAGGATAGTAACAGATAATGCGGCTGCTTTCAAGTCCAAGAAAATGATTAATTTTTGTTATAAGTATCACATAAGTCTCAATCATTCAACTGCCTATTATCCTCAAGGAAATGGGTTAGCTGAATCTTCAAATAAAATCCTAGTAAGGATTATCAAGAAGCTATTGGAGGATAATAAGCGGTCCTGGCACACCAAACTAAAATATGCTCTATGGGCCGACAGGATTAGCACTAAAAGAGCAATCAGCATGTCTCCGTTCCAACTGGTGTATGGGGTTGAAGTGGTTTTTTCAGCATCATTAGGGGTACCAGTTATGAGATATTTCCAAGACCAACAAGAAGAACCCAATCACATACAGCGAAGGATAAATCAGATTGTTGAGCTGGAAGAACGAAGAAATAAGGCTTATGACAAAGTGCAGTCACATCAAGAGAAAATGAAAAATACCTTTGATAGAAGAATCAAAGAAGAGCATTTTCAAATTAATGACCTGGTTTTAAAGTGGGATGCTCCTCATGAAGACAAGCATGGAAAATTTGATCCTATGTGGGTAGGACCTTACATTGTGGCTGGATACAGAGGGAAAAATGCATTTCTGCTGGAATATACAAATGGGGTTCTTTTGGAAAGAAACCCTATAAATGGACGGTATCTGAAGCACTACCTATCCTAAGGGGGAAGGTAAAACTTGTATCATAGACTGTACATATTTATTTTTCTTTACAAGTCCATATGAGTGGTAAGCCGAGTGTTTTTTGAAGCTCGCAGTGAAAGCCCTAAGATTCAGGAGGCCTACCATTCCTTTTCTAAAAATATATAAAAATGATATATTTACAAAAGCAAAACATGAGTTTTATAGAAGTTGTTATGAAAAATCAAAAGAAGGCACCTGGTCTACGAGTTCTTTGATACCTCACAGGGAGGATATCATCCCCAGATGGAGCCAGTTGTTAACACATCTATTCAGCAGAGGGATAAAAGAACCTTGATGAGGGAGAAATAATAATGGCTTGTCGAACTTTGGTTAAATGGTATAGTATAAAGAGTACCATGAGGAGCGAAAATGATGAATTTGTCAAAAGATCTAATGGTGCGGAGTGAAGAGTCCCAGATCAACGATCTACACTATATCCGCTATCCAAAGGTGCAAGGAAGATAAGTTATATCTGGGTGTTTAATAGCATACACAGATCGACGGTTGTTGATCCGGATCAAAGAGATCTACGGTTTATATTGGCTCTGCCTTGTGAAGTCACAAGATGGTTAAAATAATAGCACTCAGCGGAATCAAGTATAGGCTCCTTGATCTGACGGTGGCAAGATAGAGGCTTATCGCATCAACGATTGTGAATAATTCCGGAGCCTAGACTTGCACGGTAGATAATGCCCATGCGCCCATCGGAATTAGTTACGTGGTGATTGATCTTACGATTGAGAATTAAAGTTGAGTTGGATCAATGGTCGTAGACGATTCCGGAACACAAAGTTGCATGGGAGATAAGTTCGGAAAGCCCAGCGGAATTGATTACGTGTCACCTGATCCAACGGCCGAGAGATGAAGTCGATCACATCGACGGATGAGGATGCCTCCGGAGCAAAAACTTGCATGATAGTTAAGACCCAAGTGCTTGGTGGAATCAGGTACATGCCTTTTGATCCAGCGGTGGAAAAATACAGGATGATCGCATCAATGGTTGGAGATGACTTCGGAATGGAGATTTGCACGAAGGTTATAACCAGAGACCCCGGGCGGAATGAATTATGTGGCGCTCAATCTGACGGTTAAAAATCAAAAGTGAAGTGGATCAATGGTTACAAATGAGTCCGGAGTGTGGAAGTGCATGGCAGTTAAAGGTAGAAGGTGGTCGCGGAATATAAACCATCGTCCACGTGGCGAATTGTGGCATACTCCGGAGGCCAAAGTAGTTTCGCGCAAATCCCCAAAGGCACGCTCCGGAGTGGGGCCTTATAAAAGGAGGGTTGACTTGTCTCGAGGTTATGTTATTCATTAGCTCCGACACGTGGAAAGGACTGGCAACTTCGTCAACTTTAAACTGTCAGTTCCGAGCACACCAAGCACACGCCTCTACAGTTAAACAGGTAAAGCTTGAACCCTGTAATTCGTTCATCTGAATTGCTATTGGCAATCAAGTTATGGATAAGGGAGAGGAATTACAGAGTGGTCATGTTATAGATGATAAAGAGGATTTTATAGTCGATAGGGACAGGGGTGTATGCGACCCCTTCCTGTCAATTGGAAGCGTGTCCGTCAGTAAGGAAAGATTGTGGTATTACCACTCGCAGGGAAACGATGTATTGAATGTATGCAAGTCCTTTCTGTATTACTTCGCCCTCGAACAAACCCTCCATTTCCATGAGTTCGCAGAATGGTGTGCTATTAACTACTCCACGTCTCAGAGAATTATTGTCAGTCAGTCCACCTCCTGAATTCTTTGTAAAGTCAATGCTTCGGTCATCCGTGAGAACCTCAGTTTACCTAAAAATTACCCTGATAGTCGTGATTCAGTGAATGAGTCAACCCTGGCCGAATTTTACAAGAAATGTGAAACCAAAACCCGTTGCCTATTCCTGTCAAGTGTTCTTAAAGATGGTCAATCTTTGGATGGTTTTTCCTTACCTTACCCTGTCCACATTTTTAAAAGTGAAGTCCAATTAGTTATTTCTTTGGTTTGTCAAATACTGGGTCTGGACAATGATTGCCGCGTGGACGAGGTCATTCTCAATTTTTTGTTGAGAATAGGTTCCTTAGACTCTGAATCTCAGTCAATTCTAGTGTTTATTCTAGATGAATACCTAGTTGAGGCAATCCACCTTCAGTTGAGTGAGTTTCCAAAGGTTCGGTTTTTTAGATTTCATACCTACCTGTTCAACATGTTGTTATGCTCTGATGTCACTGAACTACAATTTTTGAATACTATCTGTTCTTCTGATTTGCCCAAGCAAATCAACATGTTCGAGTTTGCTAATTCAATCATGTCAAATATGTACAAAATTTTGTTTGATGAGGAATTGCCTTGTGTTCTGGACAAGATGAAGTGTTTGATGCAGTCTTCACCCGAGGACGAATTGGAGACTGGTTCCTGCATAAATATTTCACGGTGTTAAGGATATATGGTTTTACATGACATCCTTATAACTTACCTGCCTTCTTAACCCCAAGGATTTTTGATTTGGAATTCATGAGACAAAGGCTACAGTCTGAAGAAGAGCATTTTGGAGCTTTCAAGAAGTCTTCAAATATTAAATTCCCTCTGAAGGTCGGTTTTTTCATCTTCAAAAGTAAAGGTGCTTTAATATTCACAGAGAAATTGCTAGAGAGTATGGATTTCCAAAAGGAGCTGAAGATAAACTACGATCCCTACCATGTAATCTCCTTAAGGAAGCAATCCAATAAAAATAAACTGTTTGATCACCAGTCTATTGAGGGATTGGCTGAAAAAGCAACTTGGTTGCAGTTTATTGAGATATCAAAGTTTGATGAAGATGCACATACTGCACCTGTCACATCATCTCAAATAGCAGAGGGTACTAGTATCGTGATTAAGAGAAGTCTATCTGAAATCGAAAGTATGGAAATTGACGAAGATTGATCACAGAAAAAGGCAAAGTTGTTGCAGGGTGGTGAAGTTTTAAATGCAGAAATGTCTAATGGTCTCAAAAAGGTTGCTCTAGTTCTAGTAAAGGCTGTGCAAGTAAATCAGTTCTCTTTTAAGGGTATGGATGGTTCAGAATTAAGTCCGATCTTTAAGTCAAAGGAAGAACTCAAGAGTAGTTACATGGAGAAAAGAAAACAGTCTCTAGAAGAGACAAGAAATTTGCTGCCGCAAGTGAGAAGTTTACACAGCCCAAAAACTTCTCTGGTTTCTGCTAGAGATGCCGAAAGAAATACATTCAAGTTAGCCATGGTGAACGACAAAAAGATGTCAGAAATGGAGATTCGGTTGGATAAGATCAGTATTCCGGATAAGATACAACTTCATAAACAAACCAGTGATATCATTTACTCAGACCTGTTACAAGCCATGATAAGAATAAACAAGTTACAAATTCTGATAGATAAGTTAGAAATCCAATTGAAACATGAAAGAGTTGAGAATAAGGAAAATACTATCCAGATCAAGAAGCTTCAAACAGATATTGTCAGTTCAGATAACACCCAAGCAGTCAAGAGAATGCTAGAGGAGAAAGATAATGCGCTCCAAGTGTTGAAGAAAAAATTGAAAATCCCAAGTTCTGAGCATGTTCAGTCTTCTGAGCTCTTGGCTCTGCAAGAAGAAAAAGATAAGATCCATCAAGAGATGATGGAGTGTAAAGGGAGAGCTGTTGAGTTGCAGGAAGAAGAGGACAAGTGGGAGGCCGAAAGAAATGAACTATTATCTCAAATTTCCTTGATGAAAAAAGATCAAATTGATGAGAAGGAAATTATGGAGGAGTTAATGAGTCAGACTCCCACAGGTGAAGACTTGTCCATTGTGAATATCGAGAAGCCGTTGGATGATTTTTCTGCAGATGATCTGTTGGTGCATATGTCCCAAGTTAGTCTCAAATATGAAGAAATGAAAGAACTAATGGCAGAGAATGCAAGGATGAAGTCTAAACTGGCCAAAATGACTGAAAGTAAAAATAAAATACTACAAGATAGAAACCAGTTGCAAAAGAAGTTAAATGAATTGAAGGAGAAAAATATAGGTAAAGGTCCCCTGCAAGGAGCAAAACACATTATTTGGGACACGTTATCTATAGAAATTACCAAATTCAGGCACCATCTGAATTTTATTGATGATCAATGCGTTCTGATCAATTTGGCCCACCAAAGGTTAAAGCTAGTGAATGAGCACATGGGAAAAAAACCTCTCTCCACAACTCAAAATGTGTTGAATTTTTTAAACTCATTGACATATCAGAAACTACACGATATGGGGATAAAAGACAGAATATCCATAGTGCTGTGGGCTAAGAAATTTATCCATAAACATAATTTAATGAAGACAGTCCAAGACCGAGGTGATGAAATGGCTGCACAGGTTGACAATTTCAAGCAGGATTTCAAGGAGCTATTCGAAGACGGATTGCCTTCCTTTTGGGATGCAGAGGGGTGGTTGTTTCCTCAAGAGCACTATCATAACTTGCTAGTTCAGAGCCGCATGGACCATTCCAAGTTTGATGACTTGGAAAAGGGATTAACAGGGAAGGCTATTGTAGACAAATTGACAGAAGATTTCGAGGTTTTTCAAAAGTTTCTACTTATTAGAACAAGATTGCCCAAGGTATCCTATGAAGCGTACATGGAGCTTGAAGTATCTATCCAAGAGATGATGGAGTGTGACACCCCAAGCGTAGAACAGTGGAAAACTGTGGAGAGATTCAGAAAGACCAAGTATATTGTGCATGCATAAAGACAGGTGTTATACAACAAGGAGCTGACTGGATGAAGACATGGAGCTGACTGGATGAAGACATGGAGCTGACTGGAAGAAGACGTGGAGCTGACCGAATGAAGACGTTTTACCAAGCTTATTTTTACTTTATGATCTGTTAGGATTGGAGCAGTAATTTATTCCTAGAAGTTAGGGATTCAGTTACAAGACTCTAAATTAAACTGATCATTCAGTTGGAAATCTTCTTGGAAGATCTATTATTTTTTGTATATATTGGCATCTTTTTTATGAGATGGGGGTTGGAACCCATCGTGTTGTGGAATTATTTTTTGGAGAACATATCTATTTTTGAATAACAAAGTGTATGCATGAAGGTTTAGTAGAGATTCCTGTGTCATTGATATTACAGTCTGTGCCTCTTTCTTTATGTGATCGTACTTTCCCAGTGTAACACTTCATTTTGTTTCTTCTTCATATCTGAAATACAACGTTGGGTGATTGGAATTCATATGATTATGCTCTAGTCATCATTTCAGATATTTTATACATTTTCTACTAAAGTTGACATAGAATTCATGTTCGGTGCTCTGTGTTAATGGACTGTTTCCTCGTCTCTTCTGTTTCACCTGGATTAAATTGAACGACTGTGATGATGTGATTATCTTGCCTTTGATGAATCCCATGTAAATGACTTTGTGATATCTTTATATGTGTGTGACTCCATGCCCAATGGTTATGTGATTGTTTCAGCCATACATACAAATCTTTAAATATTGTTTTATATCTGGTCCCATTAAATCTTTATTGAGAGATCCCTCTCTGGAAGAAAATACCAGTTTCTTTCTAAAGTGGTTTTGCTATTAACTTGGAGTTTACCTTTTACAACCTTGGGTACATTCTGAGTGATAACATCCTTTTTACCCTTTTAGTCAAATATTTGATGATCTGAATGTTCTTTAAGCCTGTTTGAAGCTAAAATGTTTGATTCCACTTCCAATGAATCCTCCTCCATATTCAGTAAATTCACTGACCTTATTTCTCTTAAATGCAAGGAAAAATCATGATCAAAGGAATTCCCATAGGTCAGCTTAGCTGAGGTTTTAGAACATTTGATTTCAGCTGGGATCCTAGCATACATATTATTAAAACGTTTTGAAAAATATGCTATAGTTTCATCCTTTTTCCTTTTTAAATCTCCAAACTCTGTAATGTAATAAGTATGATCCTTCATGTCTTCCAACTAGGTCATAAACATATCTTGTAGTTATTCTATAGGAGTTATTGAATTAGATGGTAATTCTCTGAACCATCTCCTTACCTCCCCATCCAAAATATGAACAAACGTCATCATCCACACATCTTTAGCTTCGAAATTATGATTATCTGCATAACTCAGAAATGAATATCTATGTTCTTCAGCAGTAATCTCACCTTGACCATTGAACCTAGGTAAGTATTTCTAATAATCTCCTCTAGGGAGAGAATTCAAGGGCCAAGAGAGAACTAAAGGAGCATATCTAGCAGCTACCATTCGATCCATCATGTCAAGAGGTTGTTGTTCTGCCATTTTGAAACTACTTTGATTTAATGAAGAAAAAGGTTGACCAACTTTGCTTGAACTTGGTTGAAAAGGGGTTTTACTAAGTTTAAACTGAAACAAGGGAAGTCTTACCAGAGACCTTAGTTTTTTATTTTTGATAAGACTGTGGATTAGTGAAAATCTGAAAGGTCTCAGCTAGTATGGAAGGGAATAACCAAGACAGATTTTGTTTTCCTCTTTTGAATATGCAAAAGGTGATACTAACGTAGACTAATCAGGAGTAAACAGAGAAGAAGAACACTGATATCTTTGAATTTTTCTAGCTTCTTTCAAAATCTGTTCTAGATATGAGGCACCCAAATGTAAAGGTAAAGTAGGTTTCCTTCTTGTTCCAATCTTTCTAGTGGCCACTGTGAACCACTTCTTGGTGAAAATATAATCTGAAATATTTTTTTATTTTGTTCACCTCTCAAAATTAGATGAATAATGATATCCCAGGGAAGGTATACTTCAGTTACGTCCCCGGCAACAACACCAAATATGTTTGTGGTAGAAATTGTTCCTAGACTACAAAGGAACAAGCTAGTACAATCTTAGAAAAAAAAACATAAATGGAATTGGTTTTTGTGATTTTTTTGGTTGGAAATTTCATTAACAAGAAGGTAAATAACCAACAAACTAATACAAACACTAAATCATGAAACAACATGAAAGACTAAGATATAAATGCATAAAGAATCAATATAAACCATGAACATCACAAGTACAAGAATGGTTCTATCCACAATGCATGAGCATTTACATGAATAAAAACATTAAACAAGAAGTGAAGTCATGAACTGAGTGGTAAAACAGACCATAAAAAAAAACAATATAGAGGATAAAAACAACTTATATGTATATATAGATCAATATCAGTTTTCAACACTTACATGAGAGTTAATAGTATTAGTTTGAACATACATCCCAAAAAATCTCCAGCCCTAAATCCCTTCTTGACAACAAAAATAGAACCCCTCTCCTATTCACTTTCCTACTTTTATCATTTACCAAATAAATCAGTTCTATAACTGTCATAACTGTCTTTTGGGTCTAAAAGTCGAAATAGTTACAAAAAGTAGTTATATGTTAAAGATAATAAACATTAACTACTAAATACACTATAACAAACTGAAATAATTGGCATCTACTAGGTGGCATTCATAACTGCTTAGCTACTTCTACTAGCATAGCAATCCCCTCCAATGCATGAGACTACTTCTTGCTTCGCTCCTACTTTATTTCTAGACTTCTAATTCTGTTTAATAACATTTCATTCTGCTTGCTTAACTTCTGAACTTGCTGGGTTAAATCTTCAACTTGATTCTGGATTTCTCTTTTTCTCTTTTATGTTTCTTTCGAGAAAAATATCAGTTCTTGATAGTGTGCATTAATGTATTCCAGGTCTTATCTCAATATCATATTGTTCATTACCTGCCTATAATTAGTTTTATTAAGAAACTCAATATGCGACTTATGTTACTGCAAAGTTTTCCTAAGGTTTTCAACTTCTTAGTCCATGTGCACCTCTCCATGCATTATAGAATCCTGGTTTGACAACCATGGAATATCAAGTTTCTTAAAAATAAAATCATCTTCCTGTTTATCTTTCATTTCTTCTTGTACAAAATAAATTCCTGAAGCTATACCTTGTTCAGTAATGAAATTAGTCTTCCCTTCTAAATCTTTATGTCCTCCTTGAACTGGTTCTAATGAAACTAAATGATCCTCTTGAATATATTGTTGCTGTGAGCTCGAATCCTCTTCATTCTCCATATTTTCTTCGTTGGAATAATATTCAATGACTGCAATCTTTTCTTTTTTCAATTTAGGGTTTAAAATTCTCGTCATATATTTAATCTAAGTTTGTTGGTAGCTTTGGTCTTCGTACTCCATTTCGATCTTTCCAAATGTATAAAATATTTCTTTTGTACCTTTACATCTGGGACTTGCAAAATTTTACCCTTCAATTAAGCTGCAACAACAAATTTAGTTCAGATTTCCTATACACATATAGAAATTTGTTTCTTTATTGTTGAACCCATATTTTCCTCATGATTCAAATCAGATATCTTCTCCCTTTTTTCATTCTCCAAAACATGATATTTCTCATCATCCAATGCTTCTCTTCCATCTTCATCAAGAGACTCTTTGAATCCTTGACATGAACTATTTTCCTCAGTGCTATCCTGCACTAAGTCTTCAATCATCTCTTTTTAAACCTCTTAACAAAACCAAACTGCTTATCGATCAAGATTTTCTTTACTTGGTCATCTTGTTCATTAGTAAAACCTGGCCAGAATAAGAAGTGGTCCCGACTCCTGTTCTTTTGCAAAATTGTACAGATGATTAATTTTATCAAACCATGGTGAAAAACTAACTGGTGTGTATGGTCGAGATGTCCCTTGATTCTGTTTGAAATCTTCTGAAGACTTTTTAAGAGAAAGAAAGGAAAATTCATTTTTTACTGCAGATTCAAATGCTGTAAAAATCTAATGTGAACCTGCCCTTGCATGTAATATATCTTTGTACAATACCAATAGCTTCCTTCCATTTTGGTTTGAACTTTTCCAAATGAACCCCTTTTCCCCATTCTAGGGTTTCATTTCCTAGTAGTAAGAAGTCATTAGGGTTGAAACTGAAAGGAACCTTTTTAAACCACAATTCTCCATCTCTTGACACACCAGTAGCTTCAGCTATTAAATCCTCTGTTAAGTCAAAATTGAGAGTATCAAATGTTATAGTATTGTTGATGAAATTCTGGGCAAAACGATATGAAACCTCCAAATTGAAACCAGTGATATTCTCAAATAAACTAAACCAGCCTGCCATTCTAAATAACACTGCACATTCTGAAAAATTAGTGGCCCAACTTGTATCAGTAGGCTCAAACCTGTTAATCTTTCCACTCTTCCTCATGTCTATAATCTATCTTAGCTTGTGTACTTCTTTAGGAAAATTCAAAAAAAATTAAACTACGTCTCTACAACAATAAAACTCAAAACCCAACTTAAAAATCATGATAGTTGAAAACCACGATTTTATGAATGATATTCTCATAGCCTCATACATTTGTCATGATTATGGAATCGGGTTATGTACATGTGTCATGATGTTTTCAACAGGTGTATGGAAATCTCCCATTATCCTTGACTGCAATGACCACAATAATCCACCACTCTTCCCAATGATTTATGATTCCTGCAGTGCGTGCATAGATCCTGAATTTTGCGCTACAGGAATCTCCTCATGATATATTTACCAAAGCACACAAAACAAGGGTTAGACCTTGGAATAAAAATAGCATTTTCAGACTTGGAAATCCATATAATACATAATAGGCCATTAAAATAAAACCTAAGAAGGAAAAGAAATAAATAAAAACAAACTATAACCTATAAAACCAAAAAATGTATTTAAAATTACAAAAATCTCAAACAAACTCAAAATGAAAAGTAAATAAGAAATGAACCTTTGAAAAAAAACACACAAAGACTAGGAACAATTTCCAATATTAACACATGCCATTGATCGTAATACATAGTTCCAAGTATATGATCCAGATAATAAGAGGACTCAAACGAATAAGCAGAGGAATCAATAGAATCAATAGTTTGTGCAGAGGTCTGCAAGATAAAGAATGTGAAGTAAGTTTAAAATAAAATCTAATGAATAGATCTAATGGTCAGGAGTGAACCCGCAAAGAAATCAATGGTCCAAAAAATCAAACAAGATTGCGAAGGTCAAAAATTTTAGAAAAATGAAAAGTGTGGTTCCACATTCCTCAATCCAAGGATCGACGGTCGGGAAAGGATTCTACAAAAGTGATCAACGGTTGATAGCAGTTGCAGAAAGAGATTTTTAGAATTCCATTTCGAAAAAGTTGGGAGGAACATCCACATTCCACAATCCAAAATCCAAATATCGGCGGTCAGGAAAGACTCTGCAAGGGATCGACGATGCATAAGGAAATTGCGAAACTAGTTTGAACAAATTTGAAAAACCAACAATCTAGAATCTGCATCTGATCTAAGATCGATGATCAGGAAAGACTCCACAATAGATAGATGGCATGGAAGAAAATTGTGGAAAGATATTTGTGGAATTATTCTCAAAGAAAATCAAAATGCGCACCAGAAATATGCAATCCACAATATCTGAAATCTTATTTCAAATCCACGAATAGGAGAGAGTTTGCATGAAATCGACGGTGGGGAAGAAGTGTTGCAGAAAGAATATTGTGGAACAAAAGCTGTAAAAACTAGGATTTGCGAAAGAGACAGTTGTGGAAGGAGTCAAAATTGTGGAAAAATAAAATCATGGAAGGAGTTAAAGTTACAGAAACGTTGTTGAAGAAACTCAAAATTGCAGAAAGATTGAGGTTGTGGAAACAAATTTCTTATCGCTTGGGACCCTTGACTATCATGAGGCATTGAATGGTTTTGATCAGTTATGAAATTGAATATTCAAGCATCTGAAAAGGTGAAGGAATTAAGGATTGGCATGTATATAAGGATGGGCAAGAGAGAGAAATTGTTCGCTCTTTGAAGGAAGTGAGTTGGTGCATAGACCATCATCGAAGTGGGGATTGCAGGATGAACAAGGACTCTGAATACATAGAACATAGACAGTAACATGAGCCGAGTCTGAATAAGAAGATCCTAAAGTATGATTAGAAAAGTGTAACAGAGTTGGTATGCATTGGTATATTTGTTTTCTGCATACTGTACTGAACATGTTTAAATCTAAGGAATAAGGGTGGTAGGGTGACACTAGGAAAAACATGTTGTCTTCTCTGTACAAGTTAGGGCCTGTACAAGTGGAAGTGGGTACTTCCACTCAGTAGTAGATGGAAAACTTCATTTTTTAGTGGGTGCTAGAAAATCATGAGGGTTGGTGCTCTCTACAGGTAGGATCTTGTAAACAAAGGTTGCATCCTCATTTGAGTAGGTGCTCAAAAAAATATAATATAAATTAATTAGAGCTTCTTGTTAATATGTTTCTATGTCTCTATCATGTGTGTGATTGATGATTACCATTTCTCTCATTATACCTGCTTCATCACCGTTAGTGTAAATTTGTGATCTGTAATAATGGTTTGAAAATTGAAAATTGTTTAAGCTTAGAAATAATGTCACGTCCCCATGCCTCCGACCGGCAAGGACGATGCGACTACAAGCTTCAAACACACGGGCTAAGAGCCCCATGAACATGTACATGCATAAAATTTGCTGAAACAGGATGCTAAAATAAAATGCATTGCAGTATAACATGCACAAACGAAATTGTTTATCATGCACAGCTATATTTATTTATCTTGAACAGCGGAACCAACATGCATTCACACAAGCATTCATTTTAACATGTTCATCATATCATTAACAGTAATCACAGTTGCAGAAGTAAAAATGGGCAAGATTACTTATCTTATGAAAACTTTGCTCCGCAACCAGCTACGTCGCTACAACATTCCACCCAACCATAGGCCAGCATGCTCCTTAATCTCTCAGCAATGCTGCCACCCCCGAGCTGGGCATGAATCTCCAAGGAATAAGGGAACAAGTAGGCTTACACATAGCCAAGGATATACAAAACACACAGCCAAGCCAACACAGTTGGGTTTATCAAGCCATTAAGGAGTTGGGAAAGGCTCAATGCTAAGCTGGTGAGCTCATTACAGAGCCAAGAACACCTACACTAGAACTAGCCTGACCTCCAAGACACCCAAACACACCCAACACAAGAAATCAGTCCCTTCTCTGCTACACAGTCCCTTAGGCCCTGCATTCCCTTCCAGTGCTATTCAGGGGTGATGGAGAATAATGCCAACCCTCTAGCTCTATCTGTGTGGTTTCCGGCCACCAGGTTTATCAAGAAAATCTAAGCCAACATCCCTGCTCCTCTCATAGTCCGAAGACCAACCATTGCACTCAGGAAATTAATTTAGCTGTCACGGCTTAAGCAGAGGAAATGAATTCAAACGGTCTGCAGCAGCCTCAAGGAATAAAAACAACCACGGTCCACAACATGGGAAAACAACAGTCCGTTCCTAAACAGCTAAGTCAGCGGATGATAATTACACAGGCCGCACACAGTTCTTGAGCGTGAAATGGCCTCCTGCAGGAAATCGTGGGTGACTGTGACCAACAGCTCCCAGCTTGCTGCGTGAGTGACAGCTACGTAGAGCCACCAATCAACCCATGAGGAAAGGATCCTCCCACACCAACCACAAATCCGCAGAGGAAAACCACATGGGTAAGACCGGGAAAATCTTGTGCGTGAGCGTGGGCAACGTCTGCTCCGGTGTGTGGCCGAACACCAAAAATTGGGAGGTCGCGAAAATGGGGAGTGAAATATCTACGTGTGGATGAGCAACGTGAGGAAGGAACAGACTGTGGAGGTAGCACGCAGTGGAGAGAGTGGTATCCTACATGAGGATTAGCAGCTCTACCTCTGCGCGTGGATGAACAGACAAAACCAGCGGACGCAAATTGGAAGTACGTGAGCGTTTTTCCCATTGTGGAGTCAACCATGGGTGGAGTGTGCGTGTGGGTGAGGACTGACAGTCCTGCCACCCCACTCCCAAAGATCGTAACTGCCTCAACCACCAGCAACCTTTCTTAATGAAAGTGGTTGGAATAAAACAAAGGAAGAAGACATATGGGTTTTTCTCTCATTGGCCAAGGTTGACAATTTCCCCCACCCCTATCCTTGTGAAAATCATGCCCCTTTCTCATTTTAGTTGCCGCGATCGTAGCTGGTTGGGTTCATTTTTAATTATAGATGCATATTTACATGATGACCGTCATAATATATGCCGCATGCCCCGATATACCATCGATGACAATTCAAATCCAAAACATAACATGACCAATCAATGGTGGGGCCTTGGCCTTTAGCTCCACGCCATGATCATTTACAATATATACATCATATACATCTAATGCAACGAGGTCAAAAACAGGACATTACAAATAACTTATTCACCTGCCCTCTCATTTAGTTGAATAATCTCAACAATGAGTACACATGAAGTTGAAGGCCTCAAAAATATGATTCAAAAGTTTGTTCGTCTCAACATATTGTTGGGGTTCAATTTCTCCCCCAAGTTCATCCTAAACAAACCAGGATTGTGCAAGTCTACCTTCATATCTACCCTCCAATCAGTGTAGTTGAAGGGTGTAAGGATATGAGGTACGAGAGCTGAAGAATCAATCTTTCTAAATTTTGATGAATCAATTCCTCAAAAATATACGTAGGTACTTGAAAATAACATTACAAAACCAATTCAATTCGCAATCATATGTCAGTTGAAGCCTTTCCACCTTGACATGTACACTTTCCAAGAGTCTATCACACCTGGATAGACTTCTCTAGACAAAATCTAGAGGGAGAAATGCTATGATTATGGGATTTATGTAGAAACTTAGTTGCTTCTGGTGTATAATGGAGATAAGACAAGTTTTGGTGCTAGCCTGAACAAGGCTCTGATATGATGTTAAATTTGTGAGCCATTGATCTACAGGAAAATGAGAGAAATTACAAATGAAATTATGCAGTCGAATAATGAAAGAAAATATACACTGAACCATAAATCCATGCCACAAATTTCATATAAAGTAGACAAGAATTGATCAGTTTATCACAACATTAATCTTCATTCATTAATCAGTAATACAATGGTGTTACAATACATAGGATTCGAAGACTGTGGATAGGATTCAAATCTACCAACTTAGAATGACTATCTAGCTAACTCAGTGTGTCTAAATCACTATTGGAGGATCACTAATATAACTTTGGATGTGTAAATCAATATACAATCAGTTAACTAATGAGGTAGGTGGAAAAAGGAGCCACTCTCCCAGCATGCAAGCAAAATTGGCACTAGACTAACTGAAAGCAATCTAACTAATTGTTACTAGAGGTTGACTCAACATAACTGCCTACCTAGTGACAAAAAATTGATGGAGGATGTTGGTGTCACTTAGAGTGGGATCCTATAAAGTAGTGATTGGCATCGATGGCACCAATGGCACAAATGGAACCAGTGGCATCAGTGGCACCACTAGCACCAGCGGCACCAGTGGCACCAATGGAACTAGTGCAACCAATATTCATGGTGGCACCAAAACTCTAGTAAGGTGATAAATGACCTCGTAAACTAGGAAATAATAAAAAATAGACTATATTGGACAAACGAGGATTAATTACCTAACAATTTGTGAGTTAGAGGGTTATATTCTTTGAGGCTTAGGAGTCAAGGGTTAAAGGGTTATGGATTAAAGTTTTAAGGTTTATGCATTTTAAGCGTTAGGGGTTTAAATGATTATGGATTAAGGGATTAACGGTGCTATCACATATACATTTTAGTAAAAAAACTGCAATTTTGGCCAAGATTGGTTTTTGTAGGGTGATTGTTCTTTTGGGATTAATTGCATTGTTATTAAAGGTTAATTTCTTCAGGTTATTTTGGTAAAGGTCCACAAGCCAAGAAACCAATATCTATACCATGTCACGTACCAAATCATGCAACACCAAGTTAGTTACCAGGAACGAGCTCCAATCCTACAAGGTAAAGGAGGAATGTTCTACAAGTATGCTTGATAAAAACATGATTAAACTTTATCCAAAGCTCCAGAATCAATTATTAAATTTCAGGTTATAAGTATTTTAGTTGATGTTCTATGTTTTTACATAGTTTCAGAAACTTTTATAGTGCACACAGTACAAAAACAACGGAATTTGCTACAAGAGTTCTAGAAAATTCAAGAATTTTCCTATTTTAGTAAAAACATTTAGGCACAGATTCTGAGTAGATGGTGATTTATCAAAACAAAATAAAAGATTTTTTTCTCAAGACCTATTTCATATCCAAAAACCTCTATCATTTTTTACCCAAGTGTCATGGTTTGGGAGATTCGAAGGGATATTTGAACTCTATTTTTTTAGTAATTTGACAATTTCTAGAACTCTGAATTTTCATATTTTAGTCAATAACTTTGGCTGCTTATTTTGAAAATGTGGTGATTTATCTCAACAAAATTAATGGGTGTTTTCTCAATCACTATTTCATCTTGAAAAACCTCTCTCATTTTTTACCCAGGTGTCATGGTTTGGGATATTCAACGATATCTTTGAACCCTAGTTTTCAACAATGTCCAGAATGTTGAATTTTCCTGATTTAGTCAATAACTTTGGGCACAGATTTCAAAAATATGATGATTGGTATAAAAAAATTGAAAGAGGCTTTTCTCAATAACAAGTTCATCTACAAAAATCTCTCTCATTTTATATCGATGTGTCATGGTTTGGTATATTCAAATGGATCATTGAACCTATTTTCAGTAATTTGACAATTTCTAGAAATCACACTCTTGTAGTGCATAACATGGAAAAAATATAGTGATTTTTTTGGTTGGAAATTTCATTAACAAGAAGGTAAATAACCAACAAACTAATACAAACACTAAATCATGAAACAACATGAAAGACTGAGATATAAATGCATAAAGAATCAATATAAACCATGAACATCACAAGTACAATAATGTTTCTATCCACAACGCATGAGCATTTACATGAACAAAAACATTAAACAAGAAATCAAGTCATGAGCTGAGTGGTCAAACAGACCATAAACAAAAACAATATAGAGGATAAAAATGGCTTATATGTATATATAGATCAATATCAGTTTTCAACACTTGCATGAGAGTTAACAGTATTAGTTTGAACATACATCCCAAAAAATCTCCAGCCCTAAATCCCTTCTTGACAACAAAAATAGAACCCCTCTCCTGTTCACTTTCCTACTTTTATCATTTACCAAATAAATTAGTTCTATAACTGTCATAACTGTCTTTTAGGTCTAAAAGTCGAAATAGTTACAAAAAGTAATTATATGTTAAAGATAATAAACACTAACTACTAAATACACTATAGCAAACTGAAATAATTGACAGCTACTAGGTGGCATTCATAACTGCTTAGCTGCTTCTGCCAGCATAGCAATCCCCTCCAATGCATGAGACTGCTTCTTGCTTCGCTCCTACTCTATTTCTAGACTTCTAATTTTGTTTAATAACATTTCATTCTGCTTGCTTAACTTCTAAACTTGCTGGGTTAAATCTTCAGCTTGATTTTGGATTTCTCTTTTTCTCTTTTATGCTTCTTTCGAGACAACTATCAGTTCTTGATAGTGTGCATTAATGTCTTCCAGGTCTTATCTCAATCTCATATTGGTCATTACCTATCTATAATTAGTTTTATTAAGAAACTCAATATGTGACTTATGTTACTGCAAATTTTTCCTAAGGTTTTCAACTTCTTAGTCCATGTGCAACTCTCCATGCATTATAGAATCTTGGTTTGACAACAATGTGATATCAAGTTTCTTAAAAATAAAATCATCTTCCTGTTTATATTTCATTTCTTCTTGTACAAAATAAACTCCTAAAGCTATACCTTGTTCAGTAATGAAATTAGTCTTCCCTTCTAAAGATTTATGTCCTCCTTGAACTAGTTCTAATGAAACTAAATGATCCTCTTGAATATAGTGTTGTTGTGAGCTTGAATCCTCTTCATTCTCCATATTTTCTTCACTGGAATAATCTTCAATGACTGCAATCTTTTCTTTCTTCAATTTAGGGTTTAAAATTCTCGTCATATATTTAATCTGAGTTTGTTGGTAGCTTTGGTCTTCGTACTCCATTTTGATCTTTCCAAATGTATAAAATATTTCTTTTGTACCTTTACATCTGGGACTTGCAAAATTTTACGCTTCAAGTCAGCTACAACAAAAAATTTAGTTGAGATTTCCTATACACATATAGAACTTTGTTTCTGTATTGTTGAACCCATATTTTCCTCATGATTCAAATCAGATATCTTCTCCCTTTTTTCATTCTCCAAAACATGATATTTCTCATCATCCAATGATTCTCTTCCATATTCATCAAGAGACTCTTTGAATCCTTGACATGAACTATTTTCCTGAGTGTTATCTTGCACTAAGTCTTCAATCATCTCTTTTTTAAACCTCTTAAAAAAACCAAACTGCTTATCGATCAAGATTTTCTTTACTTTATCATCTTGTTCACTAGTAAAACCTGGCCAGAATAAGAAGTGGTCCCAACTCCTGTTCTTTTGCAAAATTGTACAGATGATTAATTTTATCAAACCATGGTGAAAAACTGACTGGTGTGTATGGTAGAGATGTCCCTTGATTCTGTTTGAAATCTTCTGAAGACTTTTTAAGAGAAAGAAAGGAAAATTCATTTTTGACTGTTGATTCAAATGCTGTAAAAATATAATGTGGTATTTAAATAGTAATGTCAACCTGCCCTCGCATGTAATATATCTTTGTACAATACCAATAGCTTCCTTCCATTCTAGTTTGAACTTTTCCAAATGAACCCCTTTTCCCCATTCTAGGGTTTCATTTCCTGGTAGTAAGAAGTCATTAGGGTTGAAACTAAAAGGAACCATTTTAAACCACAATTCTCCATCTCTTGACACACCAGTAGATTCAGCTATTAAATCCTCTGTTAAGTCAAAATTGAGAGTATCATATGTTATAGTATTGTTGATGAAATTCTGGGCAAAATGATATGAAACCTCCAGATTGAAACCAGTGATATTCTCAAATAAACTAAACCAGCCTGCCATTCTAAATGACGCTGCACATTCTGGAAAATTAGTGGCCCAACTTGTATCAGTAGGCTCAAACCTGTTAATCTTTCCACTCTTCCTCATGTCTATAATCTATCTTAGCTTGTGTACTTCTTTAGGAAACTTCAAAAAAATTTAACCTACGTCTCTGAAACAATAAAACTCAAAACCCAACTTAAAAATAACGATAGTTGAAAACCGCGATTTTATGAATGATATTCTCACAGCCTCATACATTTGTCATGATTATGGAATTGGGTTATGTACATGTGTCATGATGTGTTCAACAGGTGTATGGAAAGCTCCCATTATCCTTGACTGCAGTGACCACAATAATCCACCACTCTTCCCAATGATTTATGATTCCTGTAGTGCTTTATTGCATAGATCATGAATTTTGCGCTACAGGAATCTCCTCATGATATATTTACCAAAGAACTCAAAACAAGGGTTAGACCTTGGAATAAAAATAATCCATATAATACATAATAATCCATTAAAATAAAACCTAAGAAGGAAAAGAAATAAATAAAAACAAACTATAACCTATAAAACCAAAAAATGTATTTAAAATTACAAAAATCTCAAACAAACTCAAAATGAAAAGTAAATACGAAATGAACCTTTGAAAAAAAGCACACAAAGACTAGGAACAATTTCCAATATTAACACATGCCATTGATCATAATACATAGTTTCAAGTATATGATCCAGATAATAAGAGGACTTAGACGAATAAGCAGAGGAATCAAGAGAATCGATAGTTTGTGCAGAGGTTCGCAAGATAAAGAATGTGAAGTAAGTTTAAAATAAAATCTAATGAATAGATCTGATGGTCAGGAGTGAACCCACAATGAAATCAAGGGTCCAAAAAATCAAACAAGATTGCGAAGGTAAAAAAATTTAGAAAAATGAAAAGTGTGGTTCCACATTTCGCAATTCGCAATCCAGGGATCGACGGTCGGGAAAGGATTCTACAAAAGCGATCAACGGTTCACAGGAGTTGCAGAAAGAGATATTCGAAATTCCATTTCAACAAAGTTGGGAGGAACATCCACATTTCGTAATCCAAAATCCAAAGATCGGCGGTCAAGAAAGACTCTGCAAGGGATCGACAATGCAGAAGGAAATTGCGAAACTAGTTTGAACAAATTCGAAAAACCTGCAATCTGGAATCCGCATCTGATCTAAGATCAACGATCAGGAAAGACTCCACAATAGATAGATGGCATGGAAGAAAATTGTGGAAAGATATTTGTGTAATTATTCTCAAAGAAAATCAAAATGCACACCAAAAATCTACAATCCACAATATCTGAAATCTTATTTCAAATCCACGAACAGGAGAGAGTCTGCATGAAATCGACGGTGGGGAAGAAGTGTTGCAGAAAGAATATTGTGGAACAAAAACTGCAGAAACTCAGATTTGCAAAAGAGACAGTTGTGGAAGGATTCAAAATTATGGAAAAAGAAAATTGCGGAAGGAGTTAAAGTTATAGAAACGTTGTTGAAGAAACTCAAAATTGCAGAAAGACTGAGGTTGCAGAAACAAATTTCTTATCATTTGGGACCCTTAACTATCATGAGGCATTGAATGGTTTTGATCAGTTATGAAATTGAATAGTCAGGCATATGAAACTTGTGAAGGAATTAAGGATTGGCATGTATATAAGGATGGGAAAGAGAGAGGACTTGTTCACTCTCTGAAGGAAGTGAGTTGGTGCATAGACTGTCATCGAAGTGGGCATCGTAGGATGAACAAGGACTCTGAATACATAGATAGTAACATGAGTCAATTCTGAATAAGAAGATCCTAAAGTATGATTAGAAAAGTGTAACAGGGTTGGTATGGATTGGTATATTTGTTTTCTGCATACTGTACTAAACATGTTTAAATCTAAGGAATAAGGGTGGTAGGGTGGCACTAGGAAAAACATGTTGTCTTCTCTGTACAAGTTAGGGTCTGTACAAGTGGAAGTGGGTACTTCCACTCAATAGTAGCTGGAAAACTTTATTTTTTACACAGGGACTTCAGTTAATGAACCTCTCACATAGCACGTGCGATCGTGGGATATTAAAGAATACCACTAATTTCAAGATATATTGACCCAAACTCTTTTTGTTGAAACCCTCTCCCAATACTTAAAACCTCCTCCCCACCCCTTTTAATAGCTCAATCCTTATAAACCACCCTACCCAGCCCCACCTTAAACCCCTCATCCCCCCAATACGTACAATATATTGGTTCGATTTTTTATAGTTTTAAAACCCACAATATGAACTAACATGATAGTATATTGGTCAACAAGTGAAGCCCCCGTGATTTTTTAGTGGGTGCTAGAAAATCATGAGGGTTGGTGCTTTCTACAAGTAGGATCTTGTAAACAAAGGTTGCATCCTCGTTTGAGTAGGTGCTCAAACAAATATAATATAAATTAATTAGAGCTTCTTGTTAATAATTTTCTATGTCTCTATCATGTGTGTTCATTATACCTACTTCATCACCGTTAGTGTAAATTTGTGATCTGTAATAATGGTTTGAAAATTAGAAATTGTTTAAGCTTAGAAATAACTTATTCACCCCCCCTCTCATTTATTTGAATAATCTCAACAATGAGTGCACATGAAGCTGAAGGCCTCAAAAAGACGATTCAAAAGTTTGTTCTTCTCAACATACTGTTGGGGTTCAATTTCTCCCCCCAATTTCATCCTAAACAAACTAGGATTGTGCAAGGCTACCTTCATATCTACCCTCCAATCAATGTAGTTGAAGGGTGTAAGGATTTGAGGTACGAGAGCTGAAGAATCAATCTTTCTGAATTTTGATCAATCAATTCCTCAAAAAGCTACGTAGGCACTTGAAAATAACATTACAAAACCAATTCAATTTGCAATCATATGTCAGTTCAAGCCTTTCCATCTCGACATGTACACTTTCGAAGAGTCTGTCACACCTGGATAGACTTCTCTAGACAAAATGCAGAGGGAGAAATTCTATGATTCTGAGATTTATGTAGAAACTTAGTTGCTTCTAGTGTATAATGGAGATCGGACAAGTTTTGGTGCTAGCCTGAACAAGGATTTGATATGATGTTAAATTTGTGAACCATTGATCTACAGGAAAATGAGAGCAATTGCAAAGGAAATTATGCAGTCGAATAATGAAAGAAAATATACACTGAACCGTAAATCCATGCCACAAATTTCATATAAAGTAGACAATAATTGATCAGTTTATCACAACATTAATCTTCATTCATTAATCAGTAATACAATGGTGTTATAATACATAGGATTCGAATGCTATGGATAGGATTCGAATCTACCCAATTAGAATGACTATTTAGCTAACTCAATGTGTCTAAATCACTATTGGAGGATCAGTAATCTAACTTTGGATGTGTAAATCAATATACAATCAGTTAACTGATGAGGTAGGTGGAAAAAGGAGGCACTCTCCCAGCATGGAAGCAAAATTGGCACTAGACTAACTGAAAGCGATCTAACTAATTGTTACTAGAGGTTGACTCAACATAACTGCTTACCTAGTGACAACAAACTAATGGAGGATGTTGGTGTCACTTAGAGTGGGGTCCTATAAAGTAGAGATTTGCACCGATGGCACCGATGGCACCAATGGCACAAATGGAACCAATGGCATTGGTGGCACCACTGGCACTAGTGGCACCAGTGGCACCAGTGGAACCCATGCAACCAATATTCATGGTCACACCAAAACTCTAGTAAGGTGATAAATGACCTCGAAAACTAGGAAATAATAAAAAATAGACTATATTGGACAAAGGAGGATTAATTACCTAACAATTTGTGATTTAGAGGGTTATATTCTTCGGGGTTTAGGAGTCAAGGGTTAAATGGTTATGGATTAAAGTGTTAAGATTTAGGGATTTTAAGCATTAGGGGTTTAAGTGAAAAAGGGTTAAGGGATTAACGGTGCTATCACATATACATTTTAGTAAAAAAATTGCAATTTTGGCCAAGATTGGTTTTTGTAGGGTGATTGTTCTTTTGGGATTAATTGCATTGTTATTAAAGGTTAAGTTCTTCAGGTTATTTTGGTAAAAGTCCACAAGCCAAGAAACCAATATCTATACCATGTCACGTACCAAATCATGCAACACCAAGTTAGTTCCCAAGAACGAGCTCCAATCCTACAAGGTAAAGGAGGAATGTTCTACAAGTATGCTTGATAAAAACATGATTAAACTTTATCCAAAGCTCCAGAAACAATTATTAAATTTCAGGTTATAAAGATTTTAGTTGATGTTCTATGTTTTTACATAGTTTGAGAAACTTTTATAGTGCACACAGTACAAAAACAAGGGAATTTGCTACAAGAGTTCTAGAAAATTCAAGAATTTTCCCATTTTAGTAAAAAACTTTAGGCACAGATTCTAAGTAGACTGTAATTTATCTAAACAAACTAAAAGAATTTTTTCTCAAGACCTATTTCATATCCAAAAACCTCTATCATTTTTTTTACCTGAGTGTCATGGTTGGGGAGATTCGAAGGGATATTTGAACTCTATTTTTTTTAGTAATTCGACAATTTCTAGAACTCTGAATTTTCATATTTTAGTCAATAACTTTGGCTGCATATTTTGAAAATATGGTGATTTATCTCAACAAAGTTAATGGGTGTTTTCTCAATCACTATTTCATCTTGAAAAACCTCTTTCATTTTTTACCCAGGTGTCATGGTTTGGGATATTCAACGATATCTTTGAACCCTAGTTTTCAACAATGTCCAGAATGTTGAATTTTCCTGATTTAGTCAATAACTTTGGGCACAGATTTCAAAAATATGATGATTGGTATAAAAAATTTGAAAGAGGCTTTTCTCAATAACAAGTTCATCTACAAAAATCTCTCTCATTTTTTATCGATGTGTCATGGTTTGGTATATTCAAATGGATCATTGAACCTATTTTCAGTAATTTGACAGTTTCTAGAAATCATGTTACATCTGAGCACTGAAAAACAGAAAAATTTGCTACGAAAATTCTGTAGATTAAAACTTGTAGCATGAATTATGGAAAATGGCTAGAGTGCACTATGATATTTATGGAAACACACTTTTGTAGCGCATAACATGGAAAAAATATAGGGGGTGCAATGAAAGTCGTTGAAGCTAAACATAATAGGCTTGATCCATAAATTTTGCGCATCTCAAGTGGATCTGAACTACATCAAGATGGTTCAAAAAGTGGAATAGAAAACTGGAATCTAACCTATCTTCAATTTACATTATCAACTAGATAGTAGCACTTCTTTTCAAAATTTCCAAGAGTTAATTGAATGGCAGTTAGTGAGTAACAATCTCGACTTTAATTAAAGTTGCACATGTGACGAAAAATACAAAATTTCCAGTTTTCAAGGTAGAGAATAAAGGACAAATGGAAATCACCTTATAAATATAAGGGATCGATTCAAACAACTCCAACAAACTGAGACATTTGACATCTTGTTCCGATTTTTGTGGAAAGAATATCTCTTATTTACTATTTTTTGTAATAATTTTTTGAAGATCGGCTCGATAGCCACAAGTATATATTTTCAAGTGTTTGTGGTAATAAGGGTTGGGATTTTTTAAGATAAATAACTCTAGAATATTGTATTCTAGTTGGATTTCAAATTTTAATGAAAAATATCAATGCAAAAGTACTAAATGTTTTTACCAAAGATTCATGTGTCTATGTTTCTTAGTTCGTGTTGTTCTTTGTAAATGTGAATTTTTCTAATTTTTTCCATTTTATATGTTATCTTCCATGTTAAATGAGATTATTGTCTTTAGATTTCATCCATAGCCTAATGCTTTGTTTCAATATTTTCATACAAATTTTCTATTATCATTTCCTCTGAAGTTAAAGTAGAATTCATAATTGGATTCTCCACTTTAATGAGATGTTTTACACAATGCTTCCCTCACCCCTCAAGAGTATGATTGAATAGAAAATATGGTTACATTGCCTCTGTTACATTAATCATTCTACAACCACTCATTGATCATCCATATGATCAACTTCCAACCTATTGACTCCATACCCAATGGGTTTTTTATCCTAATCCCACCATTATAAACATCCAAAACATAATCTACCCACATAAGATCTAGCCATTTCCTTTATTACACAACTACCCATTTGAGAGATAACATTAAAAAACTGAGTTGTGATAGAGAGCCCTCTCTGGATTGGAAGGGATAGATTCTAGTCTGCAAGATGGTTTGAAACAGTTACCTCTACCCCTTCTTTCCACATCCAAGGGACTTTGGAGAGTGATAAATTTGGGTATCATGTATTTGCATCCTCTCAAATTATTCATACCATCTATATTTAAATATACGACATTTGAATAACCAATAATCCAACTCAATAATTTATGGGACTTTTCCAACATATTGAAGTTTCCATTCAATAATAATTTTATCTTTTGAACTTGATCAACTAGATTGGTTTAAACCAACCATGATGCCAAAATCAAAGGATTATATTTTTACATATGCACTTTCTAAACAATAATTTCGACCATATTCCCAGATTGTAGGATATTTCCTCACCAATAATAACCCTTTTTTTAGTGCAATTAAGTACATTTATTTATAACTAAATGGTTAATAATGTCAAAATTATATTGAAACAATATTTTGTAAAATAAATGTACCTTTCTTTCACATCCTCTAGACATGTTGATCTAATAATTTGTCATGTTTGCATCTATGCCTGCTCATCTATTTGATTTATAATTTATTCACTAACCCATTTTAATGTGTAATCTTTGTCCCATTATCTAATCATTATCAGTGCAAAATGGAGTATCTATTGGGTTCAATATCTTAAAATCACTTCTTTCTTCTAACACCTCTTATCCTTTTATGTCATGCAAATAAATCTAATCATTCATACAATCCATGTGGTATGGAACAAACCTATCAAGAATAACACTTTCAGCTACACTTATTAAAAATCTACATGTATATTTCAATCTTTAAAGTCATGCTTTTAATTTGACTTAAAAAAAATTATAGAGTAAATTATTGTAAAAATAACCGCATTAATCATGAATTTAGTTACCAATTTATACTTTAACACCATTAGATTGTGATTTTTCCCCATCCATGATGCACTTTATTCATCCCATAAACATGGACCATGTTCAAATTTTTTACCAAGGAATTCCCATTGGAATAATAATGCTTCATTCAATACATACCATTCATCTATGCACCCCTCTGGATGTTCCTTTTGTCAGATCTATATTTTTAGAGTTTTCATATACCTCTCAAAGAACAAAATCCACCTCCTTGATACGAAACCTTCCAATTCAATGTCAATGATCAGGTGTATATGTAAATGGACTTGTAGTTCCATGAAACTTGTAGGGAACTCAGTCTCAAATACACACACAATTTCTACAATTTCCTTCTTCCATATCGGTACTTCACATTCTTGGATATCTTTGGAGGTCACCCACCTAATGTAATAATACCAAGTTAATATGAACCTTTAGTCACATTTAAAATGTTAATATATTAATGTCTCGCATACATTAACATTACAGACCACATACCTTGTAAATGTGGAAAATCGACTTATGGTATTCCTTAAGTCAACAGTAAGACATGAATCCCCACTAATTTCCAATGGCATGATATGCTATTAGACAAATCTATCAAACCTTATTAGTAATATTTTTCACATTATATAATATCAAAATGTATTCAGTAATTAAAATATAAGTATAAGAGTTCATTGATGTTAATTCCTTGAAATTATGGAAATCATGTTTTTTAAATCCCATGATATGTCCATTAGTAGTAAAACTTTTATTCAAATATGAGCCATAGCGAGGCATCTTTATTGAACGAATGACATTTTTACTTTTTCTATATCTTTATTTTTTGAAAACCACGGCACTTTTGCATATGTTTAATTTTCCTTATTTGGCCAAAATTGTCTTCTATCAAATTTGGTACATGAAAGAGTAATATCTCTTCTTGAATACAAGGTGTGCTTATCCTTGCCTAAAATATGTCGAAATATAGAATTTGAGAACTCTTTAAAAAATTGCATAGGATAAAATAAATGAGATATTAATAGATCCTTCCAGTAAGGGAGTTCATAAAATGTTGATTTCGTTTTCATTCCTTATAGCATATTAACAACAACTTGTTTTGTTTCTTCAATTGAAGCAACCAAAGAAAAAAAAATACTCATAAGCTTTCCGTTCAACATATTCATGCTTCTTAATCCAATCACGTGGATCCATAACCTTGGGAAAGTCTCTATTTCAAAATTTTCCATCAAAATTATTCTTGAGGTGATTTTTAAACTTATGATCTGGTGGTAGAAAAAACCTGTTGTTTTCTCAAATAATCTTATGTATAACTTTAGAACCCTAAAGATTTTATTCTCATATTGGACAAGAAAATATCCCCTTTGTTTGAATCCCTACAATTCAATACATAATGTTAATAACAAAAAATGAGTATAATAGTTTTATTAATGTTGATCTCAAAATCAATTATGATTTGCAAATAGGTAAATAATTTTTATTACCTAAACAAACACCAATCCTAGGAAATAATGAATATTCCAACATAGTGCAACATAAAACATGAAGGACATATTTGATGGAGGATGTTATATGTCATACACTCTTATGCCTTTCCATAAAAATTGCATTTCATCGATAAAAGACACAATATAAAAATCCATTTTTTTACTTGATATTTTCCCGGAACAGTGAGAGTTAGCATACATTTCTCCTTTATAACACTAATCCATGGAGGAATATTATATATTATCAATTTTATTGGACAAACACTATAATTTGAGCTCAGGAAATAAACAGGGAACACTCCATCCATTGCAAGACCAAACCTAACACTACGAGATTCATCTTTTGAATTTTCCTAGACATTTTTCCTCGATGTGTTTCATTGCTTTGGATTCTTCTGAAATTTGCATGAATCCATATTTACTCTTTTTCTTTGCATGAAATTTCATCAATTGTGAAACTCAATTGCATAGAAACATTTTTTGAAGTCTACATATAATTGACATGTGTTGTAAGACAGTATTTGTAACTTTAGGACCTTGTACATTTGTATGATGTCTCTTCTCATTGCATAAAAACAATTCTTATTTATTTTAATATATATATATATATATAATGCAATCATTTTTACATGCATGAATTTTCTTATATTCAATCTCCAAACTGGCTAACAATCGATGTCCTTCTATAAAAGTGAATGGAAACACATTCTTTTCAGTGAATATTTTAGTTTTCAGTGCCCTGTAAGAGTGTCAAACATGAAATAATTCAATATTTAAGTTATGATAAAAATATTTGATATTTCATTGACTAGCATTGTTTATATACAATATATTTATTTAAAATCCACTTAAAAAATATAAATGAAGAAGATACATATTTATGAATTACCTACACCAATTTACAATACAAATTAAGAAATATAATTAAATTGACTTTAGTGGGGTAGTCAAGCCTCTTTCTTACCGACCAAATAATGAATTTATTTCTAATAATATTAACCTACATGAAATTTTTAATGTTGTACTTGCCTCCGATTTGAAAACGACTATGTTCATAACTTTCTTGGTTAAGTCATTAAGTTTATTATCACGAAAATTACATTTGTGGTAATTTCCCCCTCTATAATTATTATTTTCGACCATAGGGTCATTATTGTTTCCATTTCCAAAGAAACCTACAAGCATTTCATTCAATGCTTCTTCATGCACTTCATTTTCACCATCATAACCATCCTGAAGGCTAGGTGGTTTGTCATCAATGTATGCTAATTTCATAAATTTCTCATGTGGTAGTGTTTTGTTCAATGCTTTTGTTTTCACCTTGGTATAGTTCAAAGGATGGTTTTTATCATCTCGTCCAAGCATTAGGAAATAATTTGGGTCTGAGTATTAGTAGTCGTGCCATCAATATCTTTGACCTATCAATAAATGTAACCATTATTTAATGGTAGAAAACAATTGAATAAAACATTGTAACAATTTCAACGAAATGTAATCAGATACTTAACAAAACAAAATTACACACACATGCGCGCACGAACATATTCTTTAGTAACTACTTTTATACACTAATTTAAAATAAAGTATATTTTTACATCACTATTTTAAAACAAGCCACACTCATTTCTTATTCTTTGTTTTTTTTCCTTAGAAATACCTTATTCCTCTCTTGGCTCTTAGGCAAGAGTGTGTTTCACAAAGCGGTAATCAATCAATTACTCATACACAATAGTAAGGTTCATAATAGTCCCAAACATTACAAAATTATCAACGTATCTTTCCATACCTCTAGCTTTATCATTTATAACCTTAAAAAATTATTAATGTGGTCTTACCGTAGGGACCCTTTCCTTACTAATACTTATAAATCCTACAATATTTTATGTGTGTATGCATAACCATCAATATACATAAGATGGCCTATATTAATTTCTTTTCCTCTTTCCAATTGGAGATTATGTGTATACATATTTGAATTAGATCATATGTTGACATGCTATGGTTATATTCAGCTAGAATCCTCCATTCACTACTATAATATGGAGAATAATATAACATTATTCTCTTAGTAGTTTTTTGTGAAATGTTTCTATGTTTTGATCCAACATGGACTAGGCCCATATTCTCTCCTTGAATATTGGAGGATTGTATCATGTAGCTATATCCCAAAAATTGAAAAACCTCATATACACTAGGTAGTTATTCATCACAAGGGAAAGCACAATATAATAGGAAATAAAACATTTCTTTGTAATTTGATCTCAAATTTAGGGAAATGCATCATCTCGATCACATTAATTCTCATAGGGTATGTAGTCCACCTTTCCCTAATCTTTAAGCAATTCATGCATCTTTAAAGTTGTTCTTTCTACGTTAATTGTTTTCATCATTTCTTCATATTCTAAGTTGGTATATGTGCACATATTATTGTTTGATGTATCATCTGATAAATGTTATTTTTCCTCTATGATGGAAGTCGGTGATCTAGGAAACTTTAAACCATGAAATTTCTCCTGCAAGTAATCATTTTGAAAAAGTTTAATTATTAAAAAAATATGAATTGCAAATAAAATATGAATACATATTGATTATACAAAGTTCATTAATTACTTACCATTGTGTACCTAATTACTTACATATTGATTATTGATTATTGATTATTGATTATTGATTACTAATCATATAACATCACTGATTATATAAAATTATTGATTATATCAAATTATTGATTGTTGATGATTGATTATTGGTTTTTTATTACTGATTATTGATTGTTGATTATATCAAATTTAAAAATTGTGTACTTGATCTCCCACATCATGTTTTATATCCTCAATTCAAATAACACAATCACTGTCCATGGCCTCCTATGGATTTTTTATTACACAACAATGATAATAGTTTTTGTGTCGAGAGGGGCTCTATAGACGAGTATGGGGAGATGTTGTAACACTACTACCTAACAAAATATAAAAAAAATAAAAATAAATTTTAATTATCCATGAAAATAAATGTGGGCTAGAAAAACAACCCAATATGGGGGAGATTTTGTAATGTTCATACCTAACAAAACAATAAAAAATTTAAAAATTTATTTATCCTCCAAAACAAATTTGAAAAACAACCCAATATGGGGGAGATGTTGTAGTATCCATACCTAACAAAATAATAATAATAATAATAATAATTAAACCATGTGAAAGGCCTCCTAAATAACCCATGGTTTTATTGTACATGGTTTAGGAGGGCCTTGCAAATGGTTTTAAAACCATGTGCAAGGCCTCTTAAGAAACCCATGGTTTTATTGTACATGGTTTAGTAGGGCCTTGCACATGGTTTTAAAACCATGTGCAAGGATCTCCTAAAAAACGCATGGTTTTAAAAGCATGTGTTAAAGCCATGGCTTTAAAGCCATTTTCAATCCTAGATCAATATATTTGATCCCTCTCTGCGCTTGATAGAGCCTAGGATTTGGATCTAGGCTGGTTAGTAACACCAATAAAATAATTTTTAGATTTCTTAATGCATATATGAGATGAAACCCTCTCTTTGCTTGAAATGAAAGTTATAATATTTTGTGTGCATGTGTGTGTGTGCGTGTGCTACACATAAATTAATTCATTTAATTATTAATTATTAATACATTGGTAGTATCCTGTTCCATCTATAAACATACACCAAAACATAATATATACTACATTGGGTCTACTTGTCTCCATCCATAAACAATGATCGTGCCCATATAGAATTACATGAATCCTAAGACCATATAGAATTACATGAATCCTAAGAAACCCTAATGTAAGATGGCGAGGGGGGAGATCGCATGAGTTAAATTTGACTAGAGGCACTAAGTTTCACAATTTTTCTATTATCTATTTGTGTTGCTAAAATTTCATGAAGTGAGAGTCCCACTTCATGCACAAGGACTATCATTTCTACCTTGAATCTAGGACTCTATCAAGGTTGTGGTAGTTTCTTGAATTCATCCAACCTCTAGTTACAATAGTCACTAGGGAAACATGATCTACAATGTGGTGTTATTAGTGTGTTGGGGATCAAGAAGGTTTTACTATATCTTCATGGAGTGAGTTTATATTCCCAAAATTTCATGTTCCTCAACTAGGCAGGGTAGGAATGTGACCTCTATGTTCTCAGAGGGAAATAAAGTGAAATCCATGTATTCACTAAAGCAAATAATTACCCCCCATTTTTTAATGAAATGTATCAATTCACATGTATATACTATCCTTGATGAGGTTCTCTTACTTGTCTATGAGCTTTCCATCATTGTACTTGGTATCCACCCAACTATTTGTCACAACCCATGGTTTGAGTTAAGTAACCAAATTCTCCGAATTGGGCACCTATAACTGTCACCATTTGTTAAATTAGTCATATGTATTGTGGGGGGAACCAAGAAGTATACATATAGAAATTTGGTCTCATCCTTATGTGCTTCCATCAAGATATCCAAAACACTGTTCATAAAAAAATATTTTCCAATTAGGATTTGGCCTTTCCAACAACTTGTTATGACTAAAAGTGTACCCAATTTGTAGTCCTCCATGGATTTATTTTGCATAACATGAAGGTTAAAAAAAATGCAGACCATATTGACTTGGAGACCGTCGATTTCCTCAATCATAACAAATTTTCCTCTTAGCATGGTTCCATACTTTTCATTTAGGTCATTCCCCTTAAGAGGAATAATTCTCCATTTATGTGTACAATTTCAATATGTGTCTTAAGTTAGTGATCAATTTCCTTAAGTTATCAGTTAAAACACATAACTAGTTATAACATCTATGTGAATTAAATAATAAAAGTATAAATAAACAATTTCAAATGCTTATCAATTAAAAGTAAAATCTATATTTTGAATAAGAATGGCCTATAAGTGTAGAATTAAATCGTTAATTCAATGTGAATGTTGAGGAAAATAATCAATGAATAAATTGTTAATCAAAATAATTAAACATCATGACATAATGAACAAAACAATACCCTATTTACAACCATCTACATGAGCACTGCATCAAAATTCAAGTACCTGAACACAACACCTATAAACAAGTCACAATATCATACCCTTCCATCATGTATGCATGCAAAACTTAAAATGAAGTAATAAGGGTATATGTGTGTCATAGGGAATGGGCATAAAAAACATGTGCAAGGTATCAAAATGGAAGAGGAAGCTTGTTGGAAAGAAATTAAACATAATACATAACCTACTTTTAGCACTTTATTTCATAAAATCTATCATCATTAATACTTTAATTAACTAAACATTTAATGCATTCCTCATATTCTACTCTATTACATTATTTACAATTCATCAATCTTAGCTACGAGAAAGTAAGACAATATTGAAGTCTAATTATGCGCCAAACAACTCATCCCAATACTTTCTTTCAAATCATAGGTTACCAAAGAAACTTGGGCTATGCATGCATGTAAACAAAAGCTTCTCTACTCTAACAACTCATAAAGAGGGTTTGATCACTGTCATCACCTGTAAACAAATATCATTATATACAAACAAGAGGAGATATGCATATGAACTTTCAACAACAAAATGTAAACTCATCCCTTTAATTCCATAATAGATGGAAACCATGATGATTGTAGCATGCTCCACATATTGAAAAATATGGCATACAAAACCCTATACATATATATGTATAGAAATGAACCAACATTTAACCGTATTGAATAGGGTCTCAAGCCACATTGTCATAAGCTTGCATAGGGAATATTTGGAATGCGAGAAATATATAATGGACCTAATCAAAGGTGAAACAAACAAAAAATAATAAATAAAATTATCCTTTCGGCATCTTAGCCTCTTACTGGGGTTCTAGGTCAATACACACATGTTAAATGATACAATGGCCATTTCAAATACATTTGTATACCAAGGATAGTTCTAATGGTTTAATAAACTATCTAGGGTAAAATATCATGGTTTAAGGCCATATAAATTTCCTCAAGGACTCATGAGCCATGTATAATTCCTTATACCACCACACATTCCCTAGATAGGGAACCTTTAGCCACAAAATGATACGTGGTGATTATTTCATGAATTGTTGCACCAAGGATGGTGCTAATGGTCTAGCATCAAATATCATGGTATAAGGCCATATAAATTTCCTTAGGTACTCGTGATCCATGTTTGATTCCTTATACCATCACACATGCCCTAGCTAGGGAACCTTTATCCTATGAGAGATATATGATCATCATTTCTAAAATTGGTGAGCCAAATATCATTCTCTAGGTCCATGTCATGTTTTATACATGGAATATAGGGTGTTAGGCCACATAATTTTCCCTTATAGCTCATGGTCCATGTGTAGAGTGTATACTACCACAACAATAAAATTTTATTATCATTTTCAAGTTTCCATTACAACAAATTTCTAAGATTGAAAGACATAGTCTTAGGTCATGACATTTGCATTTATGGATCATTGGCCATGTGCAAATTCGAAACCACCACAATAATGATAAATCATTTTCATTTTTAGGTTCTCACTACAAGAATTTATCAAGACTTAAAAGCATATTCTTAGGGAATAACATTTTCCTTTATGTCTTATAGGCCATGCATAAGGACCCATGCTAAGAATACTGAAAGAATGCTAAGGTTTTTATTTAAGAATTTGTAATGCTAAGTATAGTTATTGTGTTCTTCTCCATGTTATGGATTCTAAATCCAAGTTATAATTCCATACTTATTTCTTTTGGGGCCCATGGACAATGCATGGTGACCTAGACTACCACACAATTCTTGTATATGGAATACTTATCCTACATGTGAGACATGGTCACCATTTCAAGGAGGGGAACATTAGAGATGGCTTAGAAGGAATTTCCAATGATAAAAGGAAAATTTTGGTGAAATGGGCCATAATATTTTCCTCTAGATCTCATGGTCCATGTGTGGGGCCCCAAACCACTATACAATCCTTGTATATGTAATAACTCAATTGCAAGTGAAATATGTTAGAATTTGTAAGTTTTATAACACTAGATATGGTTCTTGTTACATAGGTCATGGTTTGGTTTGGTGTCGAAATCCATGGTCTTGCATAAATAAAAAGAAGAAGAACAACAAGAAGAAGAATTCTTATAGAAAGATTGTTTTGGTGCAGGAAAGAGCCTCCATAGAAAAAATGTTATTCTATAGAAAAAAGGTTATTCAATAGAAAAGGGATCCATCATGAAAAGAGTCTTATGTTGATGGATAAAACTACCAAGGATATTCAAGTTCAAAATTAGACAACTAAATGGAAAATTTCACCACCTAATTCATCCCCTACAACAACAAAAAAAGATTCAGAAAGCGGAATTTGAGAATCTTATTATGTTAATTAGAAGATGTATGGGACTTTAAGTGATCCATAAATTGTAGAAATTGTCCCACTAAATACTCCATAAAAATATATATTCATTATATTTTTTATCATTATTTCCTTATAATTATGTAAATGTGCCTACTAGAATATATCCATGAAATAATAGCAAAACTTCAACCCATGCAACCATGAAATTTCATACACAAACTTTACTCTAGAGAAACTTGCTTTAGGAAAAGTCCAACAATGGAATGGATTTGTTTATGTTTTATTGATTATTTGAAAAGAATATAAATTATATATTTTATAAAGGGCCATGTTAATTTTGCATGGGACTCCGACTACTATATAATCTTATTCTTTTCCTTTTCCTCTATCTTTGATCTTCTACAAGGAAGAGAGTTAGTTTTTAGACATTCCTATTTTATTTTTGGTTTTTTATTCTAGATTTTACTCCAACTTGAATAACTCCTTCTAACATTTCGAGAAGGTCCAAAAGGAACAATAAAGGAATAAAAACTTTGTATTTTGAATCAATCCTTCATCAAAGTATGATTTGTAGAAGACAACATGGTTATAACAAGACTTGAACCACCAATGAAACACGTGTTTCATCTTCTACTTTATCCCTTCTACTGCCTTTTCAAATACTTCTCCCCTTTGAGTTTTATTGGTGTTTGGGATTCTTAGGATCTCATGTGGTTGTTGAATTATGATCCATTCAAATCTTATGTCGAAGTTGAAACTACTTCCTAAGAATTGAAATAATAAATCGACATTGTTAGCACATTTTTAGGTGCACCAACAAAAAAAATGGCACCCAAACTGGCACTATTAACATCATCTTTAGTATCCTAAAACACTTACATTAATTTACCCTTGAATCATCTATAAATTAGGAGCTATCTAGAATCATATTTAGCACCAACTAGTGTTTAAAACAAAAAAATAGAGGACAAGATGGTCATTTTTTTTCCCAAACCAAAATATTGTTTAGGAAGTTGATAGTGATATCTATTCAACATAGCTTTCAGAAACGAGAGAGATTTTCTTACCTTCACACTATCTTCAAGGAGAGAGATGACTCTATATCAATCAATATCACCCTAGCTCACCCATAGATCATGAAAGATCACCCTATATCATCATTAAATAAAAAATCATTCCCTAGATCTCCCTTAATAGAATACGTCCTATTTCTCCCTTCAATTAGAGAGATCGCCCTTCAATAGAAGGAATAGGATCCTCCACAAGTTTAATATATATTGAAGAGAAATCAATGAAAAGCAAAGGTAAAAGTCATAGTACTAGAGGTAAGATGTCATGTCCCAAATTTTTCATTGGGTCACTATGGCCTAATCACATTTTCCATATTTATTAGAGTTTTCCAAATTGATGCTAAGGGTCAGATAATTGCCAAGGAGGAAAATTACTAGTTTCCTAAGTTGTGGGTGGAAGCTTTCAGATTTGGAATAAGGGGGACAATGAATGATTTTTTGGAATTAGAATGGAATAAATATTTAATAAAAAATATAAATAAATAAATACAAGAGAAAATTGAAGTTGAAATAAAGCATGGAGACACATGGAAACTATGGGGCCCACACAAGCTAGAATTTATGTGCCACATGGCATCCTCCTCTTTCAATTTTGAATCCATGGGAAGCCTAAAGGTTATTGGATGAGTTAGAAGGATAATACACTTTTCCATATGCATCATAGGTCTAATTTGTGAAGAAATGTAACTTACATGGGAGAGGAAGAGTCATTTTGGAGCTAGTGAGACACTTAGACTAGATTCCCTAGCTCTATGACAACAATGATGAACATGCTATGACACTTATGACATAAATAAGATATGAAGGCTAAAATATGACATATCTAACATGTCAAGTCGAAATATATCATCCAAGATAGCTCTCATGTGAGTTGAGGAAGCTCAATGGGTTCCTACTCAAATTGGGGGAAGATGGAAGGCTAGGAAAGAGAGGACACATGGAAAATCATGAGCACACACACAAATTCGAATTGAAATGATTTTTTGGATGGATTGGGAACATTAGAAGGCTAAGTATTTTTATAAAATACAGGAATCAACCAAGAGAATATTTTTTTATCATTTGATAAATTGTCATTTGTGAATTTTGAGAGTTAGTGGATGACTAGTTTCCTTACCTTAGCCAATTTTGAGGGTGAAAGATTACCATCCAAGTTGCTGTTTGGAGAGGCCAATAAGGTATTTCATGGAGATTTAATGGATTCTTATTTGCAGGTGTAACCTATAGGAAAACTTGTGGATTCTTCTATTGCATCACTTTCTCTCAACCATTTCTATTTTTTATGGCATATTCTTGCTCATGGAGGGATTGCACTTTGGGTGAGCTATTAATATCTTTGGGGAAGCTATAATGCCCCATTATTTTATTTTATGATGTAAATCATTTGTATTTCAATTTCATAAGACTCTCAGGTCGAAATGCCAAAATATTTCATGTAAAAATGTTAAACAATGAAGAAATAGCGCCATTTCCCCACTATCTTGTTGTGCACCATTGTAATGCTAATGATTTCGAATTGGGAGATATTTTCATTTTCCATTACTGATTGTAATAAGATAAATATTATTTTTTATTAATTCTCAGAAAGTCTCTGGTCAAAATATCAAATGGTTGTAAGGAAAAGTGATTATTAATGAGCAAACATTGACCATTTCCCCACTAAAAACAAAAATTCAAAATGGAACATTACAGTGGTATCAGAGCATGATCTTGGCACCTGATGTGGTATGATATTTATGAGGACAATAATTTAGGGACCGCCATTATATATTGAAATCCAAAATTTATTTTGTTGAAGAGGAAACTATGACTATGGATGAAAAGGGAACCTCATATGATGGTGAGGAGCTTATAAAAATTATGGAACCTATATTTGAAGACATGACCAAGAATATTATGAAAGGATTCGAATTGTTGGCTATCCAAATTTGGAAAAAATGTATTTATTTTAAGAAAACCAAGGGGAAAAAAGCATCAGCTTTATTAAGGAAGCAAAAGGAGGAGACCCATGAACCACCTAGTTCTGAAATAGGTGAAGTAGAAGAAGTAGTACATGAAGAGGATCGAAATTCACTCCCAAGTGACTCTGAAAAAGATGAAGAGACATCACATGAGTATGAGGAATTTTCTATTGAAAATACTAAAGATCATTTTGAGACACATTCTACCTTGTAAATTGTAACACCCCGGTTTTGACCCTGTTGCATTAAATGTACATGATGTATATATTGTAATGAATCATGGTGTGGAGCTAAAGGAAAAAGCCCCACCATCGATTTGGTTGTGTTATGTTCAAAAAACGGAATCGTTGCCGATGGTCTATCATGGTATACGGCATATATTAAGTTTTTTCATCATGTAAATATGCATCTTTAATTAAATAACCCAACCAGCTATGTTTGCGGCAACTGAATTGAGAAGGGGCATGATTTTCCCAAGGATAAGTGGGGGGGGGGGGAATTGTTAAAAATTGAACCAATGGGAATAATAGCCATGTGTCAGTTGTTAAACCCTTTTTACTTTCTCACCTTCCCTTGTCTTATCCAACTACTACCATTAAAAATTTGTGTTGTTAGTTGGGGCAGTTATGGTTGGGAGTGGAGTGTGGCAATACTGTCAGTCCTTTCCCACACGCACACTCCACCAGAAGGTTAACCCTCACGTTGGAAAGGAAAAAACACCACCGCCTTCACTCCATGAAGACACTCCACTCTCTCCATGACGGTGCTGAAACACTTACGCACTTCCCACTCTTACCGTTCTCCATTGTTGCTTATTCTCACGAAGAGGAATTCTTTTCCATTTTTGGTCTCACGCAATCAAGAGAGGGAGCCATTTTGACTGTCATTTATGTTCCCACAGAGTGGTATCTAGCATGTTTTCTATCCGATTTCTAGGTCTGGTGCTAAATTTCCTCACGCACAGGTTGGGAGTCTGTATCTTCTTCCCCAGTTTGGTCTGTGTAAGTTTTTCCCCGGTGGCTTCATTGTTCAGAAGGGGCTGTTGTTTTTCCCCCACGTTTGTTGGTTGTGTTGCTGTTGCATTTTGGGGGCTACTGTAGGTTGTTTTGGAGTCATTTTGGCCACGATAGGGCCAAGAATGACTCAGGAGTTGTTTTCCTTGCCCAAGCTGTGAATCGCTTGTGTGACTGCGTGTATGTAGTGGTTGGTCTTCGGACTGTGTTGGGAGCATGGATGGGGGATTGGTTGCTTGATAAACCTGGTGTGTTTGGAAACCACACAGACAGAGCTAGAGGGCTGGCTTTCTTCTCCATAACCTCTAAATAGCACTGCAAGGTAAGTCAGGTCCTGAGGGACTATGTAGCAGAGAAGGGACCGATTCCTTGTGTTGGGTATGTGTGGGTGTCTTAGAAGTCAGGCTAGCTCTGGTGTAGGTGTTCCTAGATCTGTAATGGCCTCACCATCTTAGCATTTAGCCTTTCCCAGCCCCTTGATGTCCTGATAAACCTGACCATGTTGGCTTGGCTATCTTGTTGATGGCCTGATAAACCCAACTGTGTTGGCTTGGTTGTGTTTTGTGTATCCTTGGCTATGTGTAAGCCTGCTTTTTCCTTATTCCTTGGGGAATCATGCCCAGCTCAGGGGTGGCAGCGTTGCTGGGATATTAAGGAGCACGTTGGCCTATGGTTGGGTGGAACGTTGCAGCGACGTAGCTGGTTGCGGAACGAGTTCTTTATAAGATAAGTAATCTTGTCTATTTTACTTCTGCAATCATACTTTTTGTTTAACGAATATGATGAACATGTTGAATTCTTGTATGAACGTATGTTGCTTTCGCTGTGTATGCTAAATAATTATGTATCTATGTATGATAAATTATGCATCTTAGCATGTTTTATGTTCTAACAATTCAATTCTTATGAATGCACATGTTCATGGGGCGGTTTTCCCGGATGGTTAATGTCATGGTAGCGTCCTCTTTTCCGGTCAGAGGGTTGGGGACATTACAGAAATGAAACAAAGAGAATCTACTGGTGGATGCTTGAACTATGAAGGAGAACCTATGGGTGCTCACAGCTCTATGTTGGTAACATAGAGATCAGATTTCAAAATGTTGCTGCAAGACAAATTTCTAGTAAACATGAAAATGAATACCTTGTATAGGTTGAAGAAGAAACAAGATCAACTTCCCCATCACCACTTGAGCTTCATGAAGTTGGTCCAAGAAAGAAGGAAGAAGATGAGGAGGTTCATTTGCAAGAGCCTTGTTTTCTTGAAGGGTCCTTAAATATGAATGAAAAGAAGATCCAAGAGGCACTTAGCATACTCCATGACACTCAAGCATTGGTATCAAATTCTTTTTGGAGAGCTACTTCCTTGGAGGAGCCATCCTTCCTTCAAGACATGGAGAATATTCAAAGAGCAATGTGCAACATCAAAGGTAATTTCATGTCTTTTCTTTTCAATATAAAAAATGGCATTGATCTTAGTGATTGGTTACATGAATCCTACTTGAATAATAATGAAGTTATTCATAAAGTCACAATTCAAAATGAGAATCTTCTTGAAAAGTTGCAACACACTTTTTTTTCCTCCTATGGTTCAGATTGTCAAATGGTAGATTGTTTGGAGGATTCTCATGACATGGTGGATCACGAGAAATGTGGAAATTTGAATGTGCTTGATGTGTTTGAAGATGAACTTTAAGAGATCCAAACACTTGATGTCGTGGAAGAGGAACTTGAATTGTCTCTTGATGAAGGTTATGCAATTTTTAAAGAATATCATGATTCCTCTACATTGCAACCAATCTATGACAAAGGTTTCACACTTTTGAAAGAGTTGCATGATACTACCCATATGGATCATTCCCATGACAACAATTCTGCACTTTTTGATCATTTGGGTGAGTTAGCTCATTCTCCTACATCCTACAATTCCATGTTTTGCAGCATTAGTCTCAATGAAGTATGGGTGAAAGAGTTTCTTTTGTATGGTGCCAAATGATGAGTATGGAACTCCTAGATTTACTTTTTATTATGACATGCTTGGAGCACTCTCTTATTCACATTTGCAGCAGAATACTTTGTTACTTTATGATTATGCACATCTACACGGATCTACCTATGATATGCATTTGAGTCACTTTAAGACTAATGGTTTTTATTGCTCAACACTTGGTTCATTTGATGTTGGAGGAACTTCATCCAACATTGGGGTGAATAGATTTATGATTGGAGAAATTTTTTGTTTCTAGACTCATACTTTGTTATATCTTTATGATTCTCTCATTCAAGGATCAATGGGTGATACTTCTTTGAGTCATTTAAAGTCTCCTTGTTTCTCTTTCTCATTATTTGGTTCAAATTTTAGTGGAGATTCTTCATTCACTTCTTGGATGAAAGAGTACATGGCTGAATATTTTGATGCATATCAAATCCTTTTGGAGCAGGATTATAGGACATAGGATCCTCACCTATGTCATTGGAGAATATTTGATTGGTCACTTGAAGCTTGTATGCACTTGGAAAATGGTGGTCTACTCACTTGGAGGTATAAGAACTTTCATGATTTTTTTGATGAGGAACTTCCTTGATGTACTTTTTTATTATGTTATTATGTACTTTGATGATATATATTATGTACTCGTGATGTATGGAAGAATGCATACAAGAAAATGGGATCGTGGAATTATCTTTCCTAATGGTATGGGTTGGACAACACTCTTAATTGTTGGAGTACAATACAAGCAATGGGACCCTAGGATATTTTTTGTCCCGTTGATTTCAATTTTTTGGGGAAACAAGAAGTAAGGAATATGAATTACCCACTTAAAAAGTGATTTTAATCAGAGTAGTGCATAAACAAGCATGGTGGCTCCTCTCTCAAATATTCATGGAATCTCAATGTTCGGGTACACAGGGTACTCCCAAAAGACCGAACGCCTTGAGAAACGGCTTCACACAAATAGATCATAGATCAATACATCAATGTTTGTCACGTGGTTAAAACCCTCAAGAGGGAAATAGTCCACTGCCCCAGCCAAATAGCTACTTGGAGAAATTTATTATGCAAAAGAAAGAAAGTTACATATGATCTTCTCATAATCGATCAACTAGCCAAGGACCCTCAATGCTCTTTAAATAGAGATCATAAACCAATCGAGTGTTAAGCCACAGATCAATGGTAGGTATGATTTAAGAGAAGTTGAACCGTTGGATCACTCTATGTCTAGAACATGTCATGACCGTCGGATTAGAATATTTACAAATGCATACTAATGCATACTAAAGAAACAGACTTTTACCTAACGGATATATTACACAAGTTGATCTTAACTAACTCCTAAGTGTCTAAATATCCTAACATCCCCCCTTAAGAACAACTTGGAATAGGATTGAAGGATTTACAAAAGTGACACTATTAGGAGAAGGAAGGAGGCATTAGAGACTATCCCCCCTTAAGGACACATTCCTGAACTCCTAACATAGACCGAACTTTAGAAAACTTTGCTTCTGTAAGAGACTTGGTGAAGATGTCTGCAACTTGATCATTTGTAGGGAAATAGAGCACCTCAATAACACTATCATGAACAAGATTTCTGATGAAGTGCATGTGTAGCTCAATGTGTTTGTTGCCCACTGATATAGAACTGGATCTTTGGAAAGCTTTATGGCACTTTGAATGTCGCATCAAAGTGGAGTAGGCTGTTGCTTTTCGAATCCAAACTTTGAAAGGATCTATCGAAGCGATAAAGCTTCCTAACTGGAATTAACTGCGGCTCGATATTCTGCTTCTGTTGAAGAAAGAGAAAGAGCTTGTTGTTTCTTACAAGCCCAAGTGACAGGTCCACCAGATCCCAGACTGAAAACATAACCTGTAGTAGACTTTTGATCATCAGGATCACCGGCCCAATCTAAATAAGTGAAACCAACCAACAAAGGTTTCCCCCCTGGACTGTAATGAATCCCAAACTAAATTGTACCTCAAATATATCGAAGTATTCTTTTTAATGCTTTCTAGTGACTTTCATGAAGAGTTTGCATATAACGGGCAACACGACCAACAACAAAGGAAAGGTCAGGACGGGAATGAGTCAAGTATAAAATACTACCAACAAGCTGACGATACAAGGTGGCATCTACTTCAGGGGAAGTACAAGTGGCAGAAATTTTGACTCCAGACTGGAAGGGAGAAGGGGCTGGTTTATAATCTTCCATGTGGAAGCGACGAAGAATATCACAATCATACTTAGACTGGGAAATAAAAATTCCTTCTTTGGTTTGCAAGACTTGGAGACCAAGAAAATAATGCAAATGTCCTAAGTCTGACATTTCAAAATTTTGCTTAAGACTGGATTTCACATGGGTTATAAGTTTAGGGTCACTACTAGTAAGGATAAGATCATCAACATAAAGAATAAGTATGATGAGATGGTTTCCTACTTTCTTGGTATAGACATTGGGGTCAGAATGACATCTAGAAAAACTAGTGTCAAGGAGAAAGCTATCCATTTTGGCATACCAAGCTCTAGGAGCTTGCTTAAGGCCATATAAGGATTTCTTAAGGAGACAAACAAGGCTAGAGTTATCCTGAACATATCCAGGAGGTTGTTCCATATAAATTTCCTCTTGTAAATCACCATGTAAAAAGGTAGACTTGACATCCATTTGATGGACTTCCTAGTTATGTAAGGCTGCAAGGGAAAGAACAAGGCGGATGGAATTCATTTTTGCTATAGGAGAAAAGGTTTCATTGTAGTCAATCCCTTCAACTTGGAAAAAACCTTTGGAAACTAACATTTCCTTAAGTCTTTAAACACTTCCATATGATGCATACTTAGTTCTGTAGACCCATTTACATCTGACAAGTTTTCTTCTTTTGGAAGAGAAACAAGATCCCAATTATCGTTCGCCATTAAGGAACAATATTCTTCATCCATAGCTGCATCCCAATTTGGATTTCCTGAAGCTTATGCAAAAGTTTATGGATCATGATTCTTGGAAACTTGAGCCAAAAGAGAAGAGGCTCGCTGAAACTGAGAACGTGTTCAACGTTGATCTCTAGGATCACCGACAAGATCACCAGCTACTTCACATGTTGAACGAACCCATCAAGGAAGCATTGGTGCTGGTGCAATTGGAGGAAAATGAGCAGGCCGGGGTGGATTTTCATCCTCACTGTCATCATCAGAAACTAGAGATGGAAACTTGTCAAGGAAGTTGGAAGAAGAAAAAGAAGGCACAATCGTCGAACTAGGCTCGCAGGCCAAAGATGGCACACTTGCCAAGTTAGGCTCACAGGCCAAGATATTTTCATCAAATTTAACATCTCTTCTAATGATGATATCATGAGAATGTGGCTAGAGAAGTCTATAACCTTTTACATCTTCTGAATATCCAACAAATATGCACTTTTCGCTTTTAGGCTGCAATGTTTTTCATTTTTCATCCGGAATGTGATCCCATGCTTCACAACCAAACACACGAAAGTGACTTACATCTGGTTTAATTTTACTCCATGCTTCTTTCGGTGTTATTCCTTGTAAAAATTTAGTGGGTGTGCGATTAACTATGTAATTTGCACAATTTATGGCCTTAACCCAATATTGAAGAGTTAGTCCCTTAGATTGAATCATACAATTAGCCATTTCTTTTAAAGTGTGGTTCTTTGGTTCAGCTACACCATTTTGTTGTGGTGTATATGGAACAGTGTGTTGTTGTTGGATTCCTTGTTCAGTGCAGAAAGTAGTGAACTTATTGTTAACATATTCTCCTCCATTGTCAGATCTTAACTTAATAATTTGATGACTAAATTGTTTTTCAACAAGGGCCTTGTAGGCCAAGAACATGTTAAATACTTCGCTCTTAAGTTTTAGGAAGTAAACTCAAGTGAGTCTAGAGTAGTCATCAATGAAAGTTAAGAAATATTTGAAACCAGAAAAAGGAAGCAGATGGAAGAGGACCTCACAAGTCACTATGCACAAGCGCCAAGGGAACCGAGGCGTGCCAAGAGGCACATTTGTCAAATTGTCCCGATGATGTTTTCCGAGTAAATAACTGGAACAAATACCATCCTTGCAAGATACCATCGAAAGACCAGTCACCATATTGTTTTTATATAGTTGTTACAATGAGTGATAATTTAAGTGACCAAATCCTTCATGCCAAAGTTTGCTTAAGTTATCACTATGAGCAAAAAAAACTTAAGGAAAAGGTGATGACCCAAAGCTGTTAAATTTGTACAACCTGGTAATATCATCAACTGTTCTAGTAGCAAGGACATTTTTAGGATTTTTAAAATTCATTTTGAGGATTTTTAAAATCCTTGATTACAACTTGGTGAGATGTAAAAGTCACAGTTTTACCTTCACCCGAATGAATAATTTGATAGACTGATAACAAATTGCAAAAAAGTTTTGGAATGCATAGTACATCACTGAAATGACCATTTTCTACTGGAACTATTCTAGATCCTACAACACTTAGAGATCTATCATCACCAATAAATATTTGTTTGGTGTTACATTCATGCATGGTAGAAAAGATGGCTTGATCCTTAGCCATATGATAAGATGCTCCAGAATCAATGAGCCATTCATTTGAAGTAGAAGAAGAAGATGCAATATAAGAGTAACCAGAAGCACAAAGTGCATGTCCATGAGAGTTTGATTCCGAAGATGAATCTAGGTTGATGTGGTGCTTCTTCATTACTGCTTCCAAGGCTTCCATCTTCTTGAAACACTTAGATTCATCATGATTATCTTTCCCACAAAAATTGCAATGACGCTCAGTCTTATTTCCTTTTAGCTTGGATCCTTTGTCATTTTTTAAAGAAGGAGCTGATTAAGAGGGTTTGAGACCCTTGTTGTTTACCTTATTATTGTGAAAATTATTTTTATTGGGAGGCTTGGACTTTTCTTTCTGTTGGGACAATAAGGCTTTCCCAGATGTATCTGCATTGTTAATTATTCCAAGATGAATGAAATTATATTTCTCTCTAATTAAGGAATCACAAAAGGATTCAAGACTAGGCTCTTGATAGCTAGCTACAGTCAAGGATTCTTTCATGGAGTAGAATGTAAATACAAAAACAAAATATGTAGGTCCAAGTTTTGAAAGAATATGGTAAATACATTGTTTGTCTTCTTTATTAATCTTGCATTATGAAATAAGAGTCTAAGATTTTTATACTTAGATAAATAGTCTTGAATGCATGAAAAATCATTTGTATTCAAGGAAATCAACTCATTCTCAAGTTGATGACCCCGAATTTCATTGTGTTTACCAAACACAGATTCCAACTTTTCCCAAGCTATATCAAGTTCATCAATTCCAGATATGTGAAATCGCAAATCAGTAGAGATTTACATCCCAATCAATACATGAGCTTCATCACATCTATTTACCCATTTAATTTGTTTATCATCATCAGTGGGTTCTGTTTCTTTCTCTGAGGTTATCCTGAAAAGTCCCCTACTTCGCAAAACATCCTCCATATGAGATATACATGAGAAATAGTTAGAACTTGTAAGTATAATATCACAAGGGGCAGCCATATTATAAAATAATGGCTGGAAGAACAGAAACTAACTGTCTGGATGCAAAGAGCTTGAAAAAATATGCAGTTTTAAAAACAAACGACACTGAAAACTGATGCTGGATGATGAAGTTATGCTTGATCAAAGAAAATGTTGAAGATGTCCCCAATAGTGACGTGGCATATATTAACTTGACCAACTAAAAAAAGAACCCCCCTCTTCCCAAGACAACCTTTGACAATCACTTTACAATAAAGTTGTTTTTAAGTGAATCACTTTTGTAGAATAAGTGATGTTCACTTTTACAATAATGTTACTTTTAAATAGTGCGGCAATAAATTAAAAAACTTAGATAACTCACTTTTTATTTTATTTTATTTATGTGAGATGTACTTTTACAATAAAGTAACTTGAAAATAGAAATTGCATGCACTAAAAAGTAGCTTAATAAGACTTGAACTCAAGACTTATTAAGGAATAAAGCACCTTTGGACCAAGTGAGCTAAGTTTAAAAGGTACATAAAAGAATGGAAAGAGGAAGGAGATTTTTTTTTCATTTTTTGAAAACTCTTCTCTCTCGTTCTTCGTGCTTGCCTTTTTTATCTGCAAATCACAAAGAAAAATGAAAAAAATAAAAATAAAAAAATTCCACACAATGGAGTTAGATATTGATTAGTTTACCCAGAAATTCTATGTTTTCAAGTTTTTCTCCCTATTTCTGATTTTCTGTGATCGCACAAGGTGCACGACAAAGAGCATACGTAGCCGAGAAGACAAGACAAAAAACTTTCCCTTACTGTTTCTGATTCGTCGCGATCACGCAAAGTGCACGGTGAAGAGCATACGCAACCAGGGAAGGCAACAGTCCGAGAATATAACAATAAAGATCTAATAATAAAACTGATAAAATATGAGAGATTTAAAAAAATAAAACAAATCCGTCACTGTAACATTATACCTTCAGATTTGCCGAAATGGGAGTTTCTGGAACAAACAGAAACACTTTTCGATGAAACAAAAAATATTTCCCAATGGAAATGGCACTACGTATGTAATGAAACAGCTCCCATAGGCTACAAATGCATATAAAATCTAGAACCAGAAACCCTTTCAAAGTTTTGGCAACACTGGTTCCAGATCTTGATCAAAACCGAAAGCGAAGGCTTCATAAATGCTCTGATACCATGTTCGAATACACAGGATACTCTTAAAAGACCGAACACCTTGAGAAACTGCTTCACACAAATAGAGCATAGATCAACACACCGATGTTTGTCATGTGGCTAAAACCCTCAAGAGGAAAACAATCGATGGCCCCAGCCAAATAACTACTTGGATCAATTTATTATGCAAAAGAAAGAAAGTTACATATGAGCTTCTCATAATCGATCAACTAGCCAAGGACCCTCTATTCTCTTTAAATAGAGATCATAGACCAATCGGGTGTTAAGCCACAGATCAATGGTAGGTATGATCTAAGAGAAGTTGAACCGTCAGATTAGTCTATGTCTAGAACATATCGTGACCGTCGGATTAGAATATTTACAAATGCATACTAATGCATACTAAAGAAACACACTTTTACCTAACAGATATATTATACAAGTTGATCTTAACTAACTCCTAATTGTCTAAATATCCTAACACTCAAACACTCAAAGTTGGGAAACTTGGCGGCAACTTCAAAGAATCATACAGAAAGCAGGTTCTTCAACACCCATGTTTGAAATTGCTTGAGGAAAATCAATATTAGGAAGGGGGGATTTTTCATGTCCCAAATTTTGCATTGGGTCATAATGGCCTAATCACATTTTCCATATTTATTAGAGTTCTCCAAATTGATGCTAAGGGTCAAATAATTGCTAGCGAGGAAAATTACTAGTTTCCTAGGTTGGGGGTGGAAGCTAAGGGGGAAAATGAATGATGTTTGAAAATTATAATGGCATAAATATTTAATAAAGAATATATATAAATAAATACAATATAAAATTTAAGTGGCAATGGAGCATGGAGACACATGAAGACTATGGGGCCCACACAAGCTAGAATTTATGTGCCACGTGGCATCCTTCTCTTGAAATTTCGAATCCATGGGAAGCCTAAAGGTTATTGGATGAGTTATAAGGATAATACACTTGGACATATGCATCATAGGTCGAATTTGTGAAGAAATTTAACTTACATGGGAGAGTAAGAGTCATTTTGGATCTAGTAAGACACTTGGACTAGATTCCCTAGCTCTATGACAACAATGATGAAGATGCTATGACACCTATGAAAAAAATAAGATATTAAGGCTAGAATATGACATATATGACATGTCAGGTTTGAATAGAGCATCCAATAGAACTCTCATGTGATTTGGGGAAGCTCAATGGGTTCCTACTCAAATTGGGGGAAGATGGAAGGCTAGGAAAGGGAGGACACATGGAAAATTATGAGCACACACCCAAATTTTAATTGGCTTGAGTTTGTGTATGGATTGGGAACATTAGAAGGATAATTATGTTTATAAAATATAGGAATAAACCAAGATAATAGATTTTTATCATTTGAGAAATTGTCATTTGTGAATTGTGAGAGCTAGTGGATGACTAGTTTTCTTGCCTTAGCCAATTTCGAGGGTGAAAGATTCCCATCCAAGTTGGTGTTTGGAGAGGCCAAGTATGTATTTAATGGAAATTTTATGGAGTATTATTTTCAGGTGTAAGCCACTGGGGATCTTTTGGATTCTTCTATTGCAGCACTTTCTCTCAACCATTTCCATTTTTTATGGCATATTCTTACTCATGGAGGGATTGCGGTTTGGGTGAGATATTGATCTATTTTGGGAATATTATAATGCTAAATTATTTTATTTTATGATTTAAATCATATTTATTTCAATTTCATAATACTCTCAGTTTGAAATCCCAAAATATTTTATGTAAAAATGTTAAACAAGGAAGAAATAGTGCCATTTCCCCACTATCTTGTTGTGCACCATTGTAATGTTAAAAATTTCGAATTGGGAGATATTTTAATTGTCCATTACTGATTGTAATAAGCTCAATATTCTCTGTTATTCATTCTCATAATGTCTCAAGTCTAAATATCAAATGGTTTTAAGGAAAAGAGATTATTAATGAGCAATCAATGACCATTTCCCCACTACACTGATGTATGCTATGATAATGCTGATTATTTTGAATGGAGGAATGTATATCTAATACATGTATGATTAATGGACTGTAATTAATGTTTATTTCAAGTCTCATTTTCATAACTTAAACATTGGAAGCCATTTTACTCATTTTTATTGCATCGGGAGAATATTTGGTGTCTTTTCCCCAAGGGTCGAAATTGTGATTTGGGAACTGTTTCGGAAAGAGTCATAACAGCCTATGTAAACTAAAACATGGTGCATATGAGACTTTAAAAATGTCCCTTACACATCCCCTTTATCTGTTCATAAATTCGAGTGACTTTGGGACCATTTTAGAAGCCACTTCCGGCAATTACCTAGGGGGAATTGGAGCCCCAATTTGCTAATAAAGACTCCTAATTTGAACAGAACATTAAACAAGTTTGAAGAATTAATTGGTGGGTCAAAAAATATACATTAAGATCGTATTTAATTTCTATTATCAGTCATGTACCTTATGAGAAAATTTGGAAGCATTTGGGTCCATTTGGAGGTCTAGACATCAAAACTAATCAAGGTTCGAAATTGGGGAAATTGGTCATTTAATAAAAAATTTATTAAAAAAGGACACTACAGAAGGAGGTATGTTATCAAGTATTTATATATATTTTTAATTGTTATAAATATAGATTTTAGATTGTACGTTTGTATTTGAAATTATAGTTTTAAAAATTAACATTTATGTAACCAAAGAAAATATCATGTTTTCCAATTGATAGGGGGATGAGTTCGATATAGATAAGGATGAATCGGCATCAATATTGGGGATGGAGGAAGTAAATAAACTTTTTATGTTGATGTAAAAAATCTAATTAGATACATTAAAAAGTGGTCAAGTAAAAATAAGCAACCCTTACAAAGTAATGAAAAATTACCATGGGAATCAAATGATTTCCCAACCACTCCTAGGTTATAGAAAAAGGTATAGGATAAAATCAATAAGAGTAACATCAAAGAATCTGGAATAGGTTGCAGATCTATCCAAATCCCCAGAAACACCTAGCAACCAAAATTTATCTTCCACATTACCACCTTATGGATCCTGTATTGGTTTGTACAATATTAGTAGATATTATGATGTAATTTTAGGGGAAACATGATTTGTCAAGAGGTTGAAGGAATCATGCCTTCAATTATTTTGAAACCATATCCATATCCTGTTCTCTAAGATTCCACTGTGATAAAAAAGGGCTAGTCATTCAAGAAATTGAATCTGAATTTGGTGAAGGTTGGTAATTTAAGAAGGACAAACTAAAAATTTCACAAAATTGCAAAAGGTTCCATCGTAACCAAACAAAAAAAATAAAAACTTTTGACCTATCAATGTCTTCGAAAAAGCCCAATGAATGTACCTGTGAAGGTATGGAAGGAATTGGTCAAATATTATGAGAAGTTGGATGCTCTAAGAAAGGTTTGTGAAGAGACAACATAGGTATTTATTTTTTTGTATAACATTATTTCAAATTATGTAACAAATTTTGATAATTGATTTGTGCCTAAATAAATTCAATTAGTTTATATTTCAATACAAGGGTTCAAAGGCGAAGCTAGCAAAGAGAAATGCCACTCATCATAGCGACAAAAAGGTTTACAAGCATTAATCTGCACTTTCATAAGTATCTTGAATATGTGAAATTATCCTTGTATATTTCCAACTAAAAAATAAAATTTTGATTATTAATGTGTATGTGTGTTATATTTTGTCAAGAAGAAAAATATCGCCATAATCCAAATTACTACATAAAGAAATCATGCAAAATAATAGATGGAAACATTTTGTGATCTGGATAGAGAATGAGGTAAGATGGATGGTAATTCACGTCATTGACATTATTAAATATCACTTGATTTTATTATTCCTCTTAGTCATCTATTCTTGACATGAGCTATGTACTAGAGTCTAATGCTTACAAGAGCATTCTTAGTTAGAATTTTTGTTATCTTAGTAATTATAAGAAAATATTAGTTTGTGTATATGAAATTCAAGTATCTCTTTTATCTTAGTAATTATAAGAAAATATTAGTTTGTGTATATGAAATTCAAGTATCTCTTTACTAAGATCCCTAAATTTTAGATGAGGATACATTTTAATGAGTCTTGGTGAACTTAAATTGAGAAACCTATTATGCCTTGTTTGATACATTTTCTCTTATCATAACTAGAGTAACAAAGTTAAATATTTGATAGTATAACACCCCCCTGATATCTCATCAGATTAGGGCAATGTGCCTTCTAGTAGCTCATAACCTCTCTTAATACTTAGTAGTTCTCTTTCTCATTAACTAACTACTCTTGGACAATAGTATAGGAAACCAACCCTTTAGGAGCTTTAGGCACCTTGTGTCATACAACCCTACCTTACTTTTGTAATATAGTCTTGACCAATATATGCCTACTTACAACTAGATTAACTAAGGGCCTACTCATAACTATGCCCTAAACTACAATTGTTAGATTTTGATCTGAGTCCTATAACACTTCGACTTACATCAAACCATGGTATAAAACATCCCATCAATACTTATTTAACACTTAACCAAAATACAACAACACTTTTCCAAATAGAACATTCCAAGTAATAGCAACATCCATAAAGTAAATACATTGTAACATAAGATGTTTGGGTGACACCCAAGGAGGATATCTACCCAATCCATGAATATATAATTATCTTTGCTTGTTGATCCAATTGGAATGTCCTCAACCATATTTCCCATAGCTAAGAACACTTCATCCTTCCTCTCGATATCAATGAGTGTTTGGCCAAGATTTTCTTCATCATAGCTTTTCACAAGCATTTGCAAGTATTCTCCTTCCTCATGATTGTCCTCAACATAAGGTTCCTCCAGCACATCCAAAGTAGTTCCTACCATGTGCACATGATTATTTTCCATGAAATATGGAGGGTGTGGTACATTAAACTCCTTTCAAACTTGACCAATTTACAACCTTGAATCTTGAAGAGATTCTTGGGTTCTCTTCAAGGAATCATATGTAGCCTCACATTTTCTATAGAGTGTTTTAGAATCTTTTGTTTCATTATTGAATGCACAATGGTAAATTTAAGCCATCAGGAGGAGATGATATATGTCAGATAGTAAGTTCATATAGCTCTTCGTCATCTTGACCATGCCTTCTTTAAGTGTTATGCACTCTTCCAGAAATGCTTCTCCTTCCAACTCTCCTCCATAAGCTTTCCACCAACATCTTTCCACCAAGGCATTGATGTCAACAAAGTTGTTCATGGCTACCATAAGCTTCTCTCTATCCTCTTTTGGTGATCCACTCAAATTATGTGGCTCACAAAGAAGTTCCTCCACCAAAGTTTCTCCTTCCAATGGCTGACAGACAAGACTATATTTCTTGTGGCCTAGATCCATAACACAAATATCATTCTTAGTTTACCGATTAGCTTTAGGATATTTTGCAAAATCACTTCCATGATATGAGGTCGAGGTTATCTCTGAAGGTTAGAATGAAATGTGATATTTGCAAACATCAGGAAGCACATAATGCCTTGGAATTCCATCTTTATCATATTCTTATATGAACACTGTGGTAGCCTGTTCTTCCACCAAATTCTCAGGTTCACACCCAAATGGTGTGGCCTTGTCTTCGTCTTCATTATGAGTCTCAAGAGGTGACTGTAATTATGATTTATAACCTTCTTTTGGATATGATCCAAAAGATATCTCACCGCCCTCACATGAACCAACATACTTAGTAATGATCTTGAAATCACCCACAAGGAAGTTAGAAATGCATTCATCTTCACTTTCTTCTCCCATGCACTCACCTTGCAGTGACTTATGCTCCCCCTTATATAAATCTTCTTCTTATTAACCAGTTAAGGAACTAAGTGGATCATGGTCCTTTTCAATGATTTAGAATCGCTTTAGGGACTCATCCTCCTCTTTCTTATTTTTCCTAGAACCAACGGATTTTTGGATCTCTTCTTGCCATAGAATAGGCTTCACCTCTTTATCTCTTTTGGCTCCAGGTGGAAAACATCTAGTTACCACTTTCTTGGACACTTCATCCACCATATTTGTAATAATTTTCATGTTTCTCCCAAAGTAGGGATATCTAAATAACTTATGTATCTCAAGAGTGAATTACTCTTTAAAAGAAAGGTCCTTCACAATTCCATCACTTGGTCCCCAATAATATGCAAGGTACATAATTGATTCCTCTGTCCTCCCTCTACAAGAGATCCCATCATTAATAGATCCTGGAATCATATTCATCATAGGATGAAACATATATTCCATCATCTTCATCTCTTGGTAGGCCTCCATCAACATAGGGGGATTCTTCTTCTTCACATTGTTTGCAGTACTCTTCATATTGCTCATCGTAGTCATCATCAGAGTATAATATGGATGGAATTTTCTTCAAATTGATATATTAATTCCACAGAATGGGCCAAGGAAAGAGATATGATACCACAGTAATATCCCTGATATAATTAAGATCATAATATTAAATCCTATTGTTGATATAATTAAAACGTGTCATAAAATTTTACATTAAAATCGATCACTTTCTTTCAGGAAAGGAAAAACATAGGAAGTACTAGAAAAATTGAGAATGATATAGGGATAATGGAAGAAACCAAAGGATTGGTTTGAATAGAGAGAGTTCAGATCCCTAAGCACCTACATGTTGGTCCCTTTTAGTTTTTGAAGATAAACTATGCTGAAGTCTACTCCCAAGCTTCTGGGTGCCCCAACCAGAGAAAACTGAGATTGAAAAATAAATTCCAATAAAAAAGGATTATGGAAGTATTAAGTGAACTTTCATTTACTGATTAGGCATAAAATATAATTTAACATGTTTGGAACAGATCTGAAATAGTTTGAGGGAGTTTGGGGTGGTTTGGGAAAAAACTAGGATTTTGGCCTAAGGAAATCCTATGCAGAAGACGGGACTCAAACGTTGTAAGATCCTAAAAAATTCTTTATATGAGAGTTATGTTTGGTTTTGGGGTGAATTTACAACCTACAGAAACTTACATAACACTAATTGGGTTTACATATTATTAATAGTATTAAAAACTGTAAAACTTGTCAATGAGCAAGGGTACAAAAATAACAATAAATTTTGAATATGAATTTTATCATACCTGCAAATAATGGTTATTAGTAATTTATATGACCTTTGTTATGCATCAGATAACTCATTTATGTCTACCATGGCCATTAAATCACATTTCATGCCTAGAACTTACAAAAAAAGCCCCTTAAATGGGCATTAGAAGACTTCACTCATAAAGTTTAGCATTATGATTTCTTGGATATAAATATTACTGTAAAACCAATATCAGAGCATGAATATGGATATGAGAAGCCCAGAATAATATTTTATGAGCGTATCTCCCTCAATGATTCCCAAGACTGGAAAATGGAGGTTTGGAACTAACACCCAACACCGATCTGAGAGCGTAAGTGAGGTTTCCTTCATTGGAGATAAAATTCCATGTTTGGATGGATTTTATGAGAGCTATAAATTAGTCTTCAATGGATTCTCCTTGGATCTCTATGACCCGCACTGAAGAATGGGAGAGAAGAGAAGAGAATGGATGCTTCAGGAACATCACCCAAGGTGACTAAGGCACATCACTCAGACCGGAAGCTTAGATTCAATCAACACCAAAACATTAATGACCAAAAATTTGAAATGGATTTGGAAGAATCCTTCAATAAACCTTGAGTGACTTGTTGAGCAATTCATCCACCTATTGAGCAATTTACACACTTGCAAACCCTAACCCTAAGCCATGTATGTGTCCTTCATGAGGAAATTAGCAAGTTCAGTCATATGATGTCGTTTCCTTTCTTGCATCACTCAACCCAAAGTGGAAAGTTCCCCCCCTTAACAAAATTTGCATTCTTTATGATTGATAATGTTTCCTTGATTGGATCCTTTCACCAAAATGGAAATTACACCCTTCCTTGGCCAAAGTTTATTGTTTTTGCACTGAGTGTTTTTCCTACACTTTCTGCTTTTAAAACTGCTTGCTTTTCCTTTCTTTTGTCAGTTTCCATCTTTTTGTGACATATTTCATCTGCCAGTTTTTTTTTGATAGTTGTTATTTGTCATACTAAGTAAGTTGGATTTCCTAATGCACCCTCCTGACATGAAAACTCATTCCCACATGTCATTAGTTTCATATTAATTAAATATTTACACAGATAATCCAAAATTCAGAAATAAACTTAGTACATGCCTCCTTAGTATGAAATGATCAAAATTTCATAGGTAATTTAACTAATTCAAAGTTTTAACCCCTAATTACTTGACAAGGTTAACACTTTCAATGTCCTTCCAGGAAGGGACATTGCAATATAGAAATCATTATGTTTCCATTTAACCATCATTAGCTATCAGTTTTCAACTACCATCACCTGTACGATAGCTTAGATCCATCACTTATGCTATATCCTGGACCCATACCTAAGAAAAATGGAGTTCCCTAGAGTCTCAATAGAGAGATTCCCTGACCGATCTATGCAAGAACATTGGAAGGAAATTTGGGTAAAAATACAGAGGGACTAGTAACTCTGAGAAGGGATACCCATTCATTTGGTTGTGCATGCTAACGGGGGAGGATTGTTAGTTGATTGGATAATTTGTAGTAGGGATACCCATTCATTCCATATGAAGAATGTATTTTCATTCTAATATGAATCGAATAACGATTCTTTAAAGGAAAAAAAGGGTCTACTCCACTCCTACCATATACCTTGAGTCTTGGATTGTTAACTTGTTTTCTTAGGTCATAAAAAGACTAGATCTCAACCAATAGAAACAAATTTATATCTTAACCAAAAGCAATGTCCATATCAACTTATTAAATTACATTTAATATATTTAGTAAGATAAAAAATGTTGAACCTAATGTCTAGAGAAAAATCATAATTACAAATAGAAGTTGTGACACTAAATCAATTATTCTTTCATGGAATATCTTAACATTTTTTAAATCAACTAAGCCATCTCATATTAAGCTCAAATTCCTCATCCACATCCTTTCGGTCGAATTTTGGCCCAAGTCAACCCATCTAATGCAGTTAATGAAATGCTTCTATGTTCTTATACTAATATGTGTTTTTATTTGATATTTTGGGGTGGACAAGCACCTATGCTTTTTCTACATTGTAGGAGTACGAGACATGTGTACTTCCTAGATTGATTCTATGGAAGTCATTACAAATTCAAAATAAGCAATTATTGAAAAAATTATAACGAATAATTGATGCATGGATAACTGGTACCTCATGCATGGATAATTGCTAGATGATGCATGGATAATTGACAATTTGTGAAAGAGAACTCATTTAACTAGAATAAGGCGAAAACAAGTAACTGATAGCTTATTAGTGGCACTTAACTTGTGATCAATTGGTGTTCACCAACCACAAGTTAAGTGGCTATGCGAGTCATACTGGTGCCAATTTATTATACAGAAATTTCTTATTGGAATCTATCTTCGTAAACTCATGTTTATATATTTAAACATCTTGTATAATAATCTTCAAAATTCTCAATATCTTAATATACCATAGATTTGGATAGTTCATGCATTGAATTCAAAAATAAAAATAAATCTTAACTAAATATTAGTCATAAGATTTTGTACATAAATAAAAGAAAAAAATTGTAAACCTTTTACAAACACATAATAGATGGTACCTCGCCAAAAGAGTGTGTTCACATAAATTGCCAATCAAAATTCCAAAATTTATACATGTTGTATTACCAATCAAAATTCCAAAATCTATACATGTTGCAAGTACATATTTTTGTGTAGATCTTAGACACTTCTTAGAAAAGTAAATGTTTTTGTGTAGGTCTCAGAAAAATTATAATAAGGAATATTAATAACTTAGTATTCATTTTTTTCCCAAACAAAGGATAAATCTATCCAAATTTACAAATATAAATCTAAACACCTTTCTTTTCAAATGATATTTATACAAACTCAACTAAATTTCCAATTAATGACTTTAAATTTGTCGATGGGAGTCATCCCAAATCTCAACATTTTCCATAAATATTCGACATTAAGGCAATATACATAAACAATCTACTTAATTTTATACATATTTAACAAATACATAAATATAATCAATTGAAACATAAAATACATGAACAACGTGTATAGTTTGATTTCACTTGAGTTGATAGGTGGTAAGGATCTTTTTCAATATTTTCCCAATTTCACTGCCTTTAGCTTGACCTCTACCACCTCCTATGGCTAATCTATTTCCCAATTGACCTTCAAGCAAAATAGGGGTTATAAGAACAAGCTAAATAAAGTTTATATGAAGAGATATCAAACTAGCAAATTAAAAAATGATACTGACATTTACTTTGCCAAGATTTTCAACCTCAAAACTAATTATCACTAACATAATCTAAGCTCCCAACATTCACTCAACAATTTTACACTACATATTCCATCTCGAGATGGAATTAAGGTGCATAATACTTGTGTTGTTTTTATATACAATATTATATTAAGTGTGAACATAAAATTAACTTTTATTTAAATAATTAAACTAAATCATTATTTAACTAAGTCATTTTTTAGCGACAATGCCTGTAAATAATAATAGGTGTTCTGCATGTTTAAACAGTGGATTTATCTACACTGTATTTTTTTTATTAATCATGTATATAATGGCATATGAGAGAAAAAAAGTGTATCAATATCAATAGTTTTTTATAAATTATGTACATAGGGGCATATAAGAGAAAAAGATGTATCAAGCATCACATCATATCAATGTATATTTTGGAAATATAAACATCATTTTATAGACAGTAGCGAAGTTTTTGGAAGAGATGTTGTCATATAATGTTATGCAATTTGACATATTTTTAATAATAAAAAATAAAAAATTAATATTAAAATAAAAAATAAAAAAAATGAAAACATGTTAGTTTAAAAAATTTACATATATTTTAAAGAAAACTGCATATATATTTTTATGCTAATTTAATAGTCATATAAATTTTCTTGGATGTGTAAAAAATTTAAGATAAAAAAAATACATTTCAAGAAATTGGATTCCTCTCGGTGCTTAAGAAATATAGATTTAAAATGAATCTATTGGGTGTACCAAAAATTCACTATAACCTCTACCCACCAAGAATTAATAAATTATAATAAATATTCATTACATGAATTCTTAAACCTCCATTATCAATTTTTAAAGTTTTAGCTAAATACTTATATTATTTTTCACAATCTTATAATACTAATAGCCTCCACAAAATCTCCCTTGAAAAGTATTTTTCCCTCTGCTGTAACTTGAAATTATTTCATCATCTTCGACATTTTTTTCATAAAACACACAATAAATCCTCTTCACCTAAATTTTTTTTAGACGATGCTGAATAATTCTTCAATTCTCTTTTTATATTCTTATAATAATGTAACATGTTTTATATCGCAAATTTGTTCTATGCACATCATTATGTAAACGAAATAAATGAAAGAAATCTCTCTTTTTGTTCTCAACAATCTTCGTGTCACACGAATGAGGTCTATAATATTCGAAATATTATTGGATGTGGAAGGCATAAGTATGAAAACAATATAGTTGAATGTGGAAGGCAAATGAATGATAGTACATTAAAAATACTTCCAAGTGTCGTGTATATCATCGCCATATATTTAATGTATAAATATTATATGACGATTGAATTACGAGTCGTTGTTCCCTCCTCTTCGGCATCAACATCTGTGCTCTTTTTCGTTTCCTAGGTGGCCACAATTTCTCGTCCATTTCAATTTTATCGCATGGTGGGGGAGAAAAGATACGATTATTTCTAAACTATGTTATTTAGAAACGATTATTTCTAAACTATGTTATTATTATAACTGCCGCAGCAGGTATATAGCAATCGATTGCAAGTCAACTTCGGTTGACTTTGTATTTGTTGCTCCTGCCAAAAATATTAAAATCTGTTTTCTAAAGTTTAACTTATGAATTTGTAGAATATTTTTTTTTAATTTTGTTAAAAAAATTATTTTGTAAACAACTGATTGGATAATCACAAGTGATGTCAACCTTGGAATTTGGTATCTGGTTTTCACTTGACACATGGCAGCTATGACATCAGGAAGCTATGACATCAGGATAAGTACAATTGTGGGTCAATCAATTGATTAATAAAACAAATAAACTTCATGAAATTTGTTACTGTGTTGGCAGATTTAGCCAGTGAAAAATGCATGTACTGGTTGAAATACGTCACTATATTTGATGCATTCGCTAGAAATGCCAGATTCTAGAAGACCTCTGCAACTGCATTTATTTTTTTCCATTGATCTTTGAGTCAATTCTGAGGAATACATAACGAAAAATTCAAGAATTCAAAGAAGCAAATCATTTATCTGCATGCACGCTCTGAAAAGTCTTAACAAATTACTCACCCAAAACAAAAATAGCAGCAAGCAGTCCGCCATGTCTGGACTTGTCCACGGACCGTTTCTTCCAATTGGCATATCCTTCCAATTTGCGCAATCCACCTCATTCGATTTCCTGCAAATATGACTCAGCCATTACAAGAAATCATGGACTTAATCTCCCCAAATTCAAGCACAAACATCCATATGAAACTCTGCAAATATATATAAAACTATTCAAGAAATTCAAAACGGGCATACCATTTCAATTCAGAACCCAAAGAGCTCTTCAAACAGGCAGAGAACACGGATTTAAGCCTGAACGTCTGCAATTCTCAGCGAAACAACATAGCCATTGAATCCGATGGTGAATATAGATAGGGGGTTTCTTGCCAAAGCAAGTTCTGGCAGGCAAGATTAATTCACAAGGGAATGAGAATCCACAGACCGGCTACATTTATGGTGTATGCCCGCCGTCTCGTCCGCAGCCGCAGCCACAGGCAAGGGTGCTTTTACCTTGTGTTTAAATTGGGACAATGTCTCTTTCTCGCTTCCAATTTGTATGAAGAAATACAAGATTGGGATCTTTTCCGTTACTGGTTTTCAATAGTGAAACATAAATATGATATTATAATTATTAAAGCAATCAAGTAGCAAATATCCCCACCCAACCAAACTTACTGCCTGAATCCTCAATCCTCAACATATTTTCAGCATTCTGGTAGCCTGGAATCTCGATAGTAACGTCAGTCTTGTTGCGTTGTCCTTCCTTAAAAACATGCATCAATATGAAATTCAACAGATATAAGTTACATATTATTTAGATCATCTCCTTCGATCTCTGCAATCAGATGAAGATCCAAACTGGCGTGGAAGCATGGCGATTGTTTCTGCTTTCAAATCGCATTTCAATAATCTTTCATATGCTGGCTTCTACCTCTAATATGTATTCTTTACTGCTGCTAGTTGTCAATCTCCCTTCGCCGTGTATTTAATGCTTTTTCATTTAATATCGATCTGGTGAACTGCATAGACGTGGAAAATAAAAATATCCAAGTGGAAAACTTCCTCCTCAAATCATGCGCGAAGTTTTGGAATTCACAAATATTTTACTCAAGAGATCCTTTTGCTAAAACTAGAGAATGACTGTTGCAAATTACTGTAAATTTAGTCTGACATCTTCTTTATCGTTGAGCCTTTAGGTATCTAGAGCTGAATTAAACTATTTGCTATTCCAGCGTTGTTCACTAGATGGTCCACTATTGCATGAAATCACTGTATCAACTACTCATAATGAAACATGCATTTTTGTACACAGGAGACTACAAGAAGAATATAGAATTTCCGTTAGACTAAAATAGGAGATATACACAGGGGACTACAAGAAGAATATCTTAGGATCGAGAAATGGCTCTTACATGAACCATATATATTGATAGTCTTGTCTATGAATTTCTTACAGTCTTCCTCTTTGGCCACATCTGCAGCAATCACATGAACGTGTTGAGGCCTGGAAATTCGCAGGCGACAACAGTAACCCCAATCAATGTTCCCAACTAGCCCGTTGACTGTTTGGTATAGGGAATCCGTTCGGTTTGCGGTCCGGCTACCGTAGGTCAAAGTAACAAAACAAGGTTTTACCAGTTGCGGCCCGGTCCACCGTGTATATTTTTGTATTTTTTGACTTCTGTATGAGATGCATATGCCTACTTAACCATGCAGGGTGATTAGGATGCAAGGAACAGTCACAATGTGATGCGCAGGTTCTTACCTCTCGTCTTAAGCCCACAAACATCTAAATCACATATGCAACCATGAAATGAAACTAACTACCTATCTATCTATCCCTGAGGAGCCAAAATATGATTTACTTATGAGTAATGTGGATTATTCATGCATTATAAACAGAAATTTCAGGTAGCTGATATTCTTATCACAACACATGAAAGATAAAAGATATTTTAACAATCAGATAGCCAACTGTTTCATAAGCAGCATACATTACTCATAGTGGAAATCTTCATAAAATAAACCGGAAAACATTCATGCAAGAACATAGGTTCAAAGAGTTAGAACGGTCTCACGGTTAATGGACATAACGCTGAAAACGAAATAGTTCCTATTCAACTAATCCATCTCACAACATTAGAATATTCCACAAAGCTTTCTCCAACAGGCCAATTGTAATTTATTATTGCAAAAGGAAATAGTTCTTCTTACAATATGTCTTCACTAGTCTAACTGGGAAAAAGCCCCTTCTTCCCTCTTAGTCTATTACATTTATACAAAAAAGGTGAGATGGTTGGGCTGCCCAAAGTAACCTTTGGGCTTCCCAATGCTTGGCTTTCTCAAATGTTTTTTTTTTTTTTAATACAAAAAATGTTATAAAATACAAAGGTGACCAATCCGTCATGAGGAGGGCCCCTCTTGGTTGTCTAGAAACTTCATCCATGCTGCAGCTTCAGTAGCGATGCCTTCAAAGGCACACGGCTCCAAAAACTGAATATTTATCTCAAACTTCTCAGCTTGGTTCTTGATAGCCTCGACTCTAGATGTACTCAATCGAAGCTGATCTTCCAGAAGCTGTACACTGACAGCTGGATGATCTACTTCGCTTCTCAAGATCTGATCATCCAGGGCTTTGATATCCTGTACCTTAGCTTCTTCCTCCTGGAATCTCTTCTACAATAGCTCCACAAAGGCGTTGTGGTCTGGGAGAGCTTCAAGCCTCTCTTCAACTTCTATCTGGCACCGGTTGTAGGTAATGAGAAGTCTTCTGAAAAACTCGGTGCATAATCCCTTTGTCTTTTTCACTGCCTTCTTGAAGTCTTCAGCGGTGTTGATAGCAAACTCCACCAGGTTATAGTCTCATTTGAGAGCCTGTTGGTCTTTTGACGGTAGCTCTGCTGGGGTTTCTTCGTTGTTCTCCAACCTCGCCATTCTTGTAGTTAGGATCTCTAGGACGTCCTGGGATCTATCCACAAAGTAGGATGCAGTTTCCAGGATCTCCTCCAATCGACCATCGATCTGTAGCACTCTACATCTTTCTTCTTCAACAGCAGTCTACAGCTGCAGCATCTTGGTTTTCTGGGTCAATACATGCTCCTTGAAAGGCTGGAGGTTGACTTGTTGTTCTCTTGCCACTTCCAAAGCAGTGGTCAAAGAAGAAATCTGCTCCTGATGTTCCTTTCTCAATTCTTGGGTGTGCAGATCATTGGCCTCCAAGAGGATCTTCTGCTGCTCTTCTAGCTCTTCCACCTTTGCCAATAGCTGTTTCTTCTCACTCTTCAGATCTTGGCATTCCTTTTGCACTTTCTCTAGGGCCTCCTGTGTTGTTTCCTTGACTTGCATCTCTACTTGGAGGGCCTGTATCTCGGCTTTTGAGAATTTCATTTCCCTTTGCATGTATTCATATTTCCTCTTGAGCCTATTGCTTTCTTCCCTCTCTTGCCTCAATGTATCTTTCAATTGAGCAGAAGATTTCTTGGATTGCTCCAAGTCAATCATGATTTTGCTTACATTATCCTCTGAAGCTTGGATGAATGCAGACCCGGCTCTTAGGGTAAATCTCAGATCTTGTTCTGTTCCTAACATAACAGCCGTATCTGTTATCATTTTACCAGGTAGACCTTCCACCTCAACTTTCCAAACTGTCCTCTTTATTATTCTCTTTGTTGCCCTATCATAATATACAGTGTTGAAATCAGGGATTTCCTTTCCCTTTTCTTGTACAAAAGGGACCAGCTTGAGCGTGGGGACCATGGGTGTGCTGGCAGCAGGTACTTGTGTGTCCTGAACCTCGGGGTTCTCAACATCTTGGGTCTGCCCCCAGCTATGTCAGAAGATGACTGTTTTGTCTCAGTCTGTGTCAGCTTCACCCTCTCTGCCTCCTGCTGTTGTAGCTCCTCATCGAGCTTTCTTTTTGCTTCTTCAGCTGCTTTTCTAGCTGCTTCTTCTGCTTCTTTAGCTGCTTCCTGGGCTTTCTCAGCTACTTCTTGAGCAGCTTTTCTTTTCCCTTCCTCTTCACTGTGCAACCACTCTGCAGCTTCCTGTGCCAATCTCTAGGTTTCTTCGTTTCTCCTTTTGGCTTCGTCCTCTGCCTTTTCCTGTTCATCCCCCTTTCCCCCCTTGGTGGTGATTTTCTTTGTGAATCTTCTTTTCAGTGTTGTCATGTTTGGGGCATTCCGGAAGACAGATTCCTCCCTATCAAAATGATGGGTATATTCGAAATGCACCTTATTTTCTTTACAGTGATCAGCCACTTTACCGTGGGAGTCATTTCTGTGATAAGGCATCTCACCAAAATGGAACCTCTCCATCTCCTCTACAAATTCACCGGCTTGTTTCACCTTAATGAACCTGTAGCTCTCAAGTTTGAAGGGCAAGGGAGGATAAGCGGTTTTCTTGTGTTCGAACAGGAAGCTGCCTATTCCATCTAGGAACACTTGTCTGACTACCTCCTTATGTACAATGTAATCAGTTGCATATTTTGGTAGTAGGGAAGGTGCTCTTGAGCCCCCAAACATTCTGAAGTACATTCCATGTTCAGTCAAATAGTAGTCTGCGTAATCTTGTATCACTTGCATGGCCTCCTCAGACATATAATCACACTCTTTCCGGAAAATGAGTGTGTGTAGTGGCATAATGAAGTGCTCATAGACTTCCCTGTAATGGCTGTGGTACTGGTGTGCCCACAGTGTTCTATAAGCAGCATAGACAGGCATTCTTTCCCTGTCCCAGATGCACCTAAGACCAGGGAAAGGCTGGTTGCATAGTATACAGTCTATGAGTATTGAGCTCATATAAAACTCAGACCTTTTCCGGGATTCCCCCTCCAAAGCTGAGGCCAAGCAAGAAGAAAGACTGCTAGATACAAGGCTGGCCCAATTGAAGACTGTCCCTTGTGTTGCCACATGAAAGATGATGGGTATCCACTCTAGCTTGAAGAATCTGCCATGGGCTCTCCCGAAGATCCTATTAAGCATCAGAGCTATAAATCTGTAGGGAACCCTCAAGCTCGCTGTATCATATTCACCTGTCGGTCTATATCGGTAATGTTTTCCCTGCAACAGCATTCTCCTAAGAGTCTCTATGAGGTCCATTCTAATTCTATTCAGCCAGTCTTCAGATAATAATACTTGGGCTTCTGGCAGGTGATAAGCCAACACCACATATCCAGGGCTAAATGCAGCATAGCCCTGTCTTTCATCATTTCCTAGAATCATTGTGGTTACATCTGCCCGAGGTAGAATCCAGCCAATTACCTCAGAGCATGGGAACAGCTCTGGTCTGGTGGCGACCTTCATAAGGGAAGATCTTTCAATGTTTGCATATATGGACACTTCTTCTAAGCCCATGTCAGGAAATTCTTTTCGGGTAATCAATCTATAGATTTCCCCCCACTGATACTCCGGTTCAACACCAGAAATACAATTAGTGTCTTCATACATGTATTCTATCTTGGTAACAACCTCCACTTCTGGCTCTTCTTCGACCGCAGGGGCCTTCTTCTTTTGCCTCTTTGACATGGTGAGCTTGAGTTCTTCCTGCCATATATACATTGTAACTTTAAGCAATTCAAGTGGTAGACACTTATATGACAATGTGCAGTGTTTTACTTCTTCAATGTGTATTGTGACAGCAATTAGTTAATGAAGCCAAAATATATGTGTACCTAGGAAAAAATGGCTTAACTAACATGATTATTGAACCAAATGGGCAGTATTCAGAGACTTTGTTTATGTCTATCATGATGGAAACTAGCTGTGTGCAATAAACTGTGTGTACTACCATTACTTGCCAATATAAAACATTAACAATATAATCCAGTAGGAATGGTGTCCACATAAAATTGAAAAGGCTCATGCTTCTTGCAGGGAAAAACAATTATATTGACAATACTAAAGCTTCTGTCCTCTGCGGGCGCTACTAAAATTTTGCTGTGCCAGATAGACAAAGAACAAAAACCCCCCCAATCCCTCTCAGTGGTATTCTACAAACAAATCGCTCGCAATCTAATCGTGGATAACCTAAATGCCGTGGTACATCCTTTCCCCCCTCGGCTCGGGTTTAAGATAAAAGCCAATGGTGCGCGGAGTGGCATAGCGAAACCTTGCTATTTGAGGATGCGGTTTTCTATAGTGTGCTCAATCAAAGAAAACCGTCTGTGTGAAACCTTGGTCAGCAACCTGGTGTCGTAGTTAAACCCCTTTCCCGGCCATGGTTCGAAACTGAGCAAGAATTGGTTGCGCGGGACCGCGTAGGCAAAATGACCAGGGTTCGAGGATACGGGGCGGGGGGGGGAGACTGAAAATCTCAACAAAAAGGGTACCCGCCAAATGCTATAGAAAAAACCACAAACTCTCCCTCTGCAACCCATCATCACACACAGGGAAGCTTGGTGTAGACGGCGTAACGGCCCCCTGCACCAAAACCCCAACCACTGCGCAAGGTCGCGAGACAATGGCGGCGTGCAAACTAATCTATGGTTTAATATGCCCCCTTCCCAAGACAGTTATGACAAAAATCCCCAATTAAATAGGCATAGAAAACGGGATGAAGGCAATGGACGCACTCAACACCCTAACCGCAGCAAACAATCAATCAAAAACCTAAACGGGAAAAGGTCAACGAGCCTACCTGGAAATACAATGCGTAATCAACGGGAAGATGAGCGGTCAAATGTCCACAATCGAGCCACCTGGATGTGGGTACCAGCATGGAATCCTTCGCAGCTTGTGAGAATAGCACGCACGACAACGACAGTGCTCAATAGTCGAAAACAACAATAAAAAACATAACCCCTCGACCTGTATAAATAGTCAACCACCACGGGCGTGAAAACATCGGACGTCGGAGAGCTTTCTAATCAAAGGCTGAAAGCGAATTCCCTTTCGCAATGACGGACAATCATAATGCCAATTGATCCGCGGCGACATATAGCGAAGAAAAGCATCGGACGACGAAAAGTTTTGTATCGGACGTCGAAAGCTTCTATCTTTCCGCAACGGCAGAAAACCTAAACTAAAACTCATCCACAATGGGAGAAGTTTTGAGTTGGCGAACTAACTACGCATCGGCAAGACTGACCCTTCTGCCACCCGCAACGGCGGATCCATAAATCATCCCACCGTCCACAAGGTTGGGCTTGAATCGGGACTCTAAGGGCTTGGAAAGGCTATATGGCCAGAAGGAAAAGGCTTCTCGCAGCCGCAACGACGGGAGGCCACAGCTTCACGGGTCAATGGGACAACAACATGGCTAAAAGTTAAAGCAACAATCGAAAGAGAAAATGGTTTCCCATCCACGACGACGGAGAGAGAAATGATAAAACGCTCCAATGTAAAGCCTGAAAATAGCCGAGGTAAAACGAACAAATCAGAAAGGAAGTCGAAAGTCGAAAATGAAAGCTCATCCGCAACGGCGGAAGAAAAGATCATAAAACTTCCAATGCACAACTAAAGAGCATCCGGCGTAAAAACCAATCAGATCAGAAAATGAAAGTGAATTTCTTTCCACAACGGCGGAAGACCAAAGAAAAAATCCACCCTCAACGGTGGAAGAGCAAAACCAAATAACTCCCGATTCAAGCATGTTTCGAATGCATTCAAAAGTAGCGATGAAACCTGATCAAATAGTGGATTACTTCAAACATCAGAGGGGAGATCAAAAACAATGGGTAGCTCAATCCAAGCATAAGTAAAGTCTTTCTGAAAGTTCTCAGACCAAATTCAAGAAGAAAATCAAACTATTTCAAGCATAGGAGGGTCCCAAATTTTTTTGGAATTTTTGGAAATTGTTGCAGCTGCAACAATTGGCGACTACCTGGTGAACCCCAGAGTCTCTGAATTAACTCCTTCCAAATACAAGACCATCTGAATAAAAGTTGAAATATTCTAGATGCTTGTATCCCTAGGTTGGCCAACTTAAGCATTTAAACCATTGAGAAGTAGTCTATTCTTTGGGAAATGGTAACATCAGAAATATTGCAAGTCTGAATAACTCTTTTGAGGCCAAATAAGTGAGGTTTATTTTGCCTTTCCTCAGGTAGTTTACAGCTTGGACACCACAGGATTGTAACAGAGAGTAAACAGTATTATCCTTTTGTTCCTCATTCTCATGCCAACTGCACTTTTGTGCCTTTTGAACTTTAGTTCTTTTGCTATGAGTCCTCCTGCATGCCTTTATTACTGAATTTTAATTCAGGATCCTCTATCCCATAGTGTCATTTTGTGTGAACAGTGTATTTCATATTTCAGTTCACGGACGGAGAGGATCTTGTGGCAATGTAGTACTTCATGCTTTGATATTTTGCTTTGGTATGTATTGTTTTTCTTTAAGGAGTTTAGACTCTAGGTAGCTTTTTGCTTTTTCTGAATATATAACATGGGATCATTTATATATGATATACTATTTTACTCTGCTTCCTTTCCGTGGGTCTTTTGCTGTCAACCCCTTGGATACTTAAGATGTGAAATGAATGGAGCCTCGAAATAGTATTCCAGACCTCTTTCACTTCTGAGTCATTTACAGGGGTTAAGTAAGACTTCAATGAATGCATTTCCAGTTAAGGATACTGATACTCGAAGACATTCTATACTTTAAAGCACAGTCTTTTGCTCAAGATTTTGGTTAATAAAGAACCCTGATGTTCCCATTGCAACCAAAAGTTTGCCTCTTTATTCAAAACAACAACTATTAACAAAAGCAGTGCAAATCAAGAAAGCAGCATCAAATCAAATGATATTAAAGAAAAAACATCATTATTTATGTACAAGGCAAAATAAAAGAAAATAAAAAGGTGTGCCTGCCCCTTGAAAATCTTCAATCAATGAGTTAAAGGGCTAGGCTGCGATAAAGGTCAAAAATATATCCATGATCTAAGTGTGCCATTTTTGAAATTGAGACCATATCTACTAGTCTGCACTCATTTTCATCAGTCTGAGGCAGTTGAAGGAGCTCAGGCTGAGTGTCAATCATATGACTGGCCTCTCTCGAGTTAAGATATCTTAGCTTAAGCTCAGTCAGATAGTTTCCCAGGACGGAATCAGCAGATTCATTTCCCTCTCCTAGCCCAGTAACATTGTGCTTCATGTAGGGCTCTCTCAAAATTCTAATCAGTTTTGGGCTTCCCTTCTGAGGCAGCAACAAATGTGACCAGTCGGAAGCAAAGTACCCATCTAGGCGGGCTTCCCAATCTCGATTCAAGATCAATCCATATCCATCAGGTATGTCTGCTACTACAATATCAAGGTATTGACATATCTTTCTATTTGCAGACAATCGAATCAAAACATTCTTCATCTCCCCCACTACTTTGACACTAGTGCTGTCTAGTTGAGTGACATCCCAATCAGTAGGTTTTAGCTGCCCATTAAGATTTGTACAGATTGCAAGAGGCATGACATTCACCGGTGATCCAGAGTCTACCAGACGATTATGGACTTTATGGTTCAGAATTTCCAGAGTCAAAAGGAAAGGTGGGGTGCTAATTTTCCTTTCCCCAAATTATTCAATCGTTTCCTCCACAGGTTGGTTTTCAGTGGGTATCTCCCTTTTAACTTCTTTAACCTTTTTAGTGCTTCCTCCCTCACCATCTTCCACAGGTTTGACAATCTCATTGTTTGGCTCTGTCTCCTGGTTGAGGGTAGCGGCTCTATGGGTTTTGTCCTCAACCTTCGCATCAGCCTATCTCTTGACATTCTCCTGCATATTTGTAATCTTCGAAATTATGGTATTCTCTTCAATTGTTACACCCATGTCCTTGGTTGTTGTAGATGTGCCTTCAGACTTAGAAGTACTCTCTTCAGTGTCAAACAGTGAGACACCATTCCATGAAAACATGTTATCAATATCTTGTTTCTCCATGACCTGGTTTTCCTTTTCCTTCTTACCACTGTCCTTAGTCAATTTAGGGTCCAACAACTTATTCATCACCAGTGTCATTGAATGTAACCATTGAGGGCACCTCTTCTCAGAATGAGGTCTTGGTGAAAAGTACAGAAATTATCTCCCCCTATTTCTGTTATGTCCATTGATGCTAAATTTGGTGGAGGGACTTGCCCTTGGTTGTTATCCTTTCTTTTTAGAGAGTAGGGCTTATAAGTTTTCTGGACGTCCCTTTCCTTTTCCGTATCTATTATTCGGTTGGATAGCTTCTGCATCATTTTCAGCATTCCCTGATAATCATGTGAGTAATCCTCTTTAGGTTTAGGCAGCAATAAAGCTCTTCTCCCGGTATTCTTCTCTTCAGGTAAGTCAGGGTAATCTTCTATATTTTCCATTTCAGCTTCTACCCTTCCTGCCTCTTCATAAGTCTCTACCAATGTAGGCTTTGCTTTCATTTTAGCAAACATAGCTAACTCCGGTCCTAGGGCAGATGTATAATATTCGATTAAGACCTTGTATGAGGGTCTGCCAGCTTCAGAAAAATTCTTTAGGTATAATGAGAATCTTTGAGTGAACTTATGTACCTTTTCATTCTTCTCTTTTCTTAACAAACCAAGACCTTTCATCACTGAGGCATGCATTTTTTGGGCTGTGTATTTACTCCTGAAAACCCTTTCGAAAGTATTCCAATCTGGGATCAAGTTTGCGGGCAGGGAAAAGTACCATGAAGCAGCTGACCCTTTCAAGGTATGAGGGAATAATCTACAGACAACATCTTCGTACTCCCTGGCCCTTAACCCCTCTACTGCTAAATAAAAACTCTGCAAATGATCATGCACAATAGTCTTCTCCTCAGGGTCAAACTTAGGCAGTAGCTTCTCAAAACCCTGAGGTAAGTTATGAAATGGAGGCATGAGGTTCAGAGGTGATCTAGCTCTCCAAGCAAGTAATGGGTTGGGCTGGTTCACAATCACACCAGCCATGAGTACAAGCAAAAGAACAAAATCTGAGCAAAGAGAAGCGTAAGGTGAGAACAGGATTTCTTACTTCAAAGGTATAACCGAAACCTGTAAATACTTGAGTCAGGCTAAAAGCTTCAAATATCTGCTGGTAAGGTAATCTTGGGAAAACTAAGTTTCCACGGCCAGCCATTCACTGGCGGCCCTCCTTCTAGCGCCAGAACTGTTGAGGCCTGGAAATTCGCAGGCGACAACAATAAGGGATTCTCCCCAATCAACGTTCCCAACTAGCCCGTTGACTGTTTAGTATAGGGAATCCATCCGGTTTGCGGTCCGGCTACCGTAGGTCAAAGTAACAAAACAAGGTTTTACCGGTTGCGGCCTAGTCCACCATGTATATTTTTGTATTTTTTGACTTATGTATGAGATGCATATGCCTACTTAACCATGAAGGGTGATTAGGATGCAAGGAATAGTCACAATGTGATGCGCAGGTTCTTACCTCTCGTCTTAAGCCCACAAACATCTAAATCACATATGCAGCCATGAAATGAAACTAACTACCTATCTATCTATCCCTAAGGAGCCAAAATATGATTTACTTATGAGTAATGTGGATTATTCATGCATTACAAACAGAAATTTTAGGTAGCTGATATTCTTATCTACAACACATGAAAGATAAAAGATATTTTAACAATCAGATAGCCAACTGTTTCATAAGCAGCATCCATTACTCATAGTGGAAATCTTCATAAAATAAACCGGAAAACATTCATGCAAGAACGTAGGTTCAAAGAGTTAGAACGGTCTCACGGTTAATGGACATAACGCTGAAAATGAAATAGTTCCTCTTCAACAAATCCATCTCACAACATTAGAATATTCCACAAAGCTTTCTCCAACAGGCCAACTGTAATTTATTATTGCAAAAGGAAATAGTTCTTCTTACAATATGTCTTCACCAGTCTCCCTGGGAAAAAGTCCCTTCTTCCCTCTTAGTCTATTACATTTATACAAAAAAGGTGAGATGGTTGGGCTGCCCAAAGTAACCTTTGGGCTTCCCAACGCTTCATTCCCAAAGCTTGGCTTTCTCAAATGTTTTTTTTTTTTATACAAAAAATGTTATAAAATACAAAGGTGACCAATCCCTCACGAGGAGGGCCCCTCTTGGTTGTCTAGAAACTTCCTCCACGCTGTAGCTTCAGTAGCGATGCCTTCAAAGGCACAAGGCTCCAAAAATTGAATATTTATCTCAAACTTCTTAGCTTGGTTCTTGATAGCCTCGACCCTGGATGTACTCAATCAAAGCTGATCTTCCAGAAGATGTACACTGACAACTGGATGATCTACTTCACTTCTCAAGATCTGATCATCCAGGGCTTTGATATCTTGTACCTTAGCTACTTCCTCCTGGAATCTCTTCTGCAATAGCTCCATAAAGGCATTGTGATCTGGGAGAGCTTCAAGCCTCTCTTCAGCTTCTATCTGGCACCGGTTGTAGGTAATGAGAAGTCTTCTAAAAAACTCAGTGCATAATCCCTTTGTCTTTTTCACTTCCTTCTTGAAGTCTTCAGCGGTGTTGATAGCAAACTCCACTAGGTTATAGTCTCTTTTGAGAGCCTGTTGGTCTTTTGACGATAGCTCTGCTGGGGTTTCTTCATTGTTCTCCAACCTCGCCATTCTTGCAATTAGGATCTCTAGGACATCCTGGGATCTATCCAAAAAGTAGGATGCAGTTTCCAAGATCTCCTCCAATCGACCATCGATCTGCAGCACTCTACATCTCTCTTCTTCAACAACAGTCTGCAGCTATGGCATCTTGGTTTTCTGGGTCAATACATGCTCCTTGAAAGGCTGGAGGTTAACCTGCTGTTCTCTTGCCACTTCCAAAGCAGTGGTCAAAGAAGAAATATGCTCCTGATGTTCCTTTCTCAGTTCTTGGGTGTGCAGATCATTGGCCTCCAAGAGCATCTTCTGCTGCTCTTCTAGCTCTTCCACCTTTGCCAGTAGCTATTTCTTCTCACTCTTCAGATCTTGGCATTCCTTCTGCACTTTCTCTAGGGCCTCCTGTGCTATTTCCTTGACTTGCATCTCTACTTGGAGGGCCTGTATCTCGGCTTTTGAGGATTTCATTTCCCTTTGCATGTATTCATATTTCCTCTTGAGCCCGTTGCTTTCTTCCCTCTCTTGCCTCAATGTATCTTTCAATTGAGCAGAAGATTTCTTGGATTGCTCCAAGTCAATCATGATTTTGCTTACATTATCCTCTGAAGCTTGGATGAATGCAGACCCGGCCGTTAGGGTAAATCTTGGATCTTGGTCTGTTCCTAACATAATAGCCGTATCCGTTATCATTTTACCAGGTAGACCTTCCGCCTCAACTTTCCTCTATGTCCTCTTTATTATTCTCTTTGTTTCCCTATCATAATATACAGTGTTGAAATCAGGAATTTTCTTTCCCTTCTCTTGCACAAAAGGGACCAGCTTGAGTGTGGGGACCATGGGTGTGCTGGCAGCAGGTACTTGTGGGTCCTAAACCTCAGGGTTCTCAACATCCTAGGTCTGCCCCCCAGCTATGTCAAAAGCTAACTGTTCTGTCTCAGTCTGTGTCAGCTTCACCCTCTCTGCCTCCTACTGTTGTAGCTCCTCATCGAGATTTCTTTTCGCTTCTTCAGCTGCTTTTCTAGCTGCTTCTTCTACCTCTTTAGCTGCTTCCTGGGCTTTCTCAGCTGCTTTTTGAGCAGCTTTTCTTTTCCCTTCCTCTTCACTGTGCAACCACTCTGCAGCTTCCTATGCCAATCTCTGGGCTTCTTCATTTCTCCTTTTGGCTTCGTCCTCTGCCTTTGCCTGTTCATCCCCCTTTCCCCCCTTGGTGGTGATTTTCTTCGTGAATCTTCATTTCAGTGCTGTCATGCTTGGGGCATTCCAGAAGACAGATTCCTCGTTATCAAAATGATGGGTATATTCGAAATGCACCTTATTTTCTTTACAGTGATCAACCACTTTACCGTGGGAGTCATTTCTATGATAGGGCATTTCACCAAAATGGAACCTCTCCAGCTCCTCTATGAATTCACTGGCTTGTTTCACCTTAGTGAACCTGTAGCTCCCAAGTTTGAAGGGCAAGGGAGGATAAGCGGTCTTCTTGTGTTCAAACAGGAAGCTGCCTATTCCATCTAGGAACACTTGTCTGACTACCTCCTTATGTACAATGTAATCAGTTGCATATTTTGGCAGTAGGGAAGGTGCTCTTGATCCCCCAAACATTCTGAAGTACATGCCATGTTCGGTCAAATAGTAGTCTACGTAATCTTGTATCACTTGCATGGCCTCCTCAGACATACAATCACACTCTTTCTGTAAAATGAGTGTGTGTAGTGGCATAATGAAGTGCTCACAGACTTCCCTGTAATGGCTGTGGTACTGGTGTGCCCACAGTGGTCTATAAGCAGCATAGACAGGCATTATTTCCCTGTCCCAGATGCACCTGAGACCAGGGAAAGGCTGGTTGCATAGTATACAGTCTATGAGTATTGAGCTCATATAAAACTCAGACCTTTTCTGGGATTCCCCCTCCAAAGCTGAGGCCAAGCAAGAAGAAAGACTGCTGGATACAAGGCTGGCCCAATTGTAGACTGTCCCTTGTGTTGCCACATGAAAGATGATGGGTATCCACTCTAGCTTGAAGAATATTCCATGGGCTCTCCCGAAGATCCTATTAAGCATCAGAGTTATAAATCTGTAGGGAACCCTCAAGATCGCTGTATCATATTCACTTGTCGGTCTATATAGGTAATGTTTTCCCTGCAACAGCATTCTCCTAAGAGTCTCTATGAGGTCCATTCTAATGCTATTTAGCCAGTCTTCAGATAAGAATACTTGGGCTTCTGGCAGGAGATAAGCCAACACCACATATCCAGGTCTAAATGCAGCATAGCCCTGTCTTTCATCATTTCCCAGAATCATTGTGGTTACATCTGCCCGGGGCAGAATCCAGCCAATTACCTCAGAGCATGGGAACAGCTCTGGTCTGGTGGCGACCTTCATAAGGGAATATCTTTCAATGTTTGCATATATGGACTCTTCTTCTAATCCCATGTCGGGAACTTCTCTTCGGGTAATCAATCTATAGACTTCCCCCCACTGATACTTCGGTTCAACACCAGAAATACATTTAGTGTCTTCATAGACGTATTCTGTCTTGGTAACAACCTCCACTTCTGGCTCTTCTTCGACCGCAGGGGCCTTCTTCTTTTGGTTCTTTGACATGGTGAGCTTGAGTTATTCCTGCCATGTATACATTGTAACATTAAGCAATTCAAGTGGCAGACACTTATATGACAATGTGCAGCGTTTTACTTCTTCAATGTGTATTGTGACAGCAATTAGTTAATGAAGCCAAAATATATGTGTACCTACGAAAAAATGGCTTAACTAACAGGATTATTGAACCAAATGGGCAGTATTCAGAGACTTTGTTTATGTCTATCATGATGGAAACTAGCTATGTGCAATAAACTGTGCATACTACCATTACTTGCCAATATAAAACATTAACAATATAATCCGGTAGGAATGGTGTCCACATAAAATTGAAAAGGCTCATGCTGCTTGCGGGGAAAAACAATTATATTGACAATACTAAAGCTTCTGTCCTCTACGGGCGCTACTAACATTTTGCTGTGCCGGATAGACAAAGGACAAAAACCCCCCTCAATCCCTCTCAGTGGTATTCTACAAACAAATCGCCCGCAATCTAATGGTGGATAACCTAAATGCCGTGGTACATCCTTTCCCCCCTCGGCTCGGGTTTAAGATAAAATCCAATGGTGCACGGAGCGGCACAGCGAAACCTTGCTATTTGAGGATGCGGGTTTCTATAATGTGCTCAATCAAAGAAAACCGTCCGTGCGAAACCTTGGTCAGCAACTTGGTGTCGTAGTCAAACCCCTTTCCCGGCCATGGTTTGAAATTGAGCAAGAATCGGTTGCGTGGGACCACGTAGGTAAAATGGCTAGGGTTCGAGGATATGGTTGGGGGACTGAAAATCTCAAAAAAAGGGTACCCGCCAAATGCTATAGAAAAAACCACAAACTCTCCCTCTGCAACCCATCATCACACACAGGGAAGCTTGGTGCAGACGGCGTAACAACCCCCTGCACCAAACCCCCAACCACTGCGCGAGGTTGCGAGACAACAGCGACGTGCAAACTAATCTATGGTTTAAAATGCCCCCTTCCCAAGACAGTTATGAAAAAAATACCCAATTAAATAGGCATAGAAAACGGGATGAAGGCAACGGTCGCACTCAAGACCCGAACCGTAGCAAACAATCAATCAAAAACCTAAACAGGAAAATGCCAACGAGCCTACCTGGCAATACAATGCATAATCAACGTGAAGATAAGAGGTCAAACGTCCACAATCGAGCCACTTGGACGTGGGTACCAGCACGGAATCCTTCACAGCTTGTGAGAACGGCACGCACGACAACGACAGTGCTCAATAGTTGAAAACAACAATAAAAACATAACCCCTCGACCCGTATAAATAGTCAACCACCACGGGTGCGAAAACATCGGACGTTGGAGAGCTTTCTAATCGGAGGCTGAAAACGAATTCCCTTCCACAACGACGGACAATCACAACGCCAATTCATCCGCGGTGACATATAGCGAAGAAAAGCATCGGATGACGAAAAGTTTTATATTGGACGTCGAAAGCTTCTATCTTTCCGCAACAGTGGAAAACCTAAACTAAAACCCATCTGCAATGGGAGAAGTTTTGAGTCGGCGAACTAACTACGCATCGGCAAGACTGACCCTTTTGCCACCCACAACGGCGGATCCGTAAATCATCCCACCGTCCGCAAGGTCAGGCTTGAATCGGGACTCTAAGGGCTTGGAAAGGCTAGATAGTTGGAAGGAAAAGGCTTCTCGCAGCCGCAACGACGGGAGGCCACAGATTCACAGGTCAATGGGACAACAACATGGCTAAAAGTTAAAGCAACAATCAGAAGAGAGAACGGTTTCCCATCTGCAACGACGGAGAGAGAAATGATAAAACACTCCGATGTAAAGCCCGAAAATAGCTGAGGTAAAATGAACAAATCGGAAAGGAAGTCGAAAGTTGAAAACAAAAGCTCATCCACAACGGCGGAAGAAAAGATCATAAAACTTCTGATGCACAACTAAAGAGTATCCGACGTAAAAACCAATCAGATCGGAATACGAAAGTGAATTTCTTTTCACAACGACGGAAGAGCAAAACCAAATAACTCCCGATTCAAGCATGTTTCGAATGCATTCAAAAGCAGAGATGAAACCTGATCAAACAGTGGATTACTTCAAACATCAGAGGGGAGATAAAAAACAATGGGTAGATCAATCCAAGCATAAGTAAAGTCTTTCTGAAAGTTCTCAAACCAAATTCAAGAAGAAAATCAAACTATTTCAAGAAAAGGAGGGTCCCAAAAAATTTTGGAATTTTGGGAAATTGTTGTAGCTGCAACAGAACGTTTTTAGCACCCAAAGACCGTGATTTCTCGGCAACAGCTTTCAGACGTTCTTCCCTCCTGGCAACAAGCATCATATTCGCTCCTTTCTTGGCATACAGATAGGCCATTTGCTGCAATAAGCAATCGAAATACCATTAGCACAACTACAACAGAACACACAAAAACACATAAAAATAATACAGCAATGCATTCTTTATTTATACACCTCTCCAATTCCAAAAGATGCTCCAGTGATGAGAACCGTTTTCCCTCGCATATTCTCGCGAAAAATGAGGTGATAAAACCAAAATAACATCCGCATGAGTGCCAAAGGGGGAAAGACCACTGATAAGAAGGCTATTGCTGTGGGAGGCAACACCAAGTTAAGCACACACTACAACAAATCCATTCTTGCTTTCTTCTCCTGTGAAAACTCGACTGAAGCTAAAACTATTTTTTGTCGTGTGAAAAGTGATCGATTGAAGCTAGAACTATGACCGTCTCTCGCAATGAAAATCCTGCAAAACAAACTCAGCTTTTATGTAAAATTGCACAAAGTTATAGATGTGATAGGCCATGCATGGCCTCTATTATCTTCAATACGCGTGTTGGGGGAGGAATAAGCAGTGATCCACGTAGCTTACTTGGCAATTGTGGATACGCCACGTTTTCTCTCATTCCATCAATTGATATGGTTAATCAAACCAACTTTAAGTCTCGCTGACTGTATTCCTTTTCTGTCAAAACCATCAAGAGTTTTATTTTAAAGGGTGGCTCGACAGTATTAAAAAGAAACTCTATTTAATTTATCTCTAATAATAGGCACCATCAAAACTTAGTGGAATAACTTAGTATGACTTTTATTCACGTACCTTGTCCAAATTGGTTAGGCCGTCTTATCTCTTATATATTCTTAATTTTTAAAGGAATAACTTAATGTTCAAATGATTTGTACTAGTATTTTGGTTGATTTTTTAGTAAATTTTGGTGGAAATTATTGAAATGGTAGATTTTGGTTGGTGAATTTGTATAATTTAAAGTGTTCTTAAGGATAGTTAAAGTTCGTGTATCCATTTTTAAGTCAAAATTGCATTAGCTTACTAGGCGTTTAAATGTCAATTTAACTAAGAAATCCCTAACATAGTAAGGTCAATAATGTAGTCTAAGTTTTCAATATTTTTTTAAAGTATATTTACTATTTTCTTTTGTTTGAAATTAAAAAAAATAAGAGTCATTTTGAAATTAGTTTTTAAAACATTATTTTCATATTACAAAACCATATTTGAAAACTAAATTGAAAGATATTGAGTAATTAGACATATTTATTATTTTGTAATTTAGTAAAATGCATGTAGTCAAAACTGTTTAACTTCAACTTCCTAAACTTAATTTATGGAAATTAAATTTTAACTTTAGATTTTAAAAGATTAATTTAAAAAAAATATTGTTAGAAATTTAATTAATTCTATACTAACTATATTTACTAAAAATACCAACATAGTTATATAATATATACTAAGTATATTTATTAAATTTAGATTTTAAAAGAATAATTTAACAAAAACATAAGTAATTCCATAGTAACTATATTTCCTAGAAACACAAACAACTTATATATAAATATCACTTAATCTTTTTCATAAACTTATTTTTAGTTTATATATATAAACCCCTTGATTGTAGGTGGTGTGAATTCTAAGTATATTTTACCATTTATAATACTCCAATTTGTGAAAATGTGGACTAGTAAGCATGAATTCTAATTCTAATATCTTTTTTCTTACAAAAAAACTCCAATATAATGGTCTCCTTGCAAAATTCAAGAAATGCTTCCATAGAATGCTTCTCACAACTATAGCATGCTTGCATTTAGTTATTAGTAATATTCTATTTCTTTATTTTTTATACATCTAATGTTACTTTTCCTAGATTTATGGGCTTATTAATGTCAATTTATTCATGTGTTTTTTAATTATTTTGGATTATATATTTATTAATGTGTAATCTGTTATACCATTTAAAATGTTAACCTATTATTATTTTCCTCAAACTATTCGCAAGGGACTAAGCAATCATGTTTTTACTTAAGACTTCATAGTAAGCCTCTTTGTTACATCTAGTGTTATTTTTCCTATATTCAACCTATTACTATTTTCTTCAAACTTCTCTTAACAGGCAGGTACTTAGCAACTATGTTGCTATTTTATTTTACATTCAATTATTTTAATAACGATAATGATTTTTTTTTGTAACTTACTAAAATTAGTTTTATTTTAATAATGATAATACTTTATTTTGTAACTTACTAAAATTAGTTTTAGATTATTAGACTTTAAAAAAAAATAATATAAATTTAATTCACTTTAACAATTTAAATATAAGTTAAATTATGGTAGAATAAAGTGTTAACCCAAATCTCCTTTACCAAATTGTTGGTTTTTATTTTATATGTTTACTATTTTATTTCAAATACTAATGAAAATATCAAATTAAAAATTTATTAATCAGTTGTAAATTATAGTTTTTGAAATTTTAAATATAATATTTTAAATTATATTGTATTTCATTTTTTTTAAATTTTTAATTATGATATAGATATAAATTAACTTTGAATATATGTTTAATATTTTTTTTAAACTTAATTACGATATGAATATGAATTTATTTTGAATATATTTTTGTTGTTATTAAATGAATAAATATATTAAATATTAATTTACAAATTATTAAAAGAAATATCATTAAATGAACATTTTATTATTATTATTTTATTAGTGATTATAAATTTAATTTAATATAGAAAGTATTAAACAAATAAATTAAAGTATACATATTACTTTGAGAAAAAAAATTAAATAAAAATTATGCAGTTATTTTAATATAAGTATTTAAAAATAAATAAAAATAAATCATGAAATTAAATTGAAAATATTTCTTGCAATTTGTTATTATTTAAATAAGTTATTTAGAGAATTAATTTAGTTATTACAAGTTGACTTAGCTTATTATTATTTCTTTCAAACTTTTCTTAAGCGGCAGTTACTAAGCAACTTTGTTGCTTATTCCACTTGTTTAAATATAGTACTTCTTTATAGACTCTTTTTCTAATAATCATATAGAGTTTTTTAATTAATACAAGAAAATGTATTTATACAACTAAATTGAAAATTATAATATCATGTGTACAAAGATCAATAAGTAGGATAAACATGCATTTCAACAATTTTTATGTTTTTGTTTTTTAAAAATCAAATTATCATTGGTGTCCATTTTTTCTTTATTATGTATATATATATATATATATATATATATATATATATATATATATATATATTTTGTAAGTTCATACATTATTTTATTGAAGAAAAATAATAGTAGTACAAAAATGGTACAGAGCATAAAGTATGTCTTGTTGAAAGGAAAAAGCAAGAAAAGAGGTACAGCCTGCCTTAGAGGAGATAACAGACCATAATTGTCTACATAATCCTCCATCAGTGAGGTAAAATAGATCCCAACTAGATGAGCTTCAATTCTTTTACAAAAAAACATCTCAAAAGAGTCTAAAGTTTTTGACTTGAGATATCCAAAGTTCTTGAGACATAGAAAAATAAAAACCAAAGGTAAGAAACCTAGCTAAGGTTTGGTGTACGGCTCCTTAGAGATGGGAGTCCCAAATCCCGTGCTGCTTTGCTTGCCTGGGTCATCCTTTTCATCAACTTCTCTGTTGGAGGAGTCTTCATCGCTAGAGGCGTCTTCATCGCTGGAGCCGCCTTCACCCCTGTTGCTTGAGGCATATTCCTTGTTGGATGTTGGACCTTTCTTCGGGAGGGGTTTCGTTTTCCTGAATGCGGTCGGAGTGACATTGCTTTTGTCAGCTGAGGTGGTCTTCATATGATGTTGCAGAGGGAGAGAAGAGGGTTAAAAGTCCATGGGAATCACAAGGGGTTCATCCATGGGAATAAATGTAAAGGCGGACACAGGGAAGGTCAGTGGAGCCAGGGAAATTGTGAGAGCTGGAGATGAAGGAGGAGCGGCATCGCGGAGTGGATGGGTGGAGGAAAGGAAAAGAAGACGAACCAACATATTATTGACAAACCCAATAGTTTCTTCGACGTTCTATGGTCCGACCGACTACTGAGAGGGAACCAATGAACTCATCCTCCTAGCCATTGATCAAGAGACGAAGGGAGTCCGAAATTTCAAGGCCAAATCCTTCACTGTTGGCTTGGGCATTGAAAGGAGTGGGGCGCTAAGTATAAGCTTCTCTTCCAACCCGTTCACGGCGTGGCATTCCTCTCTGTCATCACGACATGGGAGATACAATAACCAGAGGAGCATTAAATTAGAGAAGTCGCAGAGAGCTTTGCAAGGGAGGAAGAAACAAGGTGATGGAATGTTGACTTCGTTGGGCATTTAGTATGGCAATGCATAGATCTATGTGCATTAAGGATGACTAGCTGAGAAGTGACATCGTTGTACTTTCCACCACCTGTGGGGTCACCACGTGTAGCCAAGGAATTAAGGAACGCAACCATGAGGAGGAGGGCAACCTGCTCCAAGCAGACTAAATGATGTCATCAAATGAGTGACAAGGAAGCACAGTTGTGTACCTCATCACCTGAACCCACATCATTGATGGTCGTGTTGGCACCTGTAGTTGAGGTTATTTTATAAATTTTAAAAGCAGTTATTTATTTGTTTTATATTTGGTTGAATAATAATGTAATGTTTAACTTAAATTTAAATTTCTTTTAGGAGTTTATAAAAAAAATCTATTTTAATGTAAAAAAATTCATTAAAAAATACGTAAAAAAATAATAAAACATTAATATACATTTCAATAATAATAATAATAAACTCAATCAATCCTTCTTAAATTAATGAAAATATGTTATACCCATTCATCTAATGCTTTTTTTTAATCCAGATTAGGTTGGACATCACAAGAACATCCATCTTTCTTACACTTACACAACCTGAAGAATTAAGTGTCTCAAACCACACATGCCTGGATAATTATGTTATCTTCATAACATAATTAGCAGATGGAATTAGTAGATGGAATGTTATTTATGAGTTGCTGGAATTTGTGGTATACAAGCACATTTACAGGGAAAGAAATTCATTAGCAGATGATTTAGCAAAATTAGTTACTCTTGTACAGGAAGGTTTCTAGCACATTATTGAGTATCAGTTTTTTGAAATTACTGAAACTAATACACCTTTTTAGCTAAGTTTGGTTTTTTTGAGAGATAGTTAACATTTTCGATGATGGTTAATTTTTTGATGATGATATGATTTGGAGATTGCTTTCTATGATAGTTTTATTTGAAGACTATGTGATTTTGAGATGCCTTGGTACAAGGATCTGGTTGACTGTGATAGCCTATTTTTCTAGGCTTATGCTTTTAAGTCATGCTATCTGCATACTGTGAAGATGTGAAAATGTATATATCTGTTATGACATTGAATCTTCTCAAGGAAGTTTTTTATTGAATGATATACATAACAATTTTTGAAAATGGACAATACTATAGTGTATTGTTTCATATGAAAAATGTAACTTTTTGAAGTCTGTAAATTTTTTTGAAAATAGATAATACTACATGTATTGATTCAACTAAAAAATGTAACCTTCTACTTTTATATAAAAGCTTATGATTTTTTTTTTTTTTAAAAATTATGTTATCTTCGTATTTTGCAAATTATAACTAAATAAACATTGACATCATGTTATAAAATATGCATTACAATGGAAATCATAATTTATTATAAATACACAAAATATTTAAATTCATTTACTATTTATTTTTTATATAAATAATAAGTTTTGTTACCTTTTATATTTTTATATAAATTATAATTTTTTTATATTATAAAAACATTGGGTAATTCCTCTTCCAAACCTCCGTTACATATCTCCTGTCTATGATTACTAAAACGACATCTCTAAAGTATGATATTAGATTCCTTACAAAGATATGGTTTATTTTGATACAATTTCTCATTGACTTTTTTAAATTCATTAGGTCACACGCCAAATCACATCTATCGACATCTAGAAGAGCTTTTCATTCAATAATACTTAATTTTCTCTTTTGACTATCTTTACTTCGTGCATCATTTTCCCTTTTTCAACATACATGAATCAAGCTCCGTCTTCTACCTTCACTATTTTAAATGTGGATTTATTGAATTTATTATAATTATTTTAGAATATACTAACTCTTTGACAATATAATGTTCTATTATAAAGACTGAAATGTCTAATTGATGATGTTGAGGTGATAAAACATTGAATATGTTTGCATAGTTCTACACAGTGTGTCTGTTTTTTCGAGTTATTGGAAGGTGAAAATGTAATCATTTTGATTATCATCATTACTAGAAATATTTTATTATTTTAAATTTGTTACTATATTATTTTATTAATGGTAAGTTAAAAAAAAACAAAGTCGATAAAAGAGTTTTTAAATAAATAAACACATAAATCTTATTTTATATTATTAATTAATTATTTTATTATTAATAATTTTAATTATACTAAATAATATATTTATGAAAAATCAAAATAATTTTGTACTTTATGGCCACTCTTCAAAGATAATCTTAGTAATTATCTATTTCAATCTTAAAAAAAATAAAATTATTCAATAAGTTAAAGAGAAACAATGGCAAAGATTAAAAGTAAGTAATTTTAATTTTAGTAAAAAGAATCCATTAGAAATATAAATTCAAATAGGATTGATAAAGATCAACCATAAAGAAAATTTAAAAAAAAAATATTATGAAAAATAAAAAATAAATATAAATTATAGTGAAAATAAAAATAAATCAAATAATCCTTATACATCTTATAAAATTATATATGCTAAAATATTCATTTTGTTCCAAATATTAAGAGAGTTTGAGATTCAAGAACGCAGACTTCATGCAGCTTCTGCTTCCACTAAAAGTCGTCATTTTTGTATGCATTGCATGATAACAGGATTGTGCTTCGTCAATGTTGTAATACCCTTTAATTAGTCTTGATATTATTATGGTTGTTATTTATTTTGGAAGAGATAAGTGAATTAAATTTTATATATTTATCGGGGAATTGGAAGTTGTAATAGTTGCACAATAATTGACAGAACCTTGGGCGTAAAAACACTTATTAAACCTATAGCATTCTCTATGGAGACAAGTGGCTAGTATTCGAAAAAATCAATTATTTTGTTATAAAAGTCATAGGAAAGACAAAAAGAGGGGTTGTTGTTTTCTTTAGAAAAGAAAAGGAAAGAACTTTGTGAGAGTTGCCAAAGATCACTTTTAAGTGAAGGCTCTATGTTAACCCTTGGGATGGTACAGAGCTTTCAATGAACATCCGGTAGATGTTAGGATTTGTTCAGAACCGCCAGTGAAGCATGTGTAGATGCTAGGTTCTCGGATAACTGATTCTCGCGATTCCTTGTAGCAACTTGAGGCTGTAGAAGAGCTTGTTTACACCCAAGATTCTAGGCAAGGGGGTGAAACTAAGCAAGTGGATTTGTTGATTAGTTTCTATAGTAGGGTGGTGTTCCCTATTACTACTATAATTTATCAGATATGTTCTAAACTTAAAATATGGTTCTGTTTTCTTTATGGGTTGTTGCATTAAAATATACTATTTAAGTTACTAATAGAGGAGGATAACTTGGTTATTACTTAAGATTGTACATTTTATTTATTTTACAGTTATGTATATGTTGAGCACCATTAATTGTTTTATTTATACAATGAACAGTTTTTACTCTATATGCATACTAGGTTTCCAGTCTAAATACTTTCTTTCGATTTTGAAATAGTTATATAATAGCTCACTAAACCCTACGTAGGGTTTGTTTTGTTTTAGAAGTTTATTTTGCTAAAGCCAAGAACAAGAATAACCTAGGGTATGTCAATATAAACTATTAACAAATTGTGGACCTCTTCAAAAGAAATGCTCGAGTAACTAATATAGCCAGAAAACTCAAGTGTTGCAAATAAACAACCTATTATGCTGGATAAACACGCTTAATAGGAAACACAAAATAAATAAATTATTAAACCAATGAGCCAAAACCTAGAAAGCGAGTATTGGGTTTTGGTATAAATAGTACAAACCGAGAAGTCCCCAAACTATATATATACATTAAATTTTAAATACAATCAAATTACAAAATAAATTACAGGGTAAGGTTCAAACCCTTGAAACCGTCCATAATATTTGTTCAAAAACTAGTTTTATGCTAGAGCGAAGGAATACTAGCTAAACTCTCAAACATGCAATGAATCTAACTGATAAAGCTTAAAATGGATGCATAATTCAGTACCATAATTTTAACAAAAAGAATGTATTAAAAGAGTTCCAGATTTATGATTTGACTTGAATATAACTCAACCACAGAGTACATATAAAAATCAACAAAGGAACACTATACGACGTATTCCATCAACCCTAGAACCAAACATTCAGATAAGATTACCATTACGTTGAAGCTGAAAGGATTGAAAGGAAAAACATTGCCATTACGAAGTCTTTGTTTTAGCCATACTACCAACCACAGAGAACTGTCGAGAAAACTAGAATAATCGACAGGATGTCATCTCTACATAGCTCCCTCACAAATAACAGGGAAAAGGTGTGTTGTTTTAAACCAACAGACTTACTCGCTAACCTTAATATTTCACGGCAACTGCCACACCTACAAAAACCCACACATAGGTTAGTATTGGAGTTAAAGCATTAATCTTTAACAATGTACATGTGCTGAAGTAAAAACAAACAAGTTTAAAATTAATTAAGGCTTTACCTGTAGATGCATAAAACACTAAACATATAAACTTTAAGCCAAACCCTTTCTTGAAATGTGCAAGAAGTCTATTGTGGGTTCGAATCCTAAGAAACACATAATGTAAGCTCATGAAAACGTAAGAAGCGACCGAAACAATCATCTTAAGAACCCACAAATGCAGGGTGTGCGTAGCAGAGGTCGTAACACTCACAATGGAGGTCATAAACCTCACAGTGGAGGTCGTAAAACTCACAATGTAGGTTGTAAAACTCACATTGGAGTGAGAGCGGTATTTTAGGTAGTTACCGAAGAGATAAACTATGGATTTTATCCAAAAGAAGGTCAACCCTAAAACTACTGTTATGCATCTGTCCACCACTGGCAGACTTGAAAATATATTCATTTTACTTAAATTTAAGTATTGTGAGAACTGCTATATAGTGTTAAGGGGTGTGTTAACCTTTAGCATTTTCCACCATCCAAACTTCAAGTTTAGAGCCCGTATTTTAGCATAGAACCTTCTTAAACAAAGGCAACCTCCAGTGTGTAACCTGTACAAGAGATAAAAATGTGTTAGTGTAACTCTAAGTAAATATAGAGGTTTAACTCAACCGACCTTTCCCTATTGCTTGTCAAAGACGAGATAAACTTTGTAGTCTTCTGTTCTTTAGATGGCCTTGTTAAAACTCATTTCCTCAAGTGTTTAACCTTTCAAACCTTCAGCAACGAAGTAATACTATGGTGAAAGAAAATTACTAAGACGGAAATTAATAAACAAAGAAAAAAAAAGTTGTTAACTCTAGTTTTTTACTTTGGGTTTATTACAACATGGTATCAAAGAAAGGTTATAAAACCCTGACCTAATGGGACATTACATGCTTACACAATACATAACATTGAATACCAATAATAAAAAATATTTGTTGTTACACGCAGACAAGCAATGAAAGAACCTGAGCGGAATATGGGCAAGGAGTATGTACCGAAAGATATGCCAAACCTTGAGAATGCAAGTTTGTTTGTAGAGTTGGGATCCAAGCGTAATGTAGACATGAAGTCAGAAATGCCGAAAACCATGATGAGTTTAAAAGAGGATATGGAAAGTCTTAAAGTAGACAACCTCAGACCTATGAACACTACACCAGATCAGGAGGAGATAAATGAACTCATCCTCAAAAGTTTAACAGAACCACATAAAAATAATGGTCAAAAATCCTGTAGTACACGAAATAGAAGGAAAGGAGTGGTATTGGATTCCAGTAAGGAAGAAATTACAGAAAACAATCTAGAGAATATACAAGATTTAAGAAAAAATAAGGAGACAAAAATTGTGAAACGAAAAGAACACTGTGAAGAACTACAAGGAGAATTCAAAAAGTTAAAACCCTCAACCTTTGATGGAGAATCCAAAGAAGCATTTTAAACTTGGTTACTCAACATTAAAAGGTATTTTTAGGTGTATAGGTATGATGATAATCTAAGAGCACGATTAGCCATTTTTCAATTAAGTGGAAAGGTTGCATTGTGGTGGCAGGAGGACAAAAGTGTAAACAATATATGTAGTAAAGAGTTGAGCCGGAATATTTTTAAGAAATTATTTAAAAATAAATACATGTCAGAACGGTACTATGAAGAAAAAGCTAAGAAATTCAATGACTTACGATTAGGAACTTTAACTATTGATCAATTTGTAAACAAGTTTGTGAACTTACAATGCTATGTACCTTATCTGAAATAGGAAAAAGATAAGGTGTACAGATTTATTAGTTGCTTACCCCCAACTTATAAAGAAAAGATTGAGTTTGAGATTCCTAAGAATATGGATGAAGCAATCAGAAAGGATAAGTTGTGTTATCATTTATTTAAACAAAGATCAGAAATAACAAAGAACTGGTAGAATAAGAAGAATGAAAAGTTAGAGTAGCGTAAAAAGGGGTTTAAACAATCACCTTTAAGGAAAGGAACAAAAAGTCATACGGATAATAATTATAGTAAACATGGTGCAAATGTCGGCAGTGGAGTAAAGGGTACTAGCACATACAATGGGGGATGGAATAATACCATTAAGGAGTCTAAATGTTGGGGTTGTAATGGACCTCATTTATATAGGAATTGTCCTCACAATCCCAAAAGAAAAATGGCTCCTATAAATATGTTAAAGGAAGCTTCTATGGTCAATGATATAGCCAGGAACATACCCACAATCAATGATGATTTGGAAAACAGGCAAGCAGACCATCAATATATAATGTTGGAAGTAGAAGGTAAAATCTGAAATACCTTTGTTTCTATACTTATTGATTCATGAAATAGTTTGAGTTACATTGCACCAAGAGTACTTGAAAAATATAAATTATTGGTGATGTAATCGGAGAAACCACAGTATCGAAATGACAAAGTCGACGTTTCGAATCCATATCAAGATCCATCATCAGGACAAGTTGAATATAGAGAGAGTGAAAACCAAGGTTCAATACTGGAGCTGGGTAAAAAGTCTAAGGGCGGCCGCGGAGACTAGGGTTTGCTAGTATAAACATTTCCTTTTTCCGGAAAATAGGTTTGGAGATTAATTTTTCCGCACATTTTGAAATTAAATAAAATTAAAAAAAAAAATATTTTTTGACCTAGCAAACCCTAGTCTCCGCGGCCACCCTTAGACTTTTTACCCAGCTCCAGTATTTAACCTTGGTTTTCACTCTCTCCATATTCGACTTGTCCTGATGATGGATCCTGATATGGATTCGAAACGTTGACTTTGTCATTTCGATACTATGGTTTCTCCGATTACATCACCAATAACCTATCACCATAGAAATTTAGCAACAGAAATATAAATTAAATAAAGAAAATCAAAAGAATTCATGGTTGGAACAATTAGCGACAGGGATGAAAATGAAAGTTACATAAATAGTTAAATATGGTAGAATAAGTTTCAGTGGCTTGAATTCTACATTAAACTTAAACATACTTCTGTTAAGATCATATGATATTTTGATATGTATGGACTGGTTAGAAACTCATAAAGCCATTATTGATTGCTTACATAAAATTTTTGATTGTCTAGATGAGGAAGGTAAAAGGCACACAGTAAAAGGAATTTGCAGACCTATAACAACATAACCAAATTTTGCAGTACAATTAAAAAAAAAAATAGGAAAGGTTGGCAGATGTATGCTATCATATTTAACGAAATTGAGACAAAACAACTTGAAAAAATCATGGAACGGTTCCCTATTTGGAAGGAATTTAAGGATATATTTCCAGAAGAGATACATGGGTTACCACATAAGAGATATTTAGATTTTACTATAGATTTAATTCCGGGGTCAGCACTTGTATCACGAGCTCCTTATTGAATGACTACTCCAGAGTTAACAAAATTAAGAATGCAGATACAGGAACTATTAGACAAAGGATATATCTATCCTAACGTCTCACCATGGGGAGAACCTATGTTGTTTGTTAAAAAGAAAGACAAAACTTTTAGAATGTGCATAGAATACTACAATTGAATAAAATGTCAGTAAAATACAAATACCCATTTCCTAGAATAGATGATATGTTTGATCAGATTGACGAAGCAAAAATATTTTAAAAATTTAATCTTCGATTAGGTTATCATTAGGTTTGTGTTAAAGATGAAGACATCCATAAGACTGCATTTCTAACTAGATATGTACATTATGAATTTGTGGTAATGCAATTTGGTTTAACCAACGCTTCGGCAATATTTATGAATATGATGAATAATGTTCTAAGTAAATTTTTGGATAAATTTGTACTGGTATTTATTGATGATATTCTGGTATCTTCTAAGAATGAAGCAAAGCATGAAGGGAATTTAAGGAAGGTTTTGGAAACCTTAAGGCAACATCATTTATATGCCAAATTAAGTAAGTGTGATTTTTATAAAAATAAGAAGTATAGCACTTGGGACATGTCATTTCAGAAAAGGGAATAACGGTTGATCTGACAAAAATCAAGGCTATATTTGAGTGGCCTGTACTAAAAGATGTTCATGACATCAAATATTTTATGGGATTAAGAGGATATTATCGCATATTTATATAAAAAATTTCCAAAATAGCTTATCCTATAACTAGTTTTCAAAAGCAAAGTGTTAGATTCTTGTGGAACCAATAGTGCCAGGATAGTTTTGATACACAAACAGGTATTGACCAATGCACCTATGTTAAAATTTGTTGATCTAAGTAAGGATTTTGTAGTATGTACTAACGCAAGTAAAGAGGGATTATGAGGATTTCTAACTCGGGATGGACATGTAATTTGTTATGAGTCACGGAAACTAAAGGAACATGACAAAAAAATATGTGGTACATGATTTGGAGTTGGCAGTTATTATTCATGCCCTTAAAATTTGGCGGCACTAATTTCTATTATTAACAGATAATGTTGGGTTAAAATAATTAATTGATCAAAAAACATTAAATGCTCGTCAAGCCAGGTGGCTCACATTTTTGAGTGAATATGATTTTGAAATTAAACACATACAAGGAAAGGAAACCATTGTAGCAGATGCATTAAGCTAACAACAACATCAATTACATTCAATGCTGATTACTAATTATGAATCTGAGTTTAAAATTATGTTAAGAAAAGCATCAGTCAATGATGAACAATATGGAAAATGGGTGGAAAAATGTAATCAGACAAATTGAGGAACAGATGAGAAAATATATTATATTGATGCAAAAGGGTTTACGTTCTAAAAACATAATTTATGTGCCTAATCAGTACAAAGTAAAACAAGTTATATTTAAGAAATTGCACGATAACTTGTATGCAAGACACCCTAGGTATCCGAAATTTATAACAACATTAAAGAAAGACTTTTATTGGCCAAATATGAAAAAGGAAGTGGAAGATTGTGTGGCTTGATGTTTTGCTCATCAACAGATGAAGGCTATCCATCAACATCTAGCAGTTTTATTGCAACCCATACCTATACCTAAGTGGAAACGGGAAACTATAACTATGGATTTTATTACAGGATTACCAAGGTCGAAGAAACAAAATGACTACAATATGGTGGTGGTGGATAAACTAAGTAAAGCAACTCATTTCATACTAGTAAAGTAAGCTTACAAAGATGGCAATATAGCTTATATTTTTATGAGATAAATTTTCAGATTTCATGGTATATACCTAAGATAGTGATCACATATCATGATGCTAAATTTACTTCCATATTTTGTATGTCATTATTTAAAGGTATGGATACAAAATTGAATTTTACACAACTTATCACCCTAAAATTGACAAGCAGACTAAACGAGTGAATCAGGTTCTGGAACACATGTTGAGAATGTATGTAATGAATTAACTAGGTAAGTGGGAGGATTATATCTGTATGGTAGAATTTGTATATAATAGAAACTACCAAGCATCTCTTAAAATGAGTCCCTTTGAAGTATTATATGGAAGGAGATGTAAAATACCTCTGATTCGGGGTAACTTGGAAGATAGATTGGTCTTAGGACCAGAAATTTTGGCACAAATGGAGGAAATGGTACGTCAATAAAAAAAAATTTGAAAACATCTCAAGATAGACAAAAAATGCACAACTAAAGAATATAAAGTAGGAGAACATGTGTTTATGATAGTAAAACCAAAGAAGAGCAAGTTAAGATTATGAATTTGTGCTAAGTTGGCACCCAGATATGTTGGACCCTTTGAAATTCTATCTAGAATACGACTAGTAGCTTACCAATTGGCCTTACCTCTGTATTTAATAATTCATGATGCTTTCCATATTTCTTTGTTAAAAAATTATGTTACTGACCAATCTCATATAATTAATTGGGATAACGTACATGTGGAACCCAAGGGAGATTTCCGCATGAAACCAATGTGCATCGTTGACTGAAGAGAAATTTAGCTACTTAAGAAGAACATTGTACAAGTGAAAGTATAATGGAAACATTACTCTGAGGAGGAAGCTACTTGGGAAAAAGAGGAAACTATGAGACAAAACTTTCCTTCTTTATTTCCAGATTTTAATGATATTGATTAATGATACTGATTAAGCACTGAGGACGGTGCAAATTTTTTAGAGAGGGAGGATTGTAATACCCCTTACTTTTGATATTATTATGGTTGTTATTTATTTGAAAGAGATAAGTGAATTAAATTTTATATATTTATTGGGGAATTGGAAGTTGTAATAGTTACACAATAATTGACAGAACCTTGGGTCTAAAAATAGTTATTAAACCTACAACATTCTCTATGGAGACAAGTGGCTAGTATTCAAAAGAATCAGCTATTTTGTTATAAAAGTCCTACGAAAGACAAAAAGAGGGGTTGTTGTTTTCTTGAGAAAAGAAAAAGAAAGAACTTTATGAGAGCTTCCAGAGATCAGTTTTAAGTGAAGGCTCTATGTTAACCCTTGTGATGGTACATAGTTGTTAGTGAACCTATGGTAGATGTTAGGATCTACTCAGAACCGCCAGTGAAGCATGTGCATATACTAGCTTCTAGGATAACTGATTCTCGCAATTACTGGTGGAAACTTGAGGCTGTAGAAGAGATTGTTTACACCCAAGAGTCTGGGAAAGGGCGTGAAACTAAGCAAGTGGATTTGCTGATTACTTTCTACGGTAGGGTGGTGTTCCCTATTACAACTACAATTTACCAAATATGTTCTAAACTTAAAATATGGTTCTGTTTTCTTTATCGGTTATTGTATGAAAATATACTATTTAAGTTTCTAATAGAGGAGGATAACCTGGTTATTACTTAATATTGTAGATTTTATTGATTTTACAGTTATGTATCTGTTGAGCACCATTAATTTTTTTATTTATACAATGAACAGTTTTTACTCTATATGTAGACTAGGTTTCTAGTCTAAATACTTACTTTGGATTTTGAAATATTTATATTATTCTTCACTAAACCCTAGGTAGGGTTTGTTTTCTTTTAGAAGTTTATTTTTCTAGGTTTCTAGTCTAAATACTTACTTTGGATTTTGAAATATTTATATTATTCTTCACTAAACCCTAGGTAGGGTTTGTTTTCTTTTAGAAGTTTGTTTTTCTAAATCCAAGAACAAGAATAACCTAGGGTATGCCAATATAAACTATTAACAAACTATGTACCTCTTCAAAAGAAATGGACTAGTAACTAATATAGCCATAAAACTCAAGTGTTGCATATAAACAACTTGTTATGCTAGATAAACACGTTTAATAGTAAACACAAAATAAATAAACAGTTATTAAACCAATGAGCCAAACCCTAGCAAGCGAGTATTGGGTTTTGGTATAAACAGTACAAACCGAGAAACCCCCAAACTATATATATACATATACATGTATATACATATACATGTATATACATATATATGTA